>JAFJTQ020000032.1:0-327729 GCA_022559915.2 Septoria petroselini
ACCTACTCGAGAATCGTAGTAGTACTAATAGTACTATTAAAGGGCGCTATTAAGGGTAGGAAGCCTAGTCCGATCTAGTAGGGCGTAGCCGAGGAGTATACGTTCTAAGAGATTAAGAAGGCATTTATATCCGTACCGCTCCTTAGGTACTATAACCCTACGTTACGCTTACGAGTCGAAACCGATACGTCGGACTTTGCGATTATAGGTATCCTTACCTAGCTATTCGAGAATTGCTAGTACCCTATCGCCTTCTACTCGAAGAAGATAATTCCTACGGAATATAACTACGAGGTATACGATAAGGAGCTACTTACTATCGTCGAGGCGTTTAAGACGTAGCGCCCGTACCTCGAAGGCGCGTAGTATACGATTACCGTAATCGTCGATTACGTAAACCTTAAAACCTTTATAACTATAAAGTAGTTAACTAGTAGGCTATAAGAGGGTATATAGCAATATATAGCAATGCCCTTAACCTCCGTTAAGACTATAGACTAATTCTTATAGAGTCTATTATATATCGTATACTTCTCGTATACGATATCCTATGCGCTAAGTATCTCGGTATAGGCCGGCTACTTGGCCCTAGGCTCTAAGGCATTACTCTCCCTAAGTAACTATACTTCTATATCTATACTAAGCTATAACTTCTCTACGTTTATAATATACGAGTTAGTAGCGAAGCGCGAGCGAGGAGCGGACGAGTTAAAGGTCCGACGACCGCTAGAAGTATACTATTAAGGTCGTAGAAGTATAGAGTATAGCGGTAGTAGCTACGGATACGCCTAGAACGCTTCTTAGATAAGGACGGGGTATTAGGGCCGGCGCGACGCTTGCGCCCGTCGCGCGAGTCGTCGTCGTCGTTACGGCGGCGCTTACGCGTACCGCCGGACGGTATATTATTAGGGGTACTAGCGGTTTCTATATTAGTAGTAGAAGAAAGAAGATAAGCTAAGCGTACGCAAAATAATAAGAAATACTATACGATTTACTAGCGTAGTAGTTACGCTACGTAACCGGTATAAATAGTAACCGGCTATAACGAGACTTTTACCTATACGAGGCGTAGCTAGAAGTAAAGCACTAAACGAGTTACTATAGAGGGCGCGGACCCGCGCCTATAGAGGCTATAGAGCGTACCGCGATAGAAGCGTAGGCGAGGCGCTACTATTATTACCTATTTACGTATTAGGATAATACTTAGAGGGAGAGGAGATAATTATAAGCGTAGAGAAGTTATAGCTTAGTATAGATATAGAAGTATAGTTACTTAGGGAGAGTAATACCTTAGAGCCTAGGGCCAAGTAGCCGGCCTATACCGAGATACTTAGCGTATAGGATATCGTATACGAGAAGTATACGATATATAATAGACTCTATAAGAATTAGTCTATAGTCTTAACGGAGGTTAAGGGTATTACTATATATTACTATATACCCTCTTATAAAAAACTACTATAGAGAAGCGTATTATAATTAAGAAGATAGGTTAGCTAAACTAAGAGCGAGAATCGCATTTAAAGGCCGAGTAGGAACTTACTATTAGTACTCGTAGAATTAACCTATAGCGGCCTAGTAAGACGCCTAGCAAGTAGCCTATATAGAAGTTTACTAAGGCTTAAGGCTTCCTTAGCCGTAAGAAGTTAAAGGGTAGAATTAACTAGTAGCGTTATCGCGTTATTATCCTTAAGCCTAAGCTTATACCCTTTATAAAGAAGTATAGTCTTATTATCTAGTAAGATAGAGCCCCTTCTTATAGAGCTAAGGTAAACTAAGAGCTATTACGTAAGTTAGGCCTTAACGTCCTTAAGTAGCTAGGTAACTCTCTAGACCTAAATATAATTAAGCCGTATTAGCTATAGCTTAAAAGAGAGGTTTAATCCTATAAAGGGTAGGAGGACAAGGCCTAGCTACTAGCGATTTAGACTAATTATTAGACAAATAAGCTATCTTAGGCTCGTATTTAGAGGTAGATCGAGCGAATTCCGCGCTATATTTAGAAGGTAATTACGTTAGAAGGTAGTAACGAGTATATAGAGGGCGTAGAGGAGAAGCTAAGGCGATACCGGTTAGACGAGGCGACGATTGCGCGCAATACGGCGGCGGCGAGAGAGGAGGCGGCGGAGGAGTATAGCGGTAAGGAGTCGGAAGGCGATAGCGATAGGTTTACTACGTATTTAATAATAATAACTAATAAGGAGAGTAATAGTAATAGTAATAGCGACGGTAGTAGTAGTAATTAATAGACGGCTATCTTAGCGCTATTTTATTAAATTTTATACTTAGGACAACTTAGTATATAGAATTGCACTATAGGATCTTAGATTTCTCTATACTATTAATTTTGGTAATAGTATTGCTGATTTTACTAGGCGAAATGGGTCACATAACTAGACTCACATCCTGGACTGCAATTCTGAATACCCCTGTCGCCCAGCGCGGCTGATGCCGCCTTCGCACGGACCCAGACAGGACTTTTGGGCTGCACCTCCGTAGTTATGTCGGTGACCCAAGAGAGCACCACCTAACTCCAAATCACCGAATGCCGTCGCGCACCATCTGACAACTACGATCCCAAATGTCTATTCTTAGCATCGCCGAACCGACGGACCATGTGGGCGCAGGCATAACAAGCCCATTGCCGCGGTCTCTGCAATAATCATTTGACTACATGCATTCGCTCCATATCTCAGGCTCCCCGCTGGCTCGCTCAGCGACGATTCTCCACCCCCGCATAGACTACCCAATCTTGCACCTCCATGGACTCCATCAGTTAGATGCCTATGGAAGAGAGACATGCCACGTTTCGCCAGGCTGTTCCCTACCGAGCTGTCTCTTTCTTGACGGTATCAGCGAAGTAGACACCGAGAGATAATGTTGGCTTGCTGCACTCACCAGTACAGTAGAAGCTGAAGCTGAGTTCCGCGGCGACTTGGTCGAACCGTCCATCGAAACTGCATCAGCCTCCAAAGCGTAATGCTCCACGGCGCTTAGGGCTCCGATCAACAGGGCTATCGATATAACATCTTCCTGCCCGAAGTCCTTGGAGACTACTGTCGCAGCGCTGCGGCGCTGCGCCACTGCACTTGACTCTCAGTGCTAGTGATCTTGCTCTCGGCTCTATGCACTATAGCGACAAAGACACCTATCCCGAACCGAGAGAAAGATTCATCAACTACGTGGTGCCGAGCGGTACACATGCACTCGGTGTGTGACAGGGCGCAGCCTCATTGGAGTCAAGTATGTGGTGGCCAGTCTCTTATTCATCACGTCCCATGTGAGAGTCTGGCATCTATTTGTTCTGGCTGTGCTGCTTCGCCCTGATGCTTACTTGATCCAGGGGTGAGTTTCTCTTATGGCGTTGATGAGCTCAGTGATAGAGGGGAATTTCAGGTTAGCGCGATTACACCACGGTCATTTGTTGAGGTCAGCGATGTCTCTAGAGTCGAGTCGAGGACTTTGAAAATTCTAGCCGCAAAGTCCATCAGCTGCTTGCTGTCGCAGTAGTTGAAGTGGTAGTCAAGCGAGGCTGTGTAGAAAACTTTAATCCTCTCGTTCTGGCTTCGGAAACAGTGCGCCTCAAGGCGAATTGCAAGGGCACCTAGCTATGTTAAGGTTAGCACATTGCAAATGCCCAGGCTCAATGCTATCATTACCATGTCGACCGAGCGAAGGTATACATCGCATCCGTATATCCCTTCAGCTTAACTGTTTGGTTTTACCCGTGCCAAGTTTTAATCTCCAGAAGCCTCTTCGACCTGCAATTGGCATCGAACGGGAGATCTGTGAAGCACCAGATCCTCTTAAAGCATATCGTTGGCAGTTCTGTCTTCCTCCTCGGGCCTGTACAGCTAGCTCTGCAAGAACGGGTTCTCTAGTAACAGCGCCCTTGATATTCGCATCTTTGACCTTTCGTCGGCAAGTATGCAAACAGAGGATCTAGGGTTGCAACGGTGTGGGCAGCGAGAGTGGCAGGGCAAATTCCGCAGTGCTCTCGCTGTCGCTGCTGGAGTCCACATGGTATCGCCGAGATTGTTCTGCAACTCAAGTCAGCGCTTTGCAGATACTCGGGCTTGGTATGGTCTTACTGCGCGAACGCGGAAGAGGCTCTGCGAGAGCACGGCGATAGACAATCCAGAGAGAGTGAGGTCGCTGAATGACTCCGAGACGAACCTCCTAGTGCTCCGTCCATCGAGTGCGAACTCCGCGTTTCCGATCTCCACAGCGCCGACATAACACTTGAAGATGTGAACACTACCCAACTCGACGATAACCTCGAAACTGTATGGAGCATGATTCATCAACTCATAATCATTATATCTACAGCTTTGTGCCGCAAGGGGGTATCTACAATGTATATCTGAACCCAGCAAGTCCCTCAATGACCTTGCCACCGGCCGCGGCTCTCTTGTTCGCACGGTTAAACTTGAGCATCATCAGCGCGGTAAGGATCACGACACCACCGCATGCGATCATGGTGGTGTAGATGCCTGGCTTGTAGCCCGGCTTGTCCTGGGATCGGAAAACAGTAGATCCGATAATGCCGCCGATGCCACCCGCTCCCACTAGGGTAGCGGACGCGAAGGCGCGCTTCCACTGTCCTATAATTGGGAGTCTAGTTAGCGGAAGTACGGCTAGAGCCTACGATGAGTTGACATACCTCGAATGTTGTTGGCCTGGAAGGAGAGTATAGACGGAACGTTGGCGTTGCAAGAGGTGGTGGCGAGGAACACGCCAAAGTATCGGACGGCAGGGTGGGTGGCGAAGCCCAGAAGAGGAAGACCGATCAGGCCGAGGACGGCGTTGACGATGACCTGAAGGGTATTAGTTGTTGTTCAAGATTAAAGGAGGAGATGGTTGCTTACGATTGGGCCACGAATGTGGTGCTTGTCACCGTACCAGGCACATCCGAACATCCAGATGGCTGCCACAACATATGGAGGAGCAATCAAGCACTCGGCCATGGCGGTATCGAAGCCCATTCCCTCGTGGAGAATGATGGGTAGGAAGTAGGCAATGGCGTAGGTCGTGGTGGTGGTCATCATGAACAGAGCGGCAAAGCCCCAGATTTTGCTGTCCATGCCGCAGCGAAGGTAGGTCGAGAGTTGGAATGGCTCAGCAATGGCGTCGCTGCGGTCCTTTTCAATGCGGGCAACGATGAAGTTGGCCTCCTTCTCGGTCAAGAAGCCAATGGCAAACGACTTGCTCTTGGTGGCGGCGTTCTCTGGGAAGTCGGCAATGGTGAATGCGCCGATGACAGCGACTACGCAGGTGATCAATCCTTGCATAATGAAGATCCAGCGCCATCCAGCTGTCAATGTTTGTGTTAGTCTTGTGCAGTAATTCTACAAAATCGATGAGTACTTACCAATGCCGCCCATGACGCCGCTTGGCGCGGTAGGGTTGGCCTTTGTAGGTCCGTAGGTCTGGCCGTAGTCTGGGCCCAAGTTTCCGAGGCCGTTCATTTGGAAGAAACCATATGCCAGAATACCAGAGAAGGCAGACGAAAGACTACCGATGAGGTAGAAGACGGCGTAGCGCTTCTGGAGCTCGTAGCGTGGGTACCAGCAGGACAGGAGGTATGCACTACAATGAGTTAGTCAAATTCCAACATGCAGCTTTGTCACTCCACTTGCCAGCCTGGGAAGAAGCCAGCCTCAAACACACCGAGCACCAGACGGAGTGGGATCATCTGTTGCCATTCCTTGATGAATGCAAAGGTCACCATTGTGGCGCCCCACAATATCGTGATTGACGGCAGGAAGACACGCGGCCCGACCTTGCGGAGGACGACAGTGGCTGGAGGCTGGAGCAAGACGTAGGTAATGAAGAAGACAAGCACCAGGGTGGAGTAGCGGAAGCCGATGAGCTTAAGATCAACGCCCATGCCAGCGACGACAGCTATGCCCAGATTGGTTCTATTCACATTGTCAGCTCCGATCTCCCAAGCAAGACAGGGCAGGCATGCCTACCGGTCCATAAGCGAAACGCAGTACATGAATCCCAGAGTCAAGACTAATCGGACATCGATCCGCCAGATGAGCTTCTTCTTCTCCTCCTCGGTGAAGGAATTGAGGCGCTCATCGGTGGTAGACTCGAGGGACTCATCGCTTGTGGTTCGCTCAAGCGTGACAACGCCCGACTTCTCAAGATCGGACATGATGAAGGAGGGGAGTGCGTGAGGGAGGTCGAAGAGAAAGGTCCTGGCTGAACTGGTCAGAGTATCGGGAGACACAAGCAGCTTTATCTACGACCTCCAGTCGCCACTGGTTTTGTAGGTTCCATTCTTCTAGATCACACGACAGTGTGCGAGCGATTCTCCGCATGCACGGAGCAGACTATTGTACGCCTCCAAAGCCACATTCTTGCCACGATATCCAGCGGCACATGGACGGATGCTGGTTTCCCCACGTTTTCGCGTGGCCGTCTGGAGTCTGGGGTTTGGCGTTCGAGCTAAGACCTGGAGCTTATTTCACAGACTGAGCCCAGATCTCTTGGTCCTGCACGTGTGTTGAGCCGTCATCAGCTAGCCGCGCGAGTCCCTGGTGTAGGATGCCTCAATGGAGTAGCTCCGCTGCAAATACGCATGTCGGATCCGGTGTTGCAGGATGCGGGCGCGTAAAGATATCCTGGCACGTGTTGCCCGTTGTTCGGCTAACCTTTCTCTGGGCGAGCGTGTACAACCGCTTTGGTTTCTTGTGATGTGATCAAGACACCAACTGCAACTCTTAGCAGCCGCCTCATGTCTTGCGTGTCGGGCAGACAGCTTGCCCTTCATCATCATCATCATCATCATCAAGGCTCAAAACTGCACGAAGCATGCCACCCTTCACCCTCGATATTGTACGCGGCAAGACGTCTGTCGGTCCAGGTATACCGACTTCTCGTTCGACAAAACTCAATGCAGCTGGTACACCGAGAGGAACGAATGTCACAACCACAGACCGACTGGTGCACAGCTCAGAAAGGTGCAGGGCCCGGTGAATTTAGGTCTCGCCCAGTCGCCTTTGGCAAGCCACCAGCGCGGCGCCAAGGACAGGACGAGAGAACTTCCTCGGGAGTCTTGAAAGTGCTGGACGCATACTGGTTCGGGCGAGCTCACTCGTGGAGCGCTGTGCTGTGTCTGGTTTGGCCGTCTAGAATATGTGGATACTTAGTTTCCTCTTCAGTGCTATGCGGTGTCAGCAAGAGGATTTTACGAACAGTTGAATTCGGCACATGCTGTTGAACATTGATCCGAGCCGAGACCAATTCCTAATCTGCTGCCGCGTCAAGTATCCATAGTCAAGCGGGCTACGTGTCTGTTTGATACTACGGATACTTGCTATTAATGAGCGGAGCGAACGCCGGCCGAGGGTGAAGTGAACGCCATACAAACATAATGGTACTTACTTTGTAGGTGAGAGGAGTTCCAAATGCAGAGGAGCCCGCTGGCAGATCATGGCCTGGCCACGAAGACCTTCAACTAGAACATCAGCACGCTGTAGCCCGGCAGAGACCTCTTATAGCATCTCGGTATGCAGGACGTATTGCCACTACTATTGCAGCGCGACGTTATAGTGCACGTCAGATTGCAAAGAGGAATGAAGTTCCAGACTCTCAGGCAGCAAGGCAAATTTCTCGTGATCCGAGAAGCACGAATGCCCGGTTTCGGCTGCCAAGGCGAGCTGCAAACATGAAGTGAAGTCACCCTCTTAATAATTCATGCCACACATCGACCGACATATCATAGCGGAATTACTTGCGTTGTTCTCCCTAAGATTGCGACGAGTTGATCTGACATTCGATTGCTGCCTTGTGACTGCTGATGAATTGTAAGCAGAGCTTCATCCGCAGAAGTCGTCGTGCAGTCGACACGATTTCAAGAACAGTCTAGGTTCTCTCATGTCGGCCACTCGCACGAGAAGAGCTGCAGACCGGTCTGAATCGTTGAGGAGAAGGATCCGATAGACACCGCGGCCGCAACACGAATCCAATCTCTCATTGTCGACCACGCCCTGAGAGAGAGAGAGAGAGAGAGAGAGAGAGCGATACGAAGCGCAGAAAGTATTGGCCGCCTAAGCCGAAAGCAAACACCGCAGACACAGCCCGCCGCCTGCGCCGACCTGCGGCCTCAGGATTGTGGATTCGCAGGCAGCCAAGTGCCAGCTCTGCCCTGTCAAGCCGCCGAATTCGCCCCAAGAGCCAGATTCCCATCGCACATTGGTGAGGGCTACCACGCCGTCTCGAGCAGCGGAAAACTTGTGCGGCGAGCTGAGGGCACGATGCATTCGACAGTGCTTCTCGCCGATTTAAGCGAGGCCCCAACATGAAAGTTGAAATGAGAAGGTGTTCCTTTGGTATTTAAAGTTCTGTGACTCACCACAGGGCGCCAAGCGGCGTCCCGGCACAAGTACTCGCGGTCTCCCCGCCAAATTCCAACTCTCTTCTCTCATCCACCACCACACATCAGCACAACCAGAGAAGACATTTACCCACAATGTCTACCTCTGCTTGAACCCCCCCGACCGTCACCATTAACACCCCGTCCACTCACCAACTCCACTCCATTTTCGGTCCTCGGACCACCAATAGCGCCCGCTTGTCCCTCGACAATCGCCCTGTGAACCTATACCCCCAGCCCACCACGGCTTCACAACAGCAAACATGGCTTCCCACACCACTGTCTGCAAGGCAAACGCCACCAGCTCCCCAGTTCTCGCAAGACTTCCAGCTCTTCGACGCTCCGACCCCGGCTGCAGCCCATCCGGCTCCCTCTCTCGATCCGACGCTGCGTCCTTCGTTTAGCACTGCCTACGCAGCCGGCTACCAGCCGAACGGAAACTACACATCGCAAAGGGAAACCCACACGACTCACCGGTCCACTCGTCCACCTGTACCACTCTTCCACGCAAACTCGACCGGCCATCTAGGCACCCAGAACATTCAGGACCCTCAGACCGAACTAGACATCACTTCATTCGCAATGGGCGGCGGAGGTAATTCAGCGCAATCAGTCCAACCCAAAGACCTCGATCTAACCATGGATCCAGAAATCAACGTCGCGTATAGCGGCACCTTTGGCGATCTCCACGCTGGTGGAGACGCTGAACTGTTCAGCTTCGACAGCTTCGGCGACGACTTTGAGCTTATGGGATCCAGCACAGACAGATTCACCGCCATCAACAGTGATGCTGCTCCCGGAACCGTATCTCCAAAGGATCTGTTTGCGGACTCTATGCCACCGTCGACATCTTTTACAAACCTGACTACTCCTGGATCGACTCTCCTTGATACGCCCGACGACTATCAGACATCACCGCTCTTCATTGACCAGATGGCCAACGACAAGGCTTGGTTCTCGCTTTTCCCAGAGGAGGACAACAATGTTGCACCTTCCATGGAACGGACATCATCAAACACCATCATTGTCCACCCTGGCGGAGAAGGCAACACGCGCAAGCGAAGCTCGACCCAAGCATCTCCAACACCCTTCAGCCCAGTGCCGAAGATGTCGGATATTGCTGGTGTTGCAGCTCGCAAGCGTGACAGGCCTCTTCCACCAATTCTTGTCGACGAGAACGACACTGTCGCTCTAAAGCGTGCAAGGAACACAGCTGCGGCTCGTAAGTCACGAGCAAAGAAGGTGCAGGAGCGGGACGAACTTGAGACGACCATTGCTCAGCTTCAAGACCAGGTCCGCTTCTGGAAGCAGAAGGCACTTGACCTTGGCGCCGACCCATCCGACGAATAATGTTCCGTGGCATGGCTCTCGTCAAGGCTCGCTGTCCTCGGCACTTGCAAAACAAAAAAAAAAGGAGAAGCAGCGTATTGCTTTGCAGACGCTGGTGTGGGAAAAGTTTCTTACTGTCGATTGAGCGCGATTGTGCGGCTCACGGTTCTTCTATGCGGTGCGGCTTTCGTCACGACCTCTCCGCTTCTGGATGATGGGCGATGGATGCTCGTTGGCTTTCAGTTCATCGTTTTGCCTTCTGATGTCTCCTACCTGAAGCGATACCGCCCGGGTAGTTGATTGACTCGGGGCTCTTTCTTATGCAGCGTTCACCAGATTGATCTCAGCTCTCAGTGCTGTAGGAATAAAAGTTGCCTGTTTGCAAAGTATCACCACTGCCGACATTTCGTCTGTTTCCTTTGCCCGTTGGCAACCCTGCCAGTGCTTACAAGTGCGGCACAGCTGCTCGATCGGGACTGTCCATCTGCTTACTGGTCAGCGAGGAAGACAGGTCACCCTTCGAGCTTGCCGTCAGAGTGACATCGACTCGTGCCTGCCGTCGAGTGTGCCAAGTAAAATAACCACAACGCCGTCCATATCCCCATCCATTTTCCTCCCTTCTGCTCCTACACTCTGGTCTTCACCATCTGACATGGCGGTAACCGATGTGCTGATCCCACATAGCGCGATCGCTAATACTTCAATTGGAGCGCGCGCACAGTCCGAACATGCGCCGATAATTGCAAGATCTACAGTGTGTAACGCTCACACTCTTATTAGCAGCGATGAATCCACCCACGTCGACGCGAGGAACATTCCTGTAACGCCCTGAGCTCGCCATCGCCATCATGCGGCTGCTGCCTCAAGAGAGCACTGGTGCGCATCCAACACATCCAGAAACGCCAGATGCTCGCGGGACTACCTCGATGTTTGCTGGCGCCATAGGTAAGGAACGCGACGTGGACAAGTGACGAGCCTCGACGATCTGACAAAGGTCTGTAGTGACATGCGGTGCGCTGGCTGTTTTGCCACTCTCTCTATCGTTGGTTGTGCCAAGTCACAGAGGCAGGATCCGATCATTCACCACAAAGGCTACTGTACGCTCCATCGACCTGGTTGGGAGTTGCGGACTGAATCTAACCCGCGTATAGGCATACAGCGTCCTTGGAGCGCTCACCTACGGCAGCGAAGCCTCATACCTCGCTCACGAGAAAGCCAAAGCTTTCCTCGAAACCCAGGACATCACTCCTCCACGTCGCAAATATGCGGATCGCATTGGCCATTTCGATCTTGATGATGCTGTCCTGCTCGGCGGACTGAGCGGTCTGATGACGCTCGCCGCACGACGCCCAGGGTCGGCCAAACTATGGCATCGCAGTCTCACAGCTTTTCACAGTCGGGGGCACGTTTGGGGCTGCCGGATTCACCCTGTACAGCCTGCCTCGTGTTCAACAGCATTGGACTGCGTTCAAGGTAGCGGGGAAATCGATGAACTTATGGCTGTCCCAGATCAAAGAAGCTGTGCACTCCTTTGAGCAAGATCCATTGGCTTTTCCTGCTGGCGGCAGCATGCCCTCCGACAACGCCCTCGCAGCCATGGTACCTTTCGGAGCACCGACAGGTGGAGAAGGAGGCTCATCTGCAAGTTCCAAACCTCGCATGGTCACCATCGTGCAGAAGGACGAGGGCTCCATCCTTACAGGCAAAACTCACTTCGCCGAACTGATACCAGGATCTTCCGAACCCGCCTACTTGCCCAACACAGACTACACATGGACATCCGACAACCCCATTGCCGATCTCGAGACGCACCTCGCGGACCTTCAACGCAAACGCCACCGCCTCGCCCTTGAAGCCGAGCTCCTCTGGTCCTGGCTCTCGGAAGAAGAAGCCCAGTGGTACAACAAGCACTGCAAACTCGACCACAGCGCTCCCGAGAAAGAGCGTGCCTTGCTGTACCTCGGAAAACTCAGCTCCACACATCTGAAAGTCTGGCAACAAACAAATGCCTACGACGGGATGATTGCCGACTCTCAGAAACGTATCGCGCAATTACGTTCAGCTCAGGACAACAATGGCACCACGACTTACCGTGTCGTTTCTTCGGGCCAAGGCGCCCCGGACTTGAGTCTCGTGCTGCTCCAATCCTCGCAGCAACAAGCCGAAGCGGCCCTGGAACAGATGAAAATTGGCGAAAGGGAATTCGCATTAAAGGTGGCGAGGACATATGACGAGCAAACAAACGGGTCGAAGCTGGTCTATCATCAACAAAAGAACAAGATGGTCACGCATAGGGAATTGGTCGAAGATATTCGTCAGTCGCTCAAGCAGTCGAAAGAGGAGTTGGAGCAGTATCTCGAGATTGTCAAAAAGCTCGTGGTCGATGCCCGGAAGAGATCCAAGGGCTGGTGGGATGTTCGGAGAGGATGAGCAGATTCTGAACACACTTTTTTGTCGAGAAAAGTTGGTAGCGTGCCGTGTCCGTATTTTTGATCGCGCCCAAACTCCTCGCTATATCTGGGTATCATGCTAAGTCCTGTTCGTCCCACCCATAAAAACGCCTGGACAAGTGCGACAGTGCTTTGGTCAAGTCGCCTTCAGTCGTTGCAAAATCGTAGAGAGGATCCACGTGTCGGTCCGCTGAGCATTGCGAGGATCCAGCTCGAGCCCTGCAAAGCCACCAGTCAGCCGCTGGTTGGCTTGCGCAAGTTTACAGTCCGCGGTGCTCGAATAAAGGGTGTAAGCTGTGAGTGTACTCGCCATGGTCTTGGTCAAAGACTACAAGGACCGCCGCTCCATTCGCGCCAGATCGCGCAGGCAAGAAGAAACATCACAAGAACTCACTACTCTCTTGTGCACTGCGACGTAGTTTCCGATTGTAGATTTTTCGTTTGTCGTCTCCTCCCCATCTCAGCTCAAACGTTTCCGGGTTGACCATTGCTCGCGGGTCGAAGTTGGCGGTCCTGTCTTCAATGGCGGCTACGATGGCTTCTAGGTGAGAGGCAATCTCATCTTCCTTTGCAGGAAAGTAACAGAGGTGGCCGTTGCTTGACACGCGGTGGTGGAAAATTGGCGTCTCCATTTTGACTCGTGGCTGGGTGGTGGGGAAGTCCGGTGGAATGTACATTTTCATGTTGAAGATGCCGCCACTATGGAAATTGTTAGTATGGTTCGTGTTAGTGGAGTTGATTTACGACTCACTCAAGATTGACCGTCGGATCGCCAAACAGCGTCAGTGCAATAACGAACGGGTTCCGAGAGTTGGGCAAGCTAATCTCCATGTGCGAGCCGGCATAGGTGCCCTTGTTCCACTTGTCTTCCAACTGCTTGAACTGAAAGGCAAGCTGTGTTGCCAATTGGCTCGCATCAACGACCTGCTGCGCGCCGTGTTGCTCCCACGACTGTGCCTCGTTGTCCAGTTTCTTGAGAATGGTTTCCATTCGCGACTTGAGATTCTTGTAGCCGTAGCTGCCTTCCATACTATTGGGGGGATACTCAAACTCCATTCTCTTGAATGCTGTTCCGTCCCGCTGAGCTTCGCTAAAAGTGTCGATTGCCCGCGCGTAGGCGTCGTAGTACCACAGGAAACGTCGCTTGACAATATCAGCAAACGGATCCCATTGTCCCTGGTCCAGCGCATTGTATGTTGCCTCCGCATCGTACTCGTGGACAGAAGCTGGTGTCGATGTGCCGTTTGTACTGTTGGCCGAGGGCGACTCTGGCACGTCTGCCGGCTCATCGGCAGGCGTGACCTTGACCTTCTTAAGAGCTGGCTCAGCCTTCTCCGGCTGAATTTGCAGCAGGCTCTCCAGTCGCTGACACACGGACACTCTGAGCGTCTCGTGCCGCACCTTTGCAATGTACGCTGCGGGATTTGGCTCCTCCTTCTTACTGGACTCGTAGCCCGGCTCGTTCTCATACGGGTTGCTCGACATGAGGCTCTGTATGCTGATCAACACACTCTCCAAGCCCTGTGCACTGCTCCACTCCTCGCCCGGCTGACCGCGCCAAGTGCCTAGGATCGAGAGGCAGACCTTGCCTTCGGCGTAGATGTTCGGGTTGAAGCGCGTCTTTCCGCTGTTGGTGGTGATGCAGCGGACCTGCGGCGACTTGATGGGGTAGTCCTTGGGAAACTTCATATCAAACTCGAAGAAGCCAAACTCGTACCTGAAGGGGTCGTCAGACGCAGCAGCACGTGCGCCCTCCCGCCAGCAGCTCTACTCACGGTGTCTCGGGCGGGCCGATGATGAGAGCTCGCACATTGCGCACGTCGCTGTCTTTGCAGGCGACGCCAATTGACAAGTCGGTGCCTTTCTGGGCGTTGGCGATCTCCTTGGTGATCCGGGCTATGGCGCCGTTTGTGTTGGCCATGGCTGCTGGTCAGAAGTGTGAAGAGAGCTGTGTTAGCAGAGCGAGAGAAAGGCAGTTCAGCGGTGAGCTTTGGAGTGCCAGCAGCAGCGCATGGTGGTCGACCAGAAACGCCCGTGACTTGTCGATGTTTCGTGAAGCTCGACAAGGTGGAAGAAAGAAGGACGAAGGGAGAAGAGCAGCAGGCAGAAGGACGAAGCTGGAGAGCGTGAGGGTCCGCGCTAGTGATGACTAGCGCGTTGGCCTTGCACACTATGGATCCTGGAACCTTTACATCTTCAATACAATAATCTCAGTCGAAAGTACAGAAGCTCGTCATGGTCGTCTTCGCGCTTCTGATCATCAACAAAGCTGGTGCGAATGACCCCCACCCCTTCTCCCTCATCCTGATCGCTAAAACCCCACCCAGGCGGCCTCGTCTACAACAGAACATTCGCCCCAGGCCTCCAAAAACTAGACTCCAACGACTATCTCATCCTAGCCGGTACATTCCACGGCATCCACGCCATCTCGCGCAGCATTAATCCTGCTCCTCCGGTGCCACCCACTCCCGGAAACAGGAAACCTCCCACCACCGGAATCGAAAGTCTCGAGAGCAGCCACTTTCGATTGACGTGCTTCCAGAGTCCGACGGGGATCAAATTCTTGCTCTTCACGAGTCCCGAGCAGCCGAATACTGATCTGGTGGTGCGGAGATGCTATGAAGTCTATGGCGACTTTGTGATGAAGAATCCGTTCTATAGCATGGAAATGCCGATTCGCGTGGAGAAGTTTGATCGGGCGCTGGGGAGTTATTTGGTCAGACCTGCGTGAGAATTGTGTTCTGCGCCGTGATGGGAATCCGAAGCTTCTACTTCTTTGCCACTTTCAGCTGCTTTTGCAGATCTTCGAAGAGAAAAGACTTCCTCGGCCGTCGATGAAGACCGAACCACAGTTACTTCGGGTTGTTTGGGAAACCACAAAATCATCCTGGCGCCAGCATCACCGCCACAGCTGTGGCCATGGTCCACCCGTTGGGGCTGAAGCAAACCTGCCAAGGCAATGTGTCGACAAGGATGTCTCTTTGTGCAGACTACAAGCCATTCATGAGTGTGTAAACGCTCAATCACTACCAGGAGTTGTATAGAGTGCTGCGTTCTGGAGCGTCTGCTCAGCCCTGGCAGCTGGAAACACAGGCCGACCATCGGTTTCACGCAAATGCAGGTAGAAGACATTCAGAAAGCATCCAAGCCATGTATGCAGTATACTCTATGGGACTCCCATATCGAGCACCAGCCCACTCCATCCGCCTCAATCCGTCCTCCTTCCATCCCCCTTCCCGTCTCAAACCCATGGTATCTCATCTTCACCCAAATCAAATCAATCAACGCATCTAGCAACAATCCATAAAACACTCGCAACAATCCGCACAGCATTCACACCCTTCCTCGCACAAGAAGCAGCAGCACATAGTCGCCAAACAAGCCATCAAACATCCCCGATCCTTCTTCTCCTTAGGCGGAGGGCCTTGCTGGGGGTAACCCTGTTGGTATTGCATTGGAGGTGGGCCTTGTTGGTATTGCATTGGTTGTTGGCCGCTGTGAGGGTGAAGATGTTAGTGTACGTAGCTATTGGTGGCGAGAGGAAGGTAGGGGGCGCACGTACTAGGACTGCGGAGGGTACTGAGGTTGACCACCGTATTGAGGCTGGCCACCGCCTTGGTAGTAGCCTTGCGCCGACATGTTGTGTATGTATTCTGTGAACTGATATCAGTTTCGAGCTGTTTGAGAGGCACAAATTCTGCCTGCGACTCACTGTGGTTTCAATACAGTTAGTGCTAAAGTCAGGTATGTCACGGAGTCGCAGACTCTCTAGTGGGCTAGTAGGTAGGTGATATTACAGATGTCCAGTGTACAAGCTGACGAAGGAGAAGTATAGCTGATGACAGGAGGAAAGAGCAATGTGGCTGACGACGAGAAGAAAGAGCAGAGCTGGTAGAGAAGAGAGACGAGCGGAAGGGACAAGAAGAAGCTTGCGACGATCAGCGGACCTTCTCATCTGTGGCACTAGGTAGTCTACTTGTTCAAAAGCTTGTGCACCTGCAAGCACCAGGATTACGACGCGCGCCAGTTCTCTCTGTCCCTCATCTACAACAAGCCAGCTTTGCCGACAAAACGATCTGGACTCAGCCACGAGATTTCTGGAACTCGCGCATCCGCTCTCATCATCAGCTCAGCTCAGCTCAGCCACCACCACCACTGTAGCTACATACACAACATCACAGATACCTGTCCTAGCTACATAGCTATCTTCCGAGTCCCTCTCACATGATCGAATCAGCAGAAAAGCAGACGGAAGAGACAGTTTATTACTTTTAGAAATGATTGTCGTCTCACACACGCGTTCTTCAGCGGTCGCCAAGGGGGAACAAGCCTTGGGTCGCAAAAGCTTGGTGTGCCGAACATCTCGTCTCGTTTCGACCCGCAAACAATAGTGTGCCCGCTCGTCGTATAGTTGGCCAATAAGTTCGGGACTATTCTGGAATTGACTACTCTCACCAGCCTTTGCGGTGGATACTGTGGTCATCAGCCACGTATCTGCCATCGCCATGCTGTGGCTATGGTGCACGGAACAAGTTCAGGAGATCTGACCGAAGAATGGCCAGTGGCGGTGTTCAGAGCTCATTTCATGACCTGTGCTCGTTCACTGAAGGACGAAAGTCGCTAGTAGTAGGATGGGTTGTCCACAACCTGGCATTCGCCTCATTCAATAACAACAATATCAAGTATTCCCTACGCCAGTAATGCTATGCTAATGCTCTGTTTCCCCAAGTGCCATGCAATCATACCTATCCTCCATGCAATGTCCACATTCTTCATTCATCGTCAAACATGCCCAGCACTTCCAATTCTCTCCTCACGACGCCTTCAAAGTCGGCGCGAGTCATGCCCGAGGCCTTTGCCAGTCGGTACAAGCTCTTCACGTCGGTACTGATGTGCTGCTTCACAGCCAGCTGCGCCTGATCGCCACTGCCTGATGAGCTCATCTCTGCTGCTTTCTCCTCCAGCTGTCCAACACTTGAATGCGACGAAGCAGGCGAGATCGGTCGCGGCATGGACAGGTGCTCGTTGGTCTGCTCAGGACTTCGGTCGGTCGCGGTTGCGATGGCGGAATCGTTCGCATGTTGCCATTCTTTGTGCGGTTGAAGAGAAGCATAGTAATCGGCAGAATCTGTCCGCGCAGGAGCAGGAGCAGGAACTCCCGCAAGCGCATGGCCGTTCAGTGTACTCTGTCCGACTTCGCCATAGTCTTCATCTGGATCATGCGAGTCCATTGCGGGCTGCACTTCCTCCCCATATCGCGCGTAATAATCGTCCTCTTCCCGATTCGCCGTCGGTCGTGCAGCGCTTGATGCGAATGGTGCGGGGGAACGCTTCGCTGGAGTTCGGGCAGGTGTTTCTCCTGGCGTTCTGTCGTATGCCGCCCAATAGTCGTCGTTTTCGTCGTCGTCGCCGCCGCCTGCAGCTTCGACCGTTACTGTAGCGTGGCCGTTTGTGTGTGCTACTGGTGCACTCCCACTGCCGGCTGCCTCACTAGCCTCTGTAGCCGAGTCGAACCATTCCGTGCCATCTTCAATATCATCCAATGTTCGCAACTCCGCAAGCCGCCATCCTGCCCCAGACGAGGCATGTTCGTCATTCTCGCACCAGACGTAAATGGGCAGCAGGTCGAACTGCTCCACCTCAATCCGAGCCTGCAGAGTCTCTTGGTCCAGCCGTCTGTACTTTGCGGGCCTTACATCTTCGAGCTCCAGCTCGCCAGACACGGGATGAGGTTCCAAGTTCATGCATTCCACCGCTTTGGGCAGTTTCGCACCTCGCGCAGTGTCCCACGATAAAAGAGGGAGCCAGCCATCTGTGGTACTCGAAGACAAGAAACTGACCCGCTGGCGGAGGATTGGCGCAAGGAGGGGCAGCAGCGCTGGTGGAGGCTGAGGCGAAGCAAATGCCGTGGCCAGACAGGCGAGCAATGGTGGTAGGAGATCTCGAGATGTGGGCGACGGCACGAGTGTCATGGCCGTCTCGTTGTACCTCCTAGGTGGATGGATGTTTTTCCGAAGAATGTGAGACAATTCTGGAACTTTAGAAGGAGAGAAAGCGATCAGACTTTGATATGACGATGGGGCTTTTTCTTTGCTGATTCTGTTATGACACGGAATCAATGTAGACACTGCATTAAGAAATGCACTCGAATAGCTGCACGACAACTACCGAGTTGTGTTATTATTGGCCTAGCAGCGCGCACGAAAGGAGATGCTGGGTTTACTGCGGCTATGTTGATAACGTTTGATAGGCAGCTTGCTCGGTGGTGTCCTTTGGTCCGAGGGGCACTGAAACCGGCGTCAAATGCCGAGTGCACGTGTTCTTCCGGGGCACACTTCTCACTCCCTCTAGGCAGATGCCTCCAATCTTTTACGACAACGAGCGCAGACACGACTTTGCGATGTATTACGCCCTACTTAGCGAAGCGGATTACTTCGGTATTGATCGACTGTGTAAATGGCTCCGTTCAAGAAGTTATCTGAATGCTGTGAAGGTGCAACATGTTGGTTCTGTATCTTCAGACCTGACGGAGTGCAAAATGATGATTGAGGGACACGTGAAGGTTGACATGGTGCCTGTATTGAGTAGAGAGAGTACTTTCTACTGTCCTGCGGGGATACACGGCCAGAGCCATGGAAGGTGGTGCAACTCGTGTACAAGTGAGGGTGAGAACGGCGGCTGGAGGTACGAGGACGTTCTCAAGTGGACCATCGTACGTCGAGAAGTCTTTTTCGATCTCGAACTCTGTGTTGGCGCTTTTGCTGAAGACGAAGAGCGTACATCTACAGAAACTTGAATCAAGAGTCTTAATCAGGGAGCCCGAGAACTTGGAGTCTGAACACGCATTGAGTCACATAGCTTGCTTAACGTCGACAATGCGAATATGCATTCCGATACCGACTAGAGCATGCTAGCTGGTCGGTTCGTAGACACTTGGAATGTCCCGTGAAGTACTCACGGTTCGAACCCGGGCAGCCTCGGTGCTCAGTACGTTTGAAGGACCTCATGGCCATCGACCAGGGCCTGCGTGCTCTGCTTGCCAAGATCCAGAACATCGCCGATGGGGCGGGTGACCAGGAAGCCATGGACGCGATTGTGGGTGGTCTGTACGACGACTACATCAACCAGGCCTAGTTGCAGGCAAGCAGCGAATAAGTCAGAGCTGGGGAGAGGCAAGCAAGTTTGGCCAACGTTCGTTCAACTGCAGCAAGGCTACGCACACTGATGAAGCATACTTAATATTGCATGGTTGGGACAGATCGGGACATGTTGGGGATGAAGCATACTTATCGATGCATGAATAGATCACGGAATGGACACTGGATGGCCCAAACATGGACCAGATGGCAGAGCGCGGTGGTCGGATAGTAGTTTCCATAGGGCGTAAACTGTCATGGCCATCCATCTCTTTCCCAGCCTCAGTGAACATCGTATTATCTTCCTCAAAGGCCGTGTGTGACACTCTCCACGGGTGATCCAGGTAATCATTCCGCATCAAGCTGCAGCTCCGCCGGCTACACATCGCCGGCTACGTCGCCTTGTTCGCTTCCATTGGGCCTGAGTCCAGTCTCTGCATGCAAAGCGATGCCACGGATCAGATGCATGCTGCATCTCTTCCAACCCGCTGTCAACTGCCTCACCTCGAAAAAGCTTCGTATTTGGTAGTGGTCCTTATCCTAAGCTCCAAGATCCGGCTTGAAGAGCAGAATAGGACCAGATGTGTACTGCGTCACTCTATCAGCACGCTGTGACAATTCGCTCTTAACAACTCATGAGCAGCGTACGGATTGGATATGACATGTTTCTGTAGGCGAGATCACAAATCCTGCCACTTCTTTTTTCCATCACCATAATGACAAAAGATTCATGCTGACTCATCCGATATGGTCCAGTGGGTGAGTGATCAAACCGCATCTAGGTGGATAGTATTGTTTTCTAACGAGCACCAAGTTAGGATTCCTCGCTTTCAGCATCATTCTGAGCACCGAGGCTGCCCGGGTTCGAACCGTGAGTACATCACGAGACATTTCAAATGTCTACGAACCACAGCTAACATGACATTAGCCGGTATCGGAATGCACATCAGCATTGTCGACATTCAGCAACTTCACTGTTGTAGTCTCTTTTTCTTTTGTTCAAATTTTTTCTCTCTTACTGCATCTTGCTATTCCTACCGAGACCATCTCCTTAGTACCGCCATGCTACACCGATCTCGCCAGAGCAGTAGAAAATGAATTGAGCCATTCGGGAATTTTGGGGGAATTTTGGTCGTAACCTTCCAAGAATCTACAACCTCGACGTGCTCCGTGAGTGCTTGATCTGTATACTAAGCCACACACGCCGTTACGTATCCGAGACGACACCTCTGGAAGCCTTCGCTAGAAAGCTGCGTTGTAACATTACAAAGAGGTACTACAGTCGGCATACACAAGTGTGGTGTCGTTTCTAAGGTCCAGTTGTGTCTTTCTGGAAGAAAATGGAATTGTCGGCATAGCTACTCTTCTCATCCCACCTCCCCCTCCCTCCGATACAAATGTATCTGATACCGCATATTCTCCAGCTCCAACCGATACTCCAACCCCTCCGGCATCCTCCACCACCTGCTCTCATCGCCCACCAACTTCACCCACTTCGCCTTAGCCTCCTCTTCCCCTCTTACCTGCTGCGTCCCGAGTAACGTGTGATCGAGTAGCCACACCATAGGATATTTCTTCTCCGCGCCATTAATCGTGACGGTCGAATAGCTCCCGGGGCTGTCGACGACTAGTAGGTGTGTTCCAGGCTTTGCAGCATCGGTGATCTCAGCGAGCATTGTCTGCGTCTGAGGGACAGACGAGGTGTACAGCTCATTCAACGTGAACATGATCGTGACGAGATCCGCGTTCCCATACAAGTCTTTGCTCTTCTCTTCATCGTTCAGTCCTAGGACGTCGACTTGCTGAAACCTCGTCTGGAACCTCTCCTCGTCCAGCAAACGCACATTCGCTGCCTTGGCAGCAGACGACGCGTATCTCGACAGCACGGGCGGGTTGACGACCGCATGGTGCAAGTCCGTGATCGTCGTATCCCAGGCCGCAACATCCAGCATCAACGCCTGCACCACAAGTCGAGGAGTTTCGTGCAGCCACGCAGCCAGCGCCATCAACTCCGCTCCCGCGCCTCCGCCCAAGCAGACGACTTTCAACGACGTCGTCTGCTCCCCATCCCTCTGACGACCATCGAGCAGCTTCTCCTGCAGATCACAAAAAATCTGGATATACCCCAATGCCCGACTGGGACTCCATCTCGACGCGTAAATTTTCAGATACTCATCCTTGCCAAACGCAGTCGCAAAGTCTCGTTTGTACAAATGTCCTTTGACTTGCTGCAAAAGTTCCGCATCTGTATCGCCTGCTGGTAGGGCATCACGGAAAATGGTCAGACATTTCTGCTGGAGCGCCAAGGGAACGGTTGAAATTGTCTGGTTTTCGAGAGGGTCCTGTTTTGGGAGGGGTTTGTTATTTTTGCCTCGGTTTTGTGGCGGGCGCTTGTGGTTGGAGGCCTTCCAGCTTTCAGTGCCTCGTGCCATTTATTATGTCCGCGAGGTGCATTGTTGTTGTTGCGGTGATGGAACTACAACTGCGGGTAGGTTCCGCTTGAAAAATAATACGTTCGGATCCGCGAGGGGGAAACGTGCCGGGGTTGGTCGGCCGAAGTCGCTGACTGATGCGATCGAGGGGCAGTAGAACTACTTAAAGTGGGATGCCGGTCAGATAGGCAGACGGCAGCTCATCAACCAGAGTAGTACCATCAGCAAGAATACCAGCAAGACTATCCGGCAAGACTATCCAGCAAGAATATCCAGCAAGACTGTCAGCGGCAAGCAAGAGTCACAGTCCGAAGTAGCAGAACAACTATCACGACTTTATTCATCCACCCAAAGATGCGTCTCACATACAGTGAGTCCCACCTCCTCAAACGACCCCATCTCTTCTAACACCCCACCCAGTCGACGACGACCCTCAAATGGCCACCCCAGAAGATCAAGCCGTAGTCGACCGCGTTAAAGAGCGGCGAGGCGGAAAACTCATCGCCCTCGACAAGACTCTCCTCCACGCACCTCCCGTCGCCGATGGCTGGAATGCCTTCCTAAAAGCCATCCGAACACAAACGACATTACCAGCGTCGATCCGCGAGCTTGCAATTTCTAGAGTTGCAGTGATTAATCATGCGTGGTACGAGTGGGATTCACATGCACCGATTCTCAAGGAGACTGGCGTGCTGAGTGAAGACGTTGTTGAGAAGATCAAAGACCGCGATTGGGATGGCGCGGGGCTTGACGAGAAGCATCTTGTAGTGTACGAGTACACCAACGCCATGACCGTTGGAGTCATCGTCCGAGAGCCATTGTTCAACAAGCTGAGAGCGCTTTTCAGCGAGCGAGAAGTCGTCGAAATTACCGCCACGGTGGCCGCGTACAACACGGTCTCACGATTCCTAGTAGCACTGGACGTGGGAGAGACGAGTGCGAAATATGGTGTAGACATCAGCTAGGGTATCAATCTGACTCATCGAGCAAACAATCAAGTTCTGGCGTCCTCCTTCATAGTTCCGTCACAGTCTTTCAAGCGGTTGGTGTTGGCTTCTCCGCAGAGGTCGTCGGAGTGGGTGTCTTCTCGTTCAATGCGGCCTCGACAGCGCTGCGCAGCTTCTCCGGCGAAGACGTGCTTGCCCATCGCTGCTTGACATGGCCATCTCTTCCGATAAGGAACTTCTCAAAATTCCACTTGACGCGCTTCATTCCGAGAAGTCCTGGCTTCTCCGCCTTCATCCACTCCCACACGGGCTCGGCCTTTTCGCCGTTGACGTCGGTTTTGCCGAGCACGGGGAAGGAGACGCCGTAGTTGAGCTGGCAGAAGCTCTGGATCTCATCGTCGCTGCCGGGGTCCTGATTGCCAAACTGGTTGCATGGGAAACCGATAATCTCAAAGTCGTCGTGCTTTGGCTTGAGCTCTGTTACAGCTTCCGTCAGCATGATGTTACGAGTCAGTGCCGCGCATGAAAATACCTTTGTAGAGCTTCTCGAGACCCCCAAACTGCGGCGTGAAGCCACACTTGGAGGCGGTGTTGACAACGAGCACGACCTTGCCCTGCAGGTTGGACAGCGGGTAGGGCTGGCCGCGCTTGTCGTTGGGCTTGAAGTCGTAGAAGGACGTGGCGGAAGACATGGCGGCGCGGCGGAAGTAGTGGTGGTGGGAGTTGACGGAGGTGACTGAGATGGTCGAGGGGACGAAGAGGCGCTTTTGAGAAGTGTTGAGCACGACGGAGATGACGCGAGGCATGCGATGGACGATTCTAGCAGGCTGCGACTTCCTCGTTTATGATTGTTAGACGAATCTCGCGTCCAGGAAGGCGCCGCTGTCATTCGCTCGGAACTTGGCTCGCTCTTGCTCCGGTCAGACTGCAACAATCTGCATTCTACTGGTAATCAGGAATAATTGTCCGCATCACGGCTTTCATGCTGTATTTGACAAGGCGTCCTGCCTCCAGGCTCTTGTCGCCACACTTGTCACGCCGTTCTTGCTCATTCTCATTGCACTGGAAAATGCTGCGAGAACTTTTGCGCAGTCATGCCGATCAAATCGCATGAAAGACCCACTCGCCGTGACCTTTGCACAACCTGCATTTGATGATTTATGCAAGATGCGTCGCGCTCGGCTTCGTGTTGACAGAGCGAGCTGGAGAAGTGAATCTGCGACCTTCACGTTGCGATCACCGCTTGCACAACAAATGCGGCATGGCTGGGCTCCATGACTGCAATTTTGCTGTGAAGGATCAGGTAGCGCAGCTCCTTCAGCCGCCAGGACACGAATGCTACGGCAATTGTGGCATGCGTTGCCCAATGATTGCGATATGAAAGAGCATCCCTCGCGTGAGCCAACTAACAGCGGCATCAGATATTCACCACATTTCTAAAGCCCAGATGGGCTTCAACATTGCGATAGTCGGGGGCGGTATGGCAGACAGAACTACTCACTGCACAAGAACAGGTAACTGATACACGTTCCTCACCTCCTAGGCCCAGCAGGCTGTGTGCTTGCACGTCTCCTGCTCAACAACAAGAACGGCACCACTGTCTCGCTCTTCGAAAGTGAGAGCAGTATCAACTTCAGGTCGCAGGGCGGAACCTTGGATCTGCACGAAAAGACTGGCCAAGCAGCATTAGTGAAGGCCGGGCTTTTCGACAAATTCCTCAAGCACGCGAGGTACGACGGCGAAGCTATCAAAATCGCAGACAAGAATCTGCTCTGCTACGTCAAACAAAGCGGTTCGAAAAAGGACTCAGTCACAGGCACTGGTCGTCCGGAGATAGATCGACCTGCACTTAGGCAGCTGCTTTACGAAAGTCTCCCTGACGGCACTGTCCAGTGGAACAAGAAACTCCGCCACATCGACGAAAACCGTGTACTTCACTTCGCAGACGGC
Organism: Septoria petroselini; assembly: GCA_022559915.2. Lineage (NCBI taxonomy): Eukaryota > Fungi > Ascomycota > Dothideomycetes > Mycosphaerellales > Mycosphaerellaceae > Septoria > Septoria petroselini. Next base: position 24,631 of record JAFJTQ020000032.1, read on the forward strand.
ACTATATCTCAAAACTTCGACTTGGTAGTCGGAGCAGACGGTGCTTGGTCCAAAGTCCGACCTCTACTCAGCACTGCGCAGCCGTACTACAGCGGCGTCGCAGGCCACACCCTCAGCATTCCCGATGCCGAGCAACGAGTTCCCCATCTCCACGATCTCGTCAATCGCGGCAGCGTCTTCGCCTTTTCCGATGGCCGCAGCATCATAGCCCAACAGATGGGAGATGGAAGCCTCAGCATTGCAACATGGGCTGTACGGCCAGCAAGTTGGCAATCTGCTTACGATGTGCGGGACAGCGAGGCAGTGAAAAAAGCAATCCGCGCAGAATATGCGGACTGGCATCCTGACCTGCTCGCTCTGACGCAAGCTACAGAGGGGCAACCGCAGCCCAGAGATCTCTACATGCTACCAATCGGCCACAAATGGGACCATCGCATTGGGGTAACGCTAATTGGAGATGCTGCACATGTGATGGTTAGTCGAATCATCCATTCGAATGAGCGTGGCCATTACTGATATTTCTCAGACTCCCTTCGCAGGCGAAGGTGTCAATCTCGCCCTCGAAGACGCCATGAAGCTCGCAGCCGCCATCGCTTCCTCGCAGTCTACATCAGACTTTGACGCTCAAGTCAATGCATTCGAGCAGGACATGTTTCAACGAGCGACTGCAACACAACAACTCACTTATGATAGCATGATTTCGATGTTATTCACTCCTGGCGCGCCACGGCAGGGGATCGAGCAGTATCTCCTTCGAGCGGTAGAAGGTGAGATGGGGCCCTGGATTACGATGCTGATCACACCGGTCGTGTATGCCTGGTTCTTCGTCTTCAAACTTATCTATTAAAGGCAGAGTACCAGAAATTGAGACGCTTCTTGGCATAGATCAAAGACATTCCGCTGCCTCCTGACTATGATTACCATGTATCGTATAAGTATGCTCCTGTATTCATAACCCACTCAATCATGCTGTGCGTCCCAGATCGTTCTCCTCATACCACTTTGCATCTCATCAAGAATCCCGAAATTGATCATCGACATCCTTCCTCTCCTCCCCATCCGCATCCCTCTTCGACTGCGCCTCACCCTTCCCTCCGCCCGACCCACCCGTCATGGCAGTCACAGGCCTACTACCACCCACACTCCCACTATCCCTCCCCTCGCGCCTCAAATAGTCCGCGTAGAGTTTACTGCTCGTAAACTTCTGTGCCCCACTCATCCGACTCCGACCACTCATCGCATCCGCTGAACCCACCCTCCTCAAACTCCCCGCCTGACTCTGCATCTTCTGTTCGTCTTCAACAATTAAAACCATCCACACACCAACCCGTTCATCTGACCCGAGAAGCGGCGTACAATGTAACCAACGCGGTCGCGAATTTTCAATTTCCGCCCCATGTCCTCCTCCTTCGCGAGAAGAAGAAGAAGAAGAAGAAGAAGAAGAAGTCATAAGCCAATTAATCTTCGCGGTAACACCAATCCCCCTCTCCAGCGCATGTAGCAGTCCGTCACGAACAGAAGGCGGGCCGCCGATGCGGTCGAGGAGTTTGGTTTGTAGCAGGCCCGGGATGCGTAGGGACGGGGAAGTGAAGGTTATGCGAAGGGAAGGGTAGGGGCGGACAAGGAGGTAGTTTTGGTAGACGCCTGGTAAGCGGCCAGAGGGGCCGAGGTTGGCGGACGGCCAGAGGGGACGGCCTTGTTGTTGCTCGGGGGTGGAGTCCATTCCGAGGACGATGCGGCTCGAGCGCGTGCCGCTGCGGGTGGGCAGGTGGTGGGCGCGGGAGGTAGAAGTCATGGAATTCAGGCCCATATCGGAGGAAGAGGGGTGCTTTTGCGCTCTGTTCTTCACAATATCGGCTTCTTCTTCAGTGAGAAGCTGGGCCAGGTCACTTAACACGATTTTAGGGTGGCGTTTCGTTTCTGTATGGAATACACCATACCCGCCTCCTTCCACTCTTGCTTTCGCTTGGTCCTGCGAGAGCAACTGCGCAAACGAATCGAGGCCCTTGCCGCCGTCAATGAGAGACGAGACGTCGATTTGGCAGCCTAGAAAGTACCGCACCGCGCCCTTGTTGTCGTAGAGCGGTGCTATCATGAGGAGATTCATAAACGGCGTGCCATCTCGCTTGTAGTTGAGGATCGTCTCACAGCACTCCTCGCCTCGTGATAGCGCTTGAATGAGCCTGGCGACTGTGGGGACCGAAGACTTTGACCCCTGCAGGAACCTGCAATTGCGGCCGATGGTCATCTCCTTGGTGTACTGTGTGATGTTGTAAAACTCCTCCGACGCGTAGACGATTGAATTATCCTGCACGCTGGGATCGGAAATGCAGTAGACCTCCGCCAATGAGGGTATGAGTTGGTGCATCGGCGCACTATTCCCTGTAATCTCTTTCGCCAGTGTGTCGGTCACAACACCGACTAGTTTGTGCGTGAGGTATGCTGACAATGCCTCTTCCACCAACACGCCCACACTATGCTTCACATGCGCCTCGAGTCGCTCGTCCAGCTGCGCCGCTACGAAGGGCGGATAGCCAGCTTGCGGCTGCATCTGGTTTGCAACGGCATTGGCATACTCAACTGCGGCGATTGCTTTTCGAGCTTCGGCGTACTGCTTCAGGGTATCGGCGTGAAGAGGCCGGTACTGCTGGAGAAAGCGGGTGAATCGAACAGCGAGAGCACAGTCCTTGAGGATCAAATCGAGGTGATCAGCAGAGAAGAAGCGCTCGGATAGAGATTCGAGATTGTTGTTCAGTTGCCGGGCCTGTGTAGGCGGCGGCGGCTTCAGGTTGTATGAGTCCGCATCTTCCTCTCCTGCTGTCCCATAATCCAAGCCGCCTCTGTCGCCAAACACTTCGGTGTTCTCGGTGTATAGCTCATCTTCTTGCGATTCTTCGGGAATGTCAAACACGCTGGAAGCTCCGACGGATGCTGCTGCCGACGACATCAGCTCTCTCTCGTCCCGTGGTCCTACGGAACGGAGTGCTACACTCCCAGAATGATTCGACATGGGAGAACTCAACGCAGGTTGTTCTTCGTCTAGCCGTGTCTGCTGTCTGCGTTCGGCCTCGGGCGAAATATTGACTACTCTTAGACTAGACATGTCTGCTGAGCCCGACCTACGACGTAGCTTTGGCGTGTTGACATCTGTGCCTACTACTAGAGACGACGGAATCTGGTCCCGCTCTGAGCTATCCGCGTCAGCCATTGCCGGTGGGTCGCGTACAGTCGGGAGCCACAGCAGGACAGCGCTCAGGGATCCCCTGATATTGCCTGCTACAAGGCTGGCTCTAGCACTGGTGGCGTCTGTTTGAAAAGGTCGTGCCGCGACGCGATCTGGGAAATGCACTGCGTGGCCCGATGGATGCCAAACGCAATGAGGTCAACGACGACTGGGAGAATACTTAGCTGTCTATCATGGTTCAAACCAGTCGACAACTGATCGAATACGGCCTGCTAGCAACCGCTAGTGCCATGTTACCGGGCTGAGATCTGGCAGAAGTTGGCGATGATGAGATCCTGCAAGCTGTAGTGACGTGGTCGGCTGTCTCCGGACCTAGTGCCGATTCTAAAAGAACGATCGAGGCCAATATAAATGCAGCATGTACAGCGGTATCTATTTCTATATTTCATTGCACTCAGCTAATCCCCGTCTGTGTTAATGTCTCCCTTGCAGTCGTCCACTTCATGCCAATTCGTGCATCGAGCTCGAATGCTCCCCATTTCTCGACTTTTGCAAGTTCATCGCTACACTTCTTCAGCTTGGAACGGTCGCCGTCCTGCCCTCCGGCTTCATCCCAATAGCAGACCGAAAGCTCGTAATATGCTACCGGTAGGGGCCAATTGTTGGCTTGGTCGCAGGCTGTGATTTGATGTGGCTCGTAGCAAAAGACGTGGTCTGCCAGCATCAATTTGGCCTTTTCTATCTCACCCAGGCTCCGAAGCACTGTTGCCTGGAGGACCGCAAGTATAGCCCTCTCGTCCACGGGCTCGCTCGCCCAGCTTGACTGGTTACTTGACCACGACAAGCGTGCCATGGACTCGTGAAGGTGGGGTGCTGACATGCGTTTGTACCCGTTCCAGAAGTATATCATCTCTTCTAGTGGTGAGACGCCGATAGCATCAACGAGGTCGCAGCCACGGCTCTTGGCTCGATTGTTCCACTTGGTGAGCTTCCGAGTGATGTACACATCAAGAGGCAGCTGGCGCGCCATGAACTTCTTCTTGCCAGTGTTGGTAGCTACCTGGCCTAGGAGATGCTTGGCCTTGTCCTGATACGTCGCTGCAAGTTTTGGGTCGGTGTGCTGGTGCTCGCGATACAGCTCGACGAAGCATGTGCCGGCAATATAGTAGTACAGTCCGTGACTCCAGTTGTTGAGTTCTACGCACTTCAAAAACGATGCGGCGCATTGCTCATAGCGATGCAGAAACATGGTCGCCATACTTGTTTCAAACACCCGCAGCGCTTCCATCTGCTTGAGTGACGAAGGCTTCGGATCGCGCGTGAGGACGTTGGCTGAGCGTTCAAGATCACGCTCAACACCGTGCATACGCGACTCTTCCAGGACCCACATGACAGAGCCTGGATACATCTGCCGCATTTCCTGCAGTAGTCCATGCAACCGTTCCTTTGGATATGCCTCTCTCCTGTGGATGTCGCAAAGCGCGATCGCGGCATTGTGAAAAGGCAGGAGCACAAGGCCAGCCATGGCGCCATTGATGGTGTTCTTGAATGCCGTCGCCTGCCAGAGCAACCGCATGCCACTCTCTCGGTCTCCTCTAAACGAGAAAATGGACAGAATCTTTCCAAAGGCCGGCGGAATCATGGAAAGCAAAAGCTGCAATAGGCCAAAGCACATAGCTGCACCAGAATGGATGAAGTGGTCGATCGGGTCATTCGTAACAGATCGGAAGTCGTACTCGTCATTTCCTGTGCTGGAGACATTCTTTGAGTCGGAGAACTTGTTGGCCGGTGGCGATGCCTCCGTTGTGTCATCTAAGGCCTTGGCTGCTGCGAGGTCCTGCTCCGTTGTGCGGTCTTCAATGCCTTTTAAAGACTCTTGCAGACGCAATTCACTCAACGCCGGGTATTCCAAGTGGCCTTGATATTCCAGCGGCGTAGGCAATTCCGAAGCACTTTCCACCGCATCCTTGAACTCACTGTTGTTGTCCTGCTTCTCCACCGGTGTCATAACGCCCGAGGTAGTCTTCGAGTCGTGGTGTTCCGCGAGATCTTCTTTGCTCGTGCTCCCGTTTGTCTTGGTACGATGCTTCTCCATGTATCTGTTCTCCGCATCGATAATCTCCTGCAGTATGCCAAAAGCCTTCCTCAGCTTGTAGAAGCCTCTCAAGGACTCGGTCAAGCTCTCGTTCAGGACTGCAACCACGGCTGCCATCAACTGTGTCTCTGCATAGCAAAGTGCGTATTCGCTGCCTCTTGGATAGATCTTGCTCTCATGTGCCGTTGCTGGATCCTTAATTGCACGCTTCTGATGTTCGCTAGCCGACTCTTCTGCATCTGCGAGACGCAATGCGGCCTAAAGCTCCTCATATAAGTCAGCCAATGCCCTCATCATGTGGCTCATAATCTTGAGGTCGTGCCTGTTCCATGATGTCCTTCTCGAACCCCAGAGTTGCTCGGAGGAACAGCGTCGTCGCTGCTCCCAGCTTGTGAAACGGCGACGTTCCCTTGCACAGCTCTTCTTCTGCCTTCTCGACCTCTGTTCTGCTGTGAGCACGCGTCGAGCTGCAGTGGCCGGACATTACCTACCGTCGTTCATGATGAGGGAGGCATGGCCCATGGCGTCCGCCACTGGTTCTCATCAGCTTCCACTCTGGCGGCCTTGTTACGCTTGCATCTCACAAGCATGAGGCTCGTCCAGTGCCGTAAGGCTCCTGCTGGAGTGTACACTGGTGGGCTTGGCCCCTCGAAGCCATTTCATCGCCATCCTGTTGTTGCCGCAATCCTACTCTTTGCTCGGACAGGAAATGGGTCCATTATAAAGCTGACAATGGACGCCACACTGGCGCGCATGGTGACGATTGCCAGCAGCTCGCGTGGCTTCATCATGGACGCAGCTGGAGAGCGGACAGGGCGAAACGCGAGATGTGGAGCCAATCTGCACAGCCTCACTCGCGCCAAAATTTCGCTCTCGATCCGAAGCTTTCCGCCGGTCCATTTGTGCACACGAGGGTATCATTAGAAGGTTTCCACACGTGACGCTCATCCCCGCGTGACGCTCAATTTTAGCGACCTCCGCCCTTGTAATACTAATTTTTTGCACTATTACTATAGACTCAGTTCAGCTCGCCTTAGAGTCGTTAGCGGCTTAAAAGAAGCCTAATATGTCAAAGACTGCGAGAGACTATAGTATATGTCGCCATAAGTTGGCCAGGTTATAGAATGGTACGTCAAGTTCTATAGCTACGAAGCTAGAGAGTTAGTAGGTATTAATAATACCCTAGGAGGCCTATTTAATTAAGTATCTTAATAAACTTACTACCCTTAGCATTCTACCTACTCCTACTATGCTAAGGACCTTTATAGAGAGTATATATAACTATGAACTAAGCAAGAACTAGCCCTATCGCTTTATAACTAGGCATTAAGATAAATTAGCTTCTAGATACCTATAACTACTAGATAAGGCTAGGGCTAAGGTAGAGAACTATAACGACTATTAGGCATTCTATTTAATACTAGAAAGCAAGATTAAGGAGTACTCTATCTAGAGTAGTAATATCTATAACGTTAATAAGAAGGGAGTAATAGTTAGGTTTATATAGAAGGCTAAAAGGATATTTACTAAGCGTAGCGGGTATGCTAAAGGTCTAGCCAAATTAATACAAGATAGCAATAGGGAATAGATTATAGTACTTGCCTATATTTGTAGTAACAATATATAGATGCCTCCTGCCTTAATATATAAGGCAGTTTCTAGTAACATTTAAGACTCCTAGCTATAGGATTTTAACTATAAAGAATATATAGTATTCTTTGCTTCCTTACCTAATAGATAGATAGACAATAAGATAGGCCTAGTATAGCTATAAGAGGTATTTAATAGGCATACTAAAGAGAAGGCTTACTAAGGTAGAGAATAGAGGTTATTAATCCTTAATAGCTATAGTTTATATATTAGTATAGACTTCGTTAATTAGGCTCTAAAACACCGCATTCTACTATGTGTTTTCCCTCCCTATATTACGCATAAAATATAGCCATTAGACGTGTCTCTATTTAGTCCACTTACTACTATATATTATAAGAAATTAGACCGTTATATAACCGAGTATTAGGGGTTATCTATAGTATTAAAGCGGGACTTCTTTAGGTTATTCTAGCTAGTATAGAATAAGGCATTTATACTATAGAACATTGCTAGTAGGTAGCGTAAAACAGGCTTGATTCCTTATAATCTAGAGCTCGTTCTACGTACGTTTAACAATGCTTTAAGAGCTTAATAACCTATTATAGAAACAAGGCTAAACTCTTCTAGAAGCTTAATACTATCTACTAGCAATATAAGAGCTATTTAGGCATTAATTATATAGGCTATAGGTATTACTATCCGTAAGGCAGCGACTTCTAACAACCTAGTAGCTCGTAAACTGCAGAATACTATCTAGTAATTAACAGCTAAAGTAGCACTTCTACGTATTAAGAATAAGGGCTTTAAGGAGGCCCTAAATAACGAGAAGAAGAAGAGGCAACGTAGTAAGACACTTATTAAAGAGATACGTAGTAAAGGCGACTAAGGAGGTGTCTTTTAGTCTCTAGCTAAAGTAAATAGAGCCAAGGAACTATAGGAGGCTAGAGACAAGGCTAAAGTAGACGATAAGCTTAAGAAGGTAGCTAAGAAGAAGGAATAATAGCTTAAAACTACGTAGGCTTAAATAGCTAAAGAATAACGCGTAGTAGATAGAGCTATAGCTAAGAAGGCGAAGGAAGAGAATTAACGCCAAGATACTATTCGCAAGGCCTTTAATAAACAAGTTAAGGCAACTAGTAACTAACTCTAAGCTAAGTTGCAGGCCTTAGCAAGGCCTTAGAGGCGTCGTAAACAAGTTATATTAGTATAGAAGTTAGCATAGCCGGAATTCAATAGCTCTAAAGTGGAGGTGTTAGACAAAGCGGTAAAGCTAGCTAAGCGATAACGAGCCAAGAAACCACAACAACCAAGCCGCGTCGTGATCTTGAAAGTTAACATAAACAAATTGCGTATATAGCGACTCTATTGCAATCAAAATCATGTAATTTGGTCCATTAGTTGTTAAGTTATGTGACTTCAAAGATTGTGACTATATTGCAAGGTTTCTGAGCGTTACGCGGGGATGAGCGTCACGTGTGGAAACCTTCTATTGAAACGGTCAGGACTCAGGAAGCTCCAGATGAGTGCCTGTCTGGAGATAAGAATGAGACTCGGCGGAGAAGAACTAACGCTGTCACCAATCGTTTTCGTGAACTTGACGCGAACATTAATTAAACACAGTACAGAGCCATTCAATGGAACGTCTAGACATTATTTCCACTTATACCGACGCGACAGAACCTGCTCCACGCCTGATCCGGCCAGAGATGAGATAGATCGCCGCCCTCATGTCAAGCAACGGGTCATCCGAAGACTCCAGTCCATCCACTCGAGGAACCGGATCAAAGATGATCCTCTGCTGCTCCTTGAGGCTTTCTTCCTCCTGCTCATAAGCGTCGAGACGAATAGTACCCAACACAACAAGCTCCCTCTCCTCCGGCCACCTCACTGTAGCATCACTCGTCACATCCCCCTCGTCAGCGATTTGAGCAACAAGTCTCAATAATGCCGAACCACTCTCCAACCTCTTCTCAAGTTCCTCAAACAGATACAACTCTCCCTTGCCAACCAAATCACCTTGAGAAAGCACCGAGTACTCCTCAGGCACAACACGATATCTCACAAACCTCCCTTTCCCTTCCTTATCCATAAACTTGACCGCATTCACCCCAAAATACTTCTCCGTCACAAAACCGACCGGATGCGGTTTCGGCGCGTGTACAAACGCCGCCGCGGCAGGATTCTCTTGCAAGAACGTTTCAATAGTTCCGTTACCAATAGCTTGCAGAAAAGCGAGGAATCCTTCACCTGAACTGACGGGAAAGTACGGCGTGGAGTGGGCTATAATGTCCGTATGCTGATGCCCGTCTTCACTGAGCAAGAAACGAATTGCTACGCCTCGGGGACTAGCATCCGCTGAGGAATCCGGAATTGACGGAATGCCAGTTGAGTTTGAGAAGCGGACTAAAATAGGCGTGGAGGGTTTGTTGAAGTGTGTCGCTGTGGAGAGCGAGGCGGCTTCGGGTGTGGGCTGGAATGTGCCTCGGACGAGATGGCCTTTGGCGTGAGCTGGATTGTAAATGTGTGAGTGAGCAGTGGCGTGAATGCTGGAAGAGGGAAGAAGGACTGCTTACCGGGGCGGTATGCATCTGGGGTGCCGAATGCACCGCGAAGGCCGCTAACGAGAGAGTTTGCTGTGTTCAGAGTCTTTGGATCATTGGTCAGAGGCATGGTTGATGTAGATAGGCTGAGGCAGAGAAATGTGAGTGATGGTCAATGGAGCTTTCCGGGCATTTTATATCGTGTGCCGTGACAGTTCGCCGTTGTGTGTATCTCGACCTAGATATGGAGCAAGCTTGACGGGTATCTTGCCATGCCTGTCGCTTTGTGGAAGCTGCGATGCACGAAGAACTGGCCTGCTTGCACAATCTAGTATCACTCGATCTTTATTCGCGGACCTTCTCGTTTCTAGTGCTTCGAGTGGCCTCTGAGAGTAAGGTGCAGCAGCACCATCCTTCGTGAATCTGCGAGTTCTTCGTAGCTACCCTGTCGCGGCGTTCGAGGCTGCTTACCAACAGATGACAACGCAGCTATCACGAATTGGCCAGCTCTGCAAACAGGCTGTATGCTTTGCTCGCTTGTATGTGACTCAGTGCCATGTGGAAGGCAGTCCATTATTAGCAGTGTCTGCACTCAAACTGGAGCCTCTCACATCGCCTCAAACTTCTCTCTAATGTCCTCCGGATGAACTCGTCGGCCGGTCTTATCGTGGAATGCGCTCGCAATACCGAGCCAGCTTCTGTCGCCGTGCTTGCCAATGAGACGGCATAAGATCTGCAGCTCCTCGAAAGAGAAGAAGTCATCTTCCTGCAATGCTCGCCATTCACTAATGCTGAACTTGATTGAGGATCGTGTGCTTCGAGCGCTGCCAGCAGCGGACGCAGCTTTTGAGGGCGCTTTGACCACGCTGGCTGGCTTCTTGGCTTCCCTCTGCGATGCTGCTTTTGAGGGAGGCCTGTCTCTCTTTGCAGCCTCATCCTTCTTCGACTCGTCCTTCATCGGCTCGTCCTTCTCCGGCTCGTCCTTCTTGGACTCATCTTTCTTCGTCTCGTCCTTCTTGGGCTCGTCCTTCTCCTCAACGTCGCCCTTTATGTCCTCCCAGCGCTGCTTGCACGCATCCTGCGATTTATGCACCGCTCTGGCAGTCAACCTCCAGCTGGTTCCTGCGGCCATACACTCCCTAAGCTCTTTGTCTTGCGCTTCAGTGAACACAAATTGATCCATCTTCTGTTGACCGCCGCCGCCACCGTTCTGCTGCTCGTCCTTCTTCTTCTGGTCAATTGCCTTTCCTCCTTTGCCCCCTTTGCCCTTGACATCGTCTTCTGTCTTCTTCTCTTCAGGCTTCTCCTTGTCGTCGGCTTTCTTGTTGTCGCCGCGTCCATTCTTGTCGGCAGCCTGAAGGACCTTCCAATGTGCTTTAAGATCCTCCACTTCCTTGCCCATGTCTGCGGCAATGTCCGTCCACGGCGTTCCTTTGCCATTGCTTTTGAACTCTCGCAATTTGGCATCTTCCTTGGCCGTCCATCCGTCGGCTTTCTCCTTTCCTTCACCCTTGTCTCTAGCCTCTTCTTTCTTGTCATCGCATTTCATGTCATTGCCCTTCTTATCATCGCCTTTTTTGTCACTGCCCTTCTTGCCACGGCTTTCGCTATTCTTCTCGCCGCTCCCATCTTGCTCCTTCATTTTGTCCACTGTCTTCTTGACATCATCAAAGCCGATCACATCGGAGCCATTTATGCTGGTGCCCGAGCCTCTGTGTCGAACCATAACAAGTCGGCCTTTGCTGTCACGCTTGATCTCAGCATCTCCGATGCCCGAGGCCGATGGCATCAAAAGGCTGGTGGAAGAGTTGTTCTGCGGCTGGCCGGTGTCAGAAGCGACAATGTATACCTTCGGGCGTGCAATGGCACGGAATGGGAAGAGCGTAAGAGACATGGCACCTGGAAGAGCAGGTCTGGTGCGCAAGGGGGGGTAGAAGATGTGGAAGAAATTGATGCAGTCGAAGAGGTTATCATCTCGTCGCGAGCGCTCGCCATTGGAATGTGAAGCAAGGCTGAAATCCCATGTTGTCACAATTCGAGGCGACGGCGGCGGCGTGAGCTGTGTCAAGTGAAGTGAAGGTTCAGACTTACCTTGTTCGTTCTGCTTGCCAGACTTCGAGGCAGGAAAAGGTCGAGTGCAGACACATTTGGGAGCTTTCCTGGCAGGTTGTCTGCGTGCGTCGCCGTAGCAGCGATAGAAGTGGTGAGGCGGCCCATGTCGATGCTCCCTTGCTCTATGCGATTGTTGACTTCTTGTGTTGTGCCAGCGAATGGCTGTGCAAGTATAGAGGCAAGCGAGCAAGATTCATCCAACGTCTTGTGCGATCCGCCTCTCGCGAATGCATGTTCTAATGTTTACGAGCAGTGAGCAGTATGCAGCCGCTGCTTTAGTGGCGTGGCAACGAAGTGAAGTGTTTCAACAGAGACAAACAGAAGACGTAATGGGCGGCATCGCACGCATCGAGAGTTCCTACCTGAGCGTTCAAGATCCTCCATCATGGTGTCCTTGTCCCTGTTGCGCAAGTGCATATGAACGCCCTCGTGAAGAGGTGCCATTAGAGATTTGTCGTCCCATCGGCCGACGATTGCTCCATCAGTCCACGCAGCTCTGGTAGACATCGTCATGCCGTGCGGCATTTTCATTGTCTTCATCTTGCGCAAACCGGAGAATCAACTTTGACCAGCTCTTGCACTTCCGTTTCTTCCGCCCCCTCCACCGCCGTGGCTGTCTTCGTGCATATCTTTCGTCCCGTCAAGACAAGCGTGCTGGCTGCAAATGCGTTTTCTGAGCGACAACTGCACGCCCGCTGCCATGCAACCGCCGCGCGGAGACATCTCGCCCATGGCACGGAGCCTTGGGTTAGTTAAATGTTCATGGTTGCGATGAAGACGGAAAGAACAGCTCCGTCATTCAGAAGGTTGGAGACGTGAATCTTGGCAGGATCGATCAAGGAGACGACAAGGGGTCCACGACACGTTTCCGACATTCTTCGAGGACACACGAGGCTCACAAGCAACTTCACCTTCCCATTCTGCACGATTCCCACTTGACGAGCCACCACGATGGCGTTTTCTTTCAGCGTGTTGGTCTCAGTGCTATGCTTGCTCGCTGTCAGCAATGCGCACAACATTCTGCTTCGCGCGCATTCCCGCGAATGCTTCCACGAGAACCTCCACAAGGATGACAAAATGACCGTTACCTTCCAGGTCGGAGACCGAGAGTTTGGAGGCAGCGGGAACCTCGATATCGACTTTTGGGTACGTTGAGCAATTTGGAGTGTAGTAAGGGAGACCGAGCATGTTGGGCAAGAAGAAGACGGGACCTGGCGGCGAGGGCATTGGCTGATCGAATCGCTCGTTTCACAGATCGAGAAACCAGACACTTCATTCCATGTCCTGGAACGATCCGTGAGCGCAGGCGACCACTCATTCGAAGCCAAAGACGATGGCAAATACATATACTGCTTCAGCAACGAAGCTTGGTCGGCAAACACGAAGGAGGTCAGCTTCAACGTTCACGGAGTAGTATACGTGGCCGAAAGCGAAGCTCCACAGGAGCCGCTGGAGAAAGAGGGTCTGTACATTCACAAAGATGGAGATTGGGGCAAGAGCACAGCTGACCTGTTCTAGTGCGCGCCATGTCGGAGCTGATCGCAACAGTCAAGGACGAGCAAGGCTACATTGTGCTTCGTGAGCGCACGCACCGCAATACCGCAGAAAGCACCAACGCTCGCGTGAAATGGTGGAGTCTGTTCCAGCTCGGTGTCCTCGCCAGCGAGGGCGTCTTCCAAGTCTGGTGGCTCAAGCGTTTCTTTGAGGTGAAGGACCCATCAAGACCTAGCTATGGACGTGGAGCCCTCGGCTAATCTCCTGGCTTGAGCAGGTCAAGCATGTAGTTTAAATGGTACACGGCCGGCACGCATCATGTCGATATGCAGCGATAGACGAATTGCCACTGGGAGCCGACACAGGCCCCTCGACTTACACATTTCATCATCTAAGACTCATATCGGCACTCGCTTTCCGGCGTTTCCCAGAGTCGGCTGTAAGCGCTGCTGCTCTACGCCTAGGCCGCGCATGATCTGAGCACCGTAACATCAACGATCACGAATCCGTTCGCTTTTTTAATGGAAGGGCAGAAATAGCTCGAATCCATCTTGGTACTGCCCACCAGTTTGCCTGTGCACAGCAGAACGCGTGATACGCAGGGGCGAAATTGGGCTCGTTGACAAACGACGAATAGCCTCATCGACACGCTCGCGCCAATCGCGTCGACGAGATCTTTGGCTTTGAGCTCAACGATGATCGCGATTGACACCACCGTGACTGGACACCATGGAGTCGTCACTGTAGTGAAGCAGTTGTAGGCTTGAAGCGAGCTGCCGTCTTTCGGTCTGAATAATTCAATTAATTGCACTTCAAGAGCGGCACAGTCGATATTTGCTAACACAACCAACCACCGACTGTCCCAGCATCATCTGCGAAACGGACCAGAAGCAGAGCTGAAGCTGACTGCTTCTGAACTCGACGTGCCCAGGATGTGAGTGAAAGTGCGCTAACGTTTCAGCAGTTCGACTTCACTTGAAGCTGCGCTGCGTCTTGGCATATTTCACCTACACGACAGCGGCACACTTAATGCCTCTACTCGTTGCAAAGGCTTGAGAGGAGTAAGCATTGCCACTCAGGTGGCACGCGTCACCACCACAATAAAGCACTAACTGCCTGGCTGACTCGAAAGGCACAGACGCGGTGCTGCTGCAACTTGTCGACCGCTGCAGCTGCTTCACTGAGATGCATATCTGGGCCGCATGATGATTTAGCTCTGCATCTGGCGATTTCACCTGCAACAACAGACCTGTGACCATCAACCAAGACATTCCAATATGCTCACCACCACACTTGCACAGCATAGCAACCTACACCTCGCATCCCATCGGCAGACCTTCATCCCACACAAACCAGAGATTAAAGAAGCACACTAAGCGACATCATAAGAAACACAGCACATCAAGCAGAGGAACATGGCGTTCCACTACGGCGGAGGAGCAATGAGCATGGCAGCCATCAGCATCGCAAACCCTCGCAACGAATGGATCGCGCCAGACGCGGACGAAGCATCCACAGGTAAGCAAGTGCTCAAGAAAGCGGCGGCAGGCATCAAGAAAAGCGGCAAAGAAATCGCACGTACACCCTCGCGTCTGGGAAGTCTACGACGGCGCTCGACCACACTAGACGGAGAAACAACAACGCGACCTGCGAGCCGCTTAAGCATGTTCATGGAGAAATTGAACGTGGGAGGAAACAATGCAAAGGGAGAAGAAGAAGAAGAAGAAGCAGAAGACCCGGAGAGTTGTCCACGCCTGTCGTCAAAGCGCACGCGTGAAGGCGACGAGAAGAAGGATACTCCGACGAAAAAGCTCAAGAACGCATACGCCAGCTTCCGCCGGAATTCGCGTAGCCGCCGAGTCGTTACAGCGCCTGTGATTGGCATTCTTCCACGACCAGAACAACATGTCGTGCAGCAGAGCGGCGACGAGACCGCTTCCATGGCATCTACCACCAAACCCGGAAGTGAAGATTTCCACTCACTCTGCCGCGTTGAAGCGAACACGTAAGTCCTGGTGCCCCTCCTGTTTCTCTCTGTAGGAAAACACAAAATTAACACCCTTCCTCCCTCCCCCATAGACAGCTCCTCCCGTCACACGCGCGCATAACTAGCCACCTCGCGCCCTCCCTTCCTCTCCTCTCCTTCCCCTCCATGATCGCCCTGCCGCCGCGCGCGCCCTCGGTGTCCGAAAGCTACGCCTCGACCGACAGAGACGCGTACTCTGGAACAGAGGAAGATGAAATGGAAGTCGTCGAGGTGGCATTGCATGTTGTGAGGGCCAGACTTGTTACGGTTGGAAATTTCTTCTAGGGGTGAAATGGGGGGATGAGGAGGTTAGGCAGACAGACAGCTGCGACTACAACCAAGGACGAGTTGGATGATTGATTGATGGACCATTCCTGTGTTTTCCTTTTGCGACTGGGAGTGGCGTATTACTAGCATCGTGATTTGAGCTTGCCTTTCTACTAGCCATTGATTATAGCCACGCCTGTAGTCTCGCAACCGATACAAGACGGCAAGGCAGCTCGTGGCCGAGAACACCCCCTTCCCGGAACACGTGCGCAAGGCAAAGAATGACTGAGGACAAGTGTATAGATACAAGACAGCTGCAGAGTTTGTGGACATTTGAAATAAAAGACCATTTCTTATCGATGCAAGTGGATCGCTTCAAGACACGAATGTGTGAAGCGGGCTCGAGTATGCCATTCGAGTCAGTCTGCGTGACCCGCCTTGGGGTCCCGAGGGCCCGAAACAGTGCCAGAACATAATCGTTCCCTTGTACCTTCGTTCGCTAGCCTCCATTTCCCACTCTCACTGCACTCCTCGTTGTCTGGGTATCTCCATTGACCATTCCACTGGGCGCGCCTACGTCTGCTCTCCGTTTAGCCTTTCGTCTCTGGTCCTTGATCGCATCGACCGTACCATCGCCATTCATTTCCTTGTCTTCTACCTCTCCATCGTCTCTCTCCTCGTTGGGATCTGCCATTTCGCTGTCGCCGATGGGAGGGCCCGGAATGCCGTCGTCTGTGACCTTGCCTTTACTCGCGAGTAGTGCCTCTTGATTCTGTGCCCATATCCTACACTCGTCCAGTTCGTTCACATCCGCGGGCCGGCTGCGGAGCCACTTCATTCGTGGACCGGTCTTGGCGATCTCTGACACACGGAATCCGTAGATGCGTGGTTCGTAAATGAAGCTGTAGCCCAGACCAGGAGCGAGATTCTTGGGCGTCACGCCATTGATAGAGTCGGGCTGCTTGGGTATGGGTGCAGGTTCGGGCGCAGATGGTGGAACACCGGATTGGAACTGCTCCGCCGTTATCGACGAGGACAGTGACGACTGGCGGTTCTTGGATGATTGTCCCACTCCTGGCGACGACGCCGAAGCCTCGACTGGAGGAGGCATGCGTGTGCCTCCAACGTCAAGCTCAGGGAAAGTCATGAAGAATAAGCAGCCAAAGGTGGTCCCAAAGAAGGCTCCATCGACAGTTTGGAAGCGGCTGTTTGGCGGCGTGTAGACATCCAGACAGCTCGGACAGAAGAGCTTGACTGTCTCCTGTCCCGGAATGTCCGAACAGCCGACCGGCAGGACCTTTGCCCCGTGACAGAAGACACGCGGACAGTGTCCAAAGTGCCCAAGCTCATACTTCTCGGCCATTTGCTGTATGCCTTGTCTGCTGGTGATAAAGCGCTGATGTATCAAGCCATACAGCATCTCCGCCGAGCTTTCAATCACGCTGAGATCGCTGGCCATGCGCAAGTGTCTTCGCTCAGCTGCAGCAGCCGCCGCGTCTGCGGCTCTTCTGTATCCTCCCCGTGCAATCAAATCCCCATCGTTCATTTCGTCCTCGTCCTCATCCTCGTCCTCTTCGTCCTCGTCTTCCTCATCGCTCGCATCCTCTGGCTCGACATCGAGTATCATCTCCAGCGCTTCTTTGTACATGAGCACCTGACTTTGCAGTCCCGTGAGGTTGAAGTCATCTTCTATGAAGTCTTCCGACACTTCGGCAAAGTATTCATGGCCCACCAGCGAACAGAAAGCCGAGATCCAAGACTCGGACGCTTGGCTAGAAGAAGACATGGCCTCGGAAAGGTCGTCCAGCGCGACTTGGTGCACGCGGCACGCTTTCTCAAAAGCTGAGCTGAGACTGGGGCCGCGCGAGTGCTGTGGCTCGCGATACAAGTGCGATTCGTTCCTCTGCTGGCCCGCGGGAGACTGCTGGGATGGATAGTAAGGCGAAGGAATGGGTGGTGAGCTCGAGCGGTCGCTGCTGAGCGGTATGTCGGCAGAGAGGTCGAGATGAGCCAGTTTGGTCGTCCGCTCTGCTGCGGCGTGTCGTCGTCTGGCGCACAGCTCGTTCTTTCCTGTGCTACTTCCGGAAGCAGCTTGCTACAGCCGGCTCGAGTGTGTGGTGTGTTGGGCGTCGTTTGCCTAAATCTGCTGGAACGTTGCTTCGGGACTGGCCAAGTAACCACTTCAGATGCACGAACCCGGTAGCAGTTCCCTCGTGCGCATGTCGACACGGCCTGTGCTATTTCTGGGTCCTGCCGTGGCCGGTAGCCTCGCTGAGGGCAATGCGCAGAGTCCAGAGAGTGTTCGGGTTCTGCCCTGTTAAAGTTGTGTGCGATGCGTCGCGTGCAGCTAAGAAAACGCCTCCCACCCGGGCGTAGGTGCTCCTCTGTACGTTGAGCAAGAAGGTACGGAATGCTGCAGCACCGAGAGATGTAGTATCAGACTATCGGTCAATGAAAACACAGACCACTTTTGGGTTTGGAGGGGCTGTTGTTCGCAAGAGGCATGGCGTTATGTAGTGCGGGTCTCGATACCGCTCGTCACGTGGAAGACATGGACAAGAGTGCAAACGAACAAACGTTTACCATATGACTGAACTCAGTTGTGCAACGTGAACAATGTTGATATCGCAAGTCGTAATCATGGAGTCATTCGCTAATCGCAGCCGCTCAAGCCCAGGCATAACAGCGCAAGTCCTACCAGCAAGAATCTCTGAACAGTAACAACAACAAGTAGGGGTGGGCGCACGTGGCCAGCATCGTGCTGTGGGCCAGTGCACGCGCATGCCCCAAGTCGACGCACCCCTCACTCTTCGACAATGGCAGCCTTCTTCGCGATAGGCTCGCTGTCCTCAGCAGGCACATCTTCTGCCTTCCTCTTCGCGCCCGCAACAGCAGCAGGGCCCGCTGGAGACGCTGCGGTTGGACTCTTTGGCTTCAGGCCCACGTTGCCGACGACGTTGCGGTCGCCCGTAATGGTGATGCCACAGTTGATTGTCAGGTCGACCTTGAGTGGTCGGCGACGCCTCAGAGATCCGTCCTCGATGCAGTTGGCGGCTGCGTTGGCGGCGTTGATTTGGTTGATGGTCTGGAGTAGAATGGTACTGAACTTGGTGGCATCTGCCAGTGGCGAAGGCGAAGTCGGGATAAGGTTGTTGGAGCCTTGGACATTGTGAGCAGCGTTGATGGTCAGCTTAACAGGCAAAGCTTGCTCGTCGTCATCGTCTTCGTAGTCGCTGTCATCCTCGGCAGCGGAGTAGGGCGGAGGCGCAGCCACGGGTTGCTGCTGCTGTTGGCGCGCGCGCTCAGCAAGCAGTTTGTGGGTGAGATGCGTGATGGAGTCCATTTTGGTCTTGTGTGACAACGTCTGCGATAGACAGTGCCTTTGAGGGTGGTTGCAGTACTTGAGAGTGGTGGTTGCCGCCCAGGCCGCAGCGGTGTCTGGATTTGGATTTCGCGACAGATGAGTGGCGGTGGTTTCTGTTTGCTGACGCTCGTGAGCAACAGTCGCAAGCCAGAATATTGAGAGAGTCGAGAATAGAAGTTGATGTCCTGTTCGAGAAATGGGTGACCTGGGTGAAGCTGGGTTTGTTCGAGAGAGGTCGACTTCTCAGAAGAAGGTACAGTTGGTACAGTTATGATGGTATAGAAAGAGGAGAACGCGGATACTTATCAGAGCAAGGCCACTGGCGACCAAGTGTGGGTTCTCATGGATGGCGCGAGAGGCCGGTTCGACAATAGCATGGCCGACAATAACATGCTCGACAATACGATGCAGGCCTCAATAGGAGACCTGTGCCACAGAATCTGCGGCCGCCCGCCGCTCTGTACGCCCGGAACCTCCCAGACACGCACCGGCTGACTTTTGACGACAATACGAAGGCTCTTCATGCATGTCGCGAGCTGCCACTGGCTGAGTAGCGTATGTTTTGGTTGCAAATCTTGGTGGCGGCCAAAGTCTAAAGTGACAACAATAAGAAGGGTCAATAACTTAGCGAAAAATCTCGGCGACTCGGCGTTTCATGCAGCTCGGCAGGCTCGGCTGACTGCACCTTCCCTTCGCAACACCAGCCTTCACACTGTATCCTTTTGGTCTCATGCATCGGAACATATGGGCATCGGGATAGATGAGCATCAAAATGTGAGCTGCCGCATGACGGAGGTTGGAATGCGGTTGCGGACTGCTGAACTCAGCCGCATTTGTGACCAGTCCAATGCTGCTATGTTGCGGCCTGCCAACGGCAGCATCAATGACCGCTTCATAGAACACTCCAGCTTCTCTCCATGATTAGTACCAAGGGCCAGCGATTGCCAATTCGGAGACTACCAGTCAGGCAAGTGAGTAGTACGCCGACCGATGGGCAGACTCCAGGCCCAAAGAGGACCGAGGCAAGAGCTTCAAGAGTCCGCACTGGTTGCACGACAGGTCGCTAATGCGATGGCTATATTTCCACAAACAAAGAGCCTGCCGACCCTAGCACTTGAAAGGGCTCCACCGCTGCAGGGTATTCTATGAGTCCATATTCCGCCAGTGAAGAGCAACTCGAGGCGTTGCAATATTTCCATATCAACACAGCGCCTGAATTAGGCCACTTCGATACAGAGTTCCGAAGCAGACTTGTCTTCCAAGCGGCCCACGCAGAAGATTGTGTGCGACATGCCATGATCGCTCTAGGATGCCAATCTGAAAGAAGAAACGGTGGTCTCGTGGCTGCAGGCGCTTTGCGATCGACTGTCACTGCCGGGAGCACTGAGCATTTGATAGAACCAACAACTGGATCTCTTCCTTACACGGATTTAGCTCCTGGTGGTTGGTTTGCTCTCGCACAGTACAACACCCTCCCCCAACATTCCTGTTCGACATGGAAATTTTCTCACCCATTCCTAGTCGGCTTGCAGCGTCGCGACCCCAGTGTGCGGAGAAGCGCAATTGTTGTGCTGCAGAGCAGTATGTGAAGGGAAGGTCTGTAGGATTCTCACAAGGCTGCTGCTATGGCCGAGCGGGTCATGCGGATCGAAGAACAGAGTCTGTCGACGCTCGATGGGAGTGAATTGCCGGTTGAGCGCGATCGGATACACGGCGTGAATATTGTGTCTGAGCCTGGTGCGTTCTCTCGACAGCTGGCTTAGACTGACCTTGCGCAGCCGGATGGGTATGGTGGATGGAAGCGATGGCAGGAGGACTTGGTGCTGGTGGCTGATGCTGAAAAGTAAACACCACACATGTCTATACTTTCCCGTGATGTAGCGGCTCGCCCATGTTTCAACTACATTCACTTTCTCGCTGTGCCTCCATTCTTGTCAACCTATTTCATCTATCATATCTTCATGGCATGCTCATGACACAGTCTACGCTTTTGGAACCAGTCCCTCCTTCTGCAGGTATTCTGTGATTTGTACAACAGCAGCCTCGACGCTCGTGTTCACAGAGTCAATGTAAATCTCTGGTTTCTCTGGCTTCTCGTACGGCGCGGAGACACCAGTGAACTCCTTGATCTCGCCAGCTCTCGCCTTCTTGTAGAGGCCCTTTGGATCACGCTTTTCAGCATCCTCAACTGAAATGTCAACGTGGACCTCGATGAAGGGCAAAGGAGAGTCGACGTTTTTCGTATCGGCGTGCAGGTCGCGTGCGAGTTGACGATCGGCGGCATATGGGGAGATGAAGGACGTCAAGGCGAGGGTGGTAGAGTCGGCGAAGAGCTTGGCAACCTGTGCACGATTACCGATCAGCAGGCTGTGGTGAATATGCCGAGGGATAACATTACCTCTGCGATACGACGGATGTTCTCAACACGATCTTGAGGCGAGAAGCCAAGGTCCTTGTTCAGGCCGAATCGGACATTGTCTCCATCGAGTCTGTAGGTCTGTAGGCCCTGCTTAAGAAGATGTTGCTCGAGTGCCTCTGCGATGGTCGACTTTCCAGATGCCGAGAGACCGGTAAACCAGATGGTCGCGCCATTTTGCTTGCGGAGCTCGCTGCGCTCTGTGCGCGTGAGGCCGGGGTGCCAGGTGATGTTGCTGGTGGACGAATCAGACTTGCTCGTCTCGGACTGTGCTGTGAAGCAGTGCTGCACATGCCATACTTACGTAGCCATATTGTGAAGATTGAAAGAGTTGTTGATTCAGCAGTCAACCGTGTTATTAAAGAAACAATTCGATGGAGGGGAAAATATCCATAATTCACCAAAGTCGACATCAGAGCTCGTTTCGATGTCATCGGCCAGCCCTGCGACGGCACGTGCAGACGGCAGCCAGCGGGTAACGTTAGAGTAGAACTACTTCGCTGCAGATCGCTCTCCTGGCTTCACCATCCGCTTCACCTCACTGCCGTTTGCTTTCTTTTCCTCTTTCTCGGCGACAGCGGACACTTCTGTATGGTCCAAGTGGCGCGAATCGTCCCGCAGAATTCTGAGCGTCTTTCCAGAGGACAGGCTACGGCATGTGGCTCAGCACCCTTCGCCTGACAGTGGGCGAGATAAGGGGCTGTGGATCATCAGACATGGCCTGCTGGCTCACGAGGCTATGGTAGCGCTGGTGCAGTGTCCGCACTCCCGACGAGACCAGCAGGTCGGTGCACGATGCCGCGTGAAAAGATGTATCTGCTTGCTGCCCAATTGCAAAATGAGAGCTGGCGCGTTTGCGTGAAAGAATCCAAGACAGCACTACAGAACCGTCCTTGCTATGCTCCGTTTGCTGCCTGCGTCGAAACCGCGGACTCTGCAGATGTTGCAATTTCGATTCGTCACAAAACTAGCATGTTGTCGGCTGCAGGAAAACGAACGGAAGCTGCAGGTCAATGTCATTGTAAGTGAAGATATGCATATGTTCTCGACCGATTGACGATTATCCTTGCCCGCTGCTACTGCACGGTCGCTCACACTCAAGGCACTTGCCTTCACTCGTACCCAGCAGAATGCGATTGATCAGTCTGTCTCTTCACCACTGCTTCAACACGCCGTCAAGACTCTCGCCACTCGCACCTTTCCACACCAGCAGACCTTATTGCATCTATGCGCTTGCAACACTACACAATCTGCATCTCAGTCAAGCATATACTGGAGCATAGAGAACGACTTCCAACGCGCCTCGTCAACTCAATCTCGAGCGCAAGATGCCGCACGATCGCGAAGGCCTCTTCAACGCGGCAAGACACCCAAAGAGGTCGAGCTCCATAGACAGTCGCGCATCGTCGACGACTGTGGACGAGAACGGCTGCATCATCACTCGAGGTTTTCTTGTCGCCAGCCGGTCTTCTTCTCAATCATCACTCGCGCGAAGCACCACGTCTTCCCTGGACACCGCAAGCACGTCGCGCTCGTCCATTGAGGTACCATCGCCTGGAGCTTCGCGTACGAGCGCAGTCTCACGCGCACCCGACCATGCTCTGAGGCCGAGCTCATCACTCACCTCACTGCTGCGATCTGCGGGGACCTCTGCTCATTCGAGTCGCCCAGGGCTGGATCGCCGGCAGACATGGCAGTCAAACAGTCCACTAGCTCGCTCCAGCAGTCGCTGGGACAATGATGATCTCGAGACTACCACGTGCCGAGCTGCGGACATTTTCCAAGCGCCAACGATGGCAGCCACTGCGCACGCAAAAGCCAAAAGCGCTCGACGTGGCCATCCACACAGACAGATGGGTCACATCCGACGTAGCCGGAGCGAACAGGCCAACCTGAATGGTCTAGTACCAATCGACAGCAGAGCTGCCACCGCGCCGGCAAATCCTGCGACTCAAGTCGGTCGCAAGGCTACGAAGCACACAAGCATGAACATGGTTCCGTGTGAGAACGCGAATGATGCCATCGCATCAGACAGTGAGGACAGCGACACTCCGTCCGGTAGTGCGCAATCAAAATTCATTGCCGCGAAACACCATCGACTGGACTATGCGACACGACGCGCTATCACAGACGACCGGAACCTGGCGCTCATGCAAAACGCGCAGCAGACGGCTACTCCAGACGAGCAATACTCTGTGCTTTCGACGCCTATACCAGATACCTCCACTGCCGGCCCTGATCTGGTCAAAGTCTCGCAGAAGCTAGAGCTCATGTCTGCTAGCTTGGCAGATAATGCCATCGCGTCAGACAGCGAGGATGACGACTATACATGCAAGGGAGACCCGGAGACCACTGCCGCGCTCAGGCAAGCAGCCATCCACCGTGATCGCAATATCGCCATTGTCGATTTTGACGATGGTGACCGTCAACGCCGGCCGGACCTACAGAAGCGAGCAATGTCAGATGCAGCATTGACGGTCAGAGTTACCGAGCCCAATCGGAGCTCATACACGACTAGCCCTCACAAGCGCGTCTCCTCGGTGGGAAGTCTTACAGTGCGACTGCTACCGCCGAAAGCCACACACCTGTTTGCCGATAACGTCGACGGTGTGGAGATGCCAATCGAAGTTAAGACCTACGAGAAAGGCTCTATCCTTGCCATCCGGTCACTGCGGCCTTCGAGGACTCGCCCAAAGCCGATGAAAGGTGTGCTGAAGAAGAGCGGATCGCCGCCGTCGACAGCTATCTCGACAGCCGACTGCTCACCGGTGAGGAAGGTCCACGGGAGCTCAGCAGAGCAATTGTAACAGACTCGGAGTGCTTCACTATCAAGTTGCTTAGCCGACCCCCCGGCCATGGAACTCCTGGTGGATGTAACGGAGTTGAAGTCTGGGCCCTGTGCTGCTCCATGGGATTTCAAACATACTAAGAAGGACGCGAAACAGCGCGGAACAGCGCGGAACAAACGCGCTTACAGAACGAAAATGGAAATGAGAAGGAGGAGTGCGATGCTTTGTGGTTTTGTTCGAGCGTTCACAGCGGCTTCGTAAGATACCCCCTCTAAGCTTGATGCAGAAGCTTTTGTTCTATTTAGCATTGCGTGAGGTGGAGGTCGGCAGCCTCGGTCAGGGCACAATTAATGGTTGCCGTCGCATAATCAGTCTATGCAGGCGACAGAGCTTCCTTCACGTACTTTGCCGGCACAAAGGGCATCTTTGAGACGACAGCTTTTCTCGCCTTTCCTCGAACCTTGACCTGGACCTCTGTCCCAGCTTTGTGTTGACCCTCTTTGATATAGCCCATGGCAATGTTCTTCTTCAAGGTAGGCGACGGGCAGCCAGATGTTATGCGACCAATGACTTGGCCATCTGCGAGAATGTTAGCATTTCAGGACCTCGTACATTAGACGACAATCATACCCTTGTCTAGCACTTCCGCGCCCTCTCGTGCTGGTGCGCCTTCGACTACAAACCCAACTCTCCTCCTCGTCACACCCACACCGCCCTCCTTCTTCGGCGTGATTTGCGGCACAATCGTCTCTGCGCCGTTAAAATTCGCTCTCTCGCCTGAGCGCCTCGACTTGGGGATAATCCAACTCAGACCGGCTTCCACCGGCGTCGTCGTGTCGTCGAGATCGTGGCCGTAGAGACACATGCCCGCTTCCAGACGCAGAGAGTCCCTGGCGCCAAGGCCCGCGAAACGCAAGCGGTCTGGGGTACCGATTTTGAGAAGCGTTTGGGTGACTTGGACGGTTTGCGAGGGGTGGATGGAGAGTTCGAAGCCGTCTTCGCCCGTGTAGCCGCCGCGGGAGGCGACGATGGGGAGAGATTCTGCGCCGGTTGGGAGGGCGATGGTGATGTATTTGAGGTTGCCAAAGTACCATTTGGCGAGGTCAATTTTGCAGGTTGGCGCGAGCGCGGATTGGAGGATTTCGGCGGAGAGAGGGCCTTGCAGGGCGATGAGGCCGTAGGGTTTGGCGTCTTCGGCTTGGAGGTGGCGGAGCGAGACGACGGGATTGACGGTGCTGTCCCAGTTGGCGATGGCGGATGAGAGGTACTTGTAGTCTTTTTCACGGCAGCCGGCGTTGGTTACTAGGTAGAAGAGGTGCCTGGGACCGGCTTCGAGGCGGGTGATGATGCAGTCGTCGGCGATGCCGCCGGTTCGGGGGAGAAGGAGTGTGGACAGTGTTGACTGGCCGATTTTGAGCTCTTTCACGCCGGATGGAGTGATGCTTTCGAGGAATGCTTCGGCGCCGGGGCCTTCGACGTGGTACTGGACCATGTGGCCTACATCGAATAGAGAGGCCTTTTCCCGTGTCCAGGCGTGGGATTCGCCAACGGAGAGGTCGGAATATTGCACTGGCATGCTGTAGCCGCCGAATGGGACCATCTTTCCGCCATGTTCAAGATGGAGATCGTACAGTGCTGTTCGTCCGGGGTTGGCTTCCGTGTACATTTGTGGTGCTGGAGTGGCATTAGAGCTTTCTGCTCGTCTTTGCTGCACGAATGAGCTGTTGAAAAATGTCTTGGATTTGACTTCGCCATGCTGTGGTCGCACTGTCCGAGTTGAAATAGTTCTTGTGGATTTAGCGGCGACAGTCACAGCGCGTCCAGCAATGTGCGAAAGATTCAGAGCACCGCGGGCTGGCAATACTGCCCGGATGATGGTCCTGCTCGCTGCCATTGTGTTGCAGAAAAGTGTCAGATCAGGTCCAGGCCTATAGATCTGGACATGCGCATCTAATATTTAGAACCCAGGCAAGGTTTACAGTCGAGTCTAGGCGCACGGTGTCAATGGATGGGTATAGGTCGGCCGGTTTATGGCAGCCAGATGTAGTCAAACCGTGCGGCTGGTGAGCCGCAGCAGCCGCTACCGTGCTGATTCGAACGCCTGTCAGTCTGATAACTGCGCAGTGGAACCTGTCCTTTGAACCATTTGTCTCCTGCGAGGGAATGACGAGCTAGAAGACCGTATAGAACCGCGATGAGTCTACCTCTCAACTCTCCGTAAGATCAGGACCTCATACATGCGTAGGCCGGAAGTCTTGCTAGTAGGCATCTGTCAGACTGTTCGGCGTACCTCTCGGCACAGTAGTTTCTATTCTATGCCGCCGCGCAATGACGCCCCGAGCTCCGCGAGCTCACTCAATGTGAAGTGAAAGTAGGAGGTACCTTGCCAAACGACTCGCAATCACTCTCAGATTCGTCCTCTACACACCTCTCGATATGCCACCGCAGACCTTCTTCCTCGTCTCCCTGCCCAACTCAATATCTCCATCCGACTCTCGCGACGAAGCACTCACTACTCTGCGCTCGGCAGTGTCACCAGACCATGGCACAACATACCCTTTCGCCATTCCTGATTTCAAGGTCGGCACCTTAGACGCGCTGGTGCAGCAGGCCGATGATCTGGCCAAGCTGGAGCAAGGGTGCAAGGGCGTCGTGGATAAAGTTGGAGACTCATTGCGATCATTGTTGGAAGGCGATGAGGAGAAGCTGCAGGAACAGAAAGTGGTCAACGACAGTATGTTGACTCTCGTTCATGTGATCCACGGAGAATGCTAAGAAGACATTCCAGAACCCGTCGAGAACTATCTGCAATCGTTCCAATGGAACAAGGTCAAATACCGCGCGGACAAGCCTATAGCTGAGCTGGTAGACAACCTCCAGAAGGAGGTTGCGGCTGTGGACAACGATGTGAAGGCCAAGTTCAGCCAGTATAACCAGACAAAGACGAATCTGGCCTCCCTGCAGCGTTCGCAGACTGGCAACCTTTCGCAAAAGTCGCTCACTGCGGTGGTGAACCCAGACACCCTGCTCAAGCCCGAACAGTCCGAGTATCTGCAGCAACACCTGGTTGCGGTACCATCCCAGCTCATCAAGGACTTTCTCAAGACATACGAATCAATATCGCCAATGGTTGTTCCCCGATCCGCACAGCTACTTGCGAAAGACGACGAATTCCAACTGTATGTGGTGACCACATTCAAGAAACACGCCGCGGAATTTGTCCACAAGTGCAGAGAGCACAGATGGACGCCTCGTGACATGAAGTTCACCGATGGCGGGCGAGATGCAGAAGAGGCAGAAGTACGGAAGCTGGAGAAGGAAGAGAGGAAAACGTGGGGAGAGGCATTGCGTTTGGGACGCACAGGGTATAGTGACGCAGTCATGGCCTGGATACACGTCTTGACGCTGCGTGTATTCGTGGAGACTGTGCTAAGATATGGGCTCCCGCTGGCTTACGTTTGTGGTTTGATCAAGGTACGTCGAATCTGGTCCGCCCTGGTAATCACTATACTGACGCTGTGCAGACAACACCAAAGCTCTCGAAGAAGGCCAAGACTGCGCTGGACAACCGCTTCGCTGATCTGGGCGGCAACGCAGTGAGCAGAGACAAGAAGGGCCGGCCAAAACAGGACGATGGTGCCATGCAGCAAGAATTGGCCGGCGCCGGCCTAGGTGGTGACCAAAGCTTCGAGCCTTATGTCTTTTACGAGTTTGAGATCGTATAGCAGCCTGTGAAGGATGCCCACCAATAGACGAATGTCAGCACGAAAGCACTGGAAGCGTTGCGCCGTGCAAGATAGAGACTGCACTCGGGATGGCGTCGCGCATCACAGACAGATCAAATCTCGAAAGATGCAGTGGCGCCTGGATCAAGCGGTGGCCTGACCTCGTTGCCTGCGGTCTACCACACCTTGAGTATGGGTTGTGTGAAACACGCCAGTGTACGTCCGCTCGCATGAGCGCCAAGAGAGCTCGCATGCCATCCATCGTGCCTGTAAGAACAAGAATAGCAATACCAACCTTCTCCACCTGCTCGACACACCTCAGTCAGCCGCACAAGCCTTCGCCGAACGTTTCCTCGTGAAGATCTCGCCAGCGGTACCGGTAGCAGCATCGTGATGTCAGCTCATCGTGTTGGTTTCGAACATGTCATCTCACCGGCATTTAGCGACACAATGACATTGTCGACCGAGATGAGCGGCAGACAACGTCCATTATTCCCATTATTTGCATAGGGCACGAGGATTGCTTGGGAAGGGCAGGGTTATGCACCAATCATAGTGACAAGAAAGGCGGGACCTGCTAGCCCGAAATAGCACTAGGCTGAATCCTTCGTGTACTTCATGCAGCACTCCGCCCAGCAAACAGCAGCCATTTGGGTCTGGCCGATGTCGTCGCTGGCGCACAAAGAGGGACTGACGGCACGCCTAATAAGACTCTTTGTCGTGAGATGGACGGCGCCACCAATATGCTGCGGTTTGCGGTCGCAGCACGGTGGTCTGGCATGCGAGACGGACACAATATGGCAGAGTATGGCAGCCATATCAGCGCCAGGAAGCGAGACTTATAAAAAGCCGTGAGTTGGATCTGAAGGATCGTCTTCCTCCCGCCTGACACCGCGTGGCCGAGACGGTTGATTAACTCCTCATCATCTGCCCGCCACAAACAGCAGCGCCGTCTATTCTTTTGGACCCCACTACAAGCTGAAAAGACATACATAGTGCGAGCTACCTGGAATGTGACCTGCAGCTGAGTTCAGCTGAATAATTGCTTGTTCCTCGCATCCTGTTGTACTTTCTCCTCCGTCATCCTACCAGCTCTAGCTCCAGCTCAGGCACTCCTATTCACACAAGACAAAAGACCATCGCTCTCGTATTCAGGCTGCCAGATCATTCGCTGACTTACCTTGACCGGTCTACACCTTGTCTCTGACGCATACCCAGTCACACTTTTTCCGTTGCCGCTACCTCCTCACACCGGGCTGCTCTTCAGGATCGCATCCTGCGCATGAGCAAGATACGACAGCAGCATGGCTTACTACGGCGATGATTCCGGCTACGACAAGTATGGACGTCCACTACGACGACCTTCACCACACCACATGCGCAGCGACGGATACCTAGATCCAGGCAATTTTGGTGGGCTGCATCGCAGCAGGTCTACAGGAGCCAGGCCGATGCCGACAATCAACGTCTACAACAAGCTTTACCAAGACAACGACAACCGATCACCGTCGCCTTTGCCGTATCCGCAAGCGCCGCAGTATGCTCCTCAATACGCACCACCACAGTTCGTGCCATATCCGGTCGTCGAAAGCTCGAGGCACGCGTCCCCTCGCGGCTCACCTTCCGGTCGCGGGCGGAGCAGAAGCAGGGGATTGGCAGAGGGCATCGACGGTCTTCTCTCGGCCGAGCTAGCAGACATGGCATTCGAGCATCGATACGGCCGCTCTCGGTCGCGAGGGCGCTCCGACGCACCAGCATACGATGGTCTATCCAGCGGACTCGCGGAGTACCAGCTCGCAGAGCAGGCAAAAGAGCTGCGACGAATTTCGCAAGAGAGACATTGGAAGCTCGAGGAGGAGAAGATCAGAAACCAGATCAAGCTAGAACAGCTAGCAGCCGATGCGAAGCGAGAGCGTGACGAGCGCGAGGCCGAGGACCGGAAGAAGCGGATGGAAGAGGACTGGGAGAGGAGGATTCGACTCGATCGTGAGAAAAAGGATGCTGCAGAGCGGGCTGCGGTTGAAGAATACGAGCGCAAACAGCGCGAAGCCAAAAAGAAAGCCGACGAAGCCGAGCGCGCAATCAAGGAGAAAATGGAGCGTGAAGCTCGCGAGAAGAAACAGAGAGAGAAGGAACTATACGACGAATTCAAGAGAAAGGAGCAGGAAGAAGAGGATAGGGAGAAGCGAGAATGGGCCGAGTTCGAGCGCAAGCGCACAGAAAAGGAAGCCAAGGAAAAGCAGAAGAAGGCCGATGCCGAGAAAGAATTTCAGGATGAGATGCGGCGACGGCTGAAAGCTCTGGGGTATACTGACCAAACCATCGAAATCATGGTCGACGAGGAGAAGACCAAGACCTTCCAAAAGGAAGTCAATGCCCGTCCTCGCAGCCACGAGCGACGCACCACTACGACGACCCACCAGACCCTTGTCGCGTGGGACCCGCCTACTCGCGCGCCTGTTTATCCCAAAGTGCACAAGGATTACATTGAACTCAAAACGCTCGAGTACTACCAACTGCCGTGGCATTACGATCGCGTAAGTTCCTTTAATGCCCCCATCTTTTTCCAGAACTCACAACAATCAACTAAAATGCTACCCAGGACGACCCCGACTTCATCATCATCCAACGCGACATGGACAAGCGCCATACGGACGTGTTGTTCGAGCATACGGCTCGAATTAGAAAGGGCGCGTTGTTGCTCGAGGCGCCGAAGAAGGAGAAATTTGCCATGTATCGGAAGAGGTCGAAGAGCCGGCATGGGCATGGGGCGGTCATCGAGAAGGGGGTGCTGAGGCTGGCTTGATTTGATTAGAACTGACTTTGATCGGTAAAACAGTAAGTGCAGATAGTGTAAAGCGGTGTGGGGTTTGGGAGATACCAATTTCTGTTTTGTTGTTGAGTGGGAAGGTATTCGTCAGTCAGAAGGTGTGCGATGTACGGAGACAGCAAGCTAGAGATTTGAGATTTGCAGGTTGAGTGGTCTTGAGTCCGTTGTAGTGATGTTGTCGTGGCGCTGATAATTGACCAGTCATAAGGGGAACAAGTGAACAGATATGTGCATGAATTGAACGCACATCATATGTACAATCTCAAGCTCAACCGCAGCCACAGCCACAGCCATAGCCGTAAGCTTAACATGCAGCCTTGCGTTCGCAGTCCAGCTGCTACATGCCTCTCCCGCTTTCCTTCTCCCCCAATCGACTCCTCCTCATGCACATGTCATCATCAAGAACCTACCCAAGCACCATCCCATCTCTGACCTGACCATTAGTCGCCACTCACACCCAACTTCCACTCATCACCATCAGGCATCACACCCACCCCCTTCCACCCGATCAAAATACCCTTCAGGCGCAGAAACTTCTAGTTCCTCTGTGAATACGCTTCGTCTTGCAGCAGACTGAGATCCCGGATTCCACCAACCTCTACAGCCTTCCCGCGCCTTCTTCTCCTTCTTCTTCTCTTCCGTCTCCATGTTTGTACTGTAAGGAGATGTAACCCGACTCAGCATACAATAAGGCGGAATCGCCGTCCGAGGCGAAACACTAATTCCCGTGCTCGTACTCTCGATGCTTCGTGTGCGGCAGGGGTGGCCTTGGGGGTCGAGGACGAAGTGTCCATTTGCGTTTAGGAGGTAGCGGGAGGCGAGGTTGGATAGGGAGGAGGGGTGACGGGGCAGGAGAGGGCTCTTGGTTGCTGCTGCTTTGCTTGGAGGTGAGGCGGAGATGGTGGAGGTGAAGGGGGAAACTGGGGAGAGGGGGCTGATGTCCATGTCGCAGGAGCCGAGGGAGAGGTGCTTTTGTCTTTGGAGAGTGGCGTCGATGGTTGTGATTGCTGGGTTTATAGGGGATGGGGTGTGGGGTTGTGCGCGAGGGTGCGCACGATGAGGCGTAGAAACAGCGGCCTCGCTGTCTGTAGCAATGTGGGCGGCGGAGAACGAAAGAGGCGGACTCGCAGAAGGTGGCGAGGGCGTGGTGGGAAGATCGAGAGACACAGCATCCAGTTCATAGTCATCGTAATCCCCACGCTCATCCATTGCTGACGTCCCAACTCTTGTCCCCTGCGTCGGCGGCGGTGTAGGCAAGACAGGAGACTCCGGGTCGTTGAGCATGGCTGTGATGGAGTACGGCGTGGCTCTCGGCGTGTCCAGACGATCAATCATGTAGTGTTGCGCGATCGCACTATTTTGGACGTTGTCCAGATCAGAGAATCTGAACATTGGCACGCTGTCCAGCTTGCGGACATGACTGATGTCCTCTGCTGGCCGTGGCCAAGTGTTTGTGTGTGGTTGGTCCCATGGCGGCACTTCTGGGCTCTCTGACCGCAGCTGATCAGGTTGAGATTGCATTGCGGCTATACATGATGTGTTTGCCCCAGCAAGGCATGAAGGGCTGGTTGGCGGAGATGGCAGGATGAGTGGACGCAAGGGTTGTGGCATACCGCCGCGTGGGGGAGGTGACATTGGGATGTAGATGTCAGTGTCGGGGACGCCTGGTCCTGGCAGCGGTAGTGGTAGTGGCTGGAGTGTGGATCGCTTGCGACTGTTGTAGATGGCCGACCAGCGGAGTGTGCCTGTAGCAGAAGGCATGTTGAACGTTCGGTTGTGCTGGATTCTGAATGAAGAAAGGAAGGCCTGCCTCCTAGTAAGAAATTGAGAAGAAAATGTGCTTGTGATGTAGAGAAGAAAAGAGGATGTGTGCACGCTTGAGTGTAGAATATAGGCAGTTGAAGCGGACATGAGAACCACCCTGCCTTGAGGTCTCACCAACAATAGTATTGGCGACGCAGACCATGTCAGCCTTGTAGATGCTGCGCTCCATGTCTTGAGCCGCGTCTAGACTGCTATGCGCGACCTACCTTGAACGACAGAATCTACAAGAGTGGTCAGCTTTTGAACAAGACTTCAAAGAGTCTTACACGACTTACATCGTTCTGCCCAGGCGCCACGATGTCGCTTTCGCTCACTCGAACGCCTCCCACTGTCTCGACGTAAGCCATAGGGGCATCGCCCATGATCTTTCTGTAGACATCGCCCACAGTGCTGTTCTTCTTCACCAATACGCAATCGCGGAAGACAGCAGCCCGGTCACCACCAGCTGCACCTGCTTCGCCTGCGGAGAAAGTGCCAATATTCTTGACAGGAAAGATGGGCGTGAGTCCAAGCACTTCAGAAGCGCGAGTCAAGACTTGGTTCACTCCGGTCGAGCCGAAGCGATACAAGACCATGTCTTTCATGTTCTCGATGCGCTGTTTCAGCTTATCGTCCATTTCCTTGAGACCACCACCGTCTTCTTCGCCCGCCTCGATCAAATCTTCTCGCGTGTCGAGGAACTCTGAGCCGGGCACATAGCGAATGAAGCCCTGCTTCACCAATCTTCGCAGGAAAACCTCTGAAATGGCGCTGCAAAGCACGATACGCTCAGCGGGCACAGTTTTGGCAATTTTGGACACGTTCTTATCCGCGTCCGCATGGTCGATCTTGTTCAATGCGAGCACTGTCGGGAACTTTTCATCGATGAACATTTCCACCACATCTTTAATGGTCTCATCGTCCCATTCTTGCAGCGGTATTTTCAAATTCATCTTGTCCAGCGTTCTCGCCACTACTGCCGCCGTGGAGCCATATCCCGAGAACTGATTCTGCAACGTCTCGACCGCAGTGGCCTTGACCGCCGTGTGGCGCCGCTTGATGGAGCCCCATTTGGACATCAGATTGCCCAGGACCCAGTTCACGATCTCGGACCGTAGCCACGCGATGTCTTGTGAAGGATCGTATCCTCGCGTGGCTTTGCCTTCTGCATCAGTAGTCCCGCTCACGTCCACCACGTGTATCAGGGCATCGGCATGTCGGAGGTCGTCGAGAAACTTATTGCCCAGCCCTTTTCCTTCATGTGCTCCCGGCACCAGGCCTGCTACATCAAGCAGCTCAATGGGAACACTGCGGGTGCCTTGCTGGCACGCGCCATAGTTGGGCTTGCACCGCAGCGATAGTGGCGGCGGGTGGTCTGGCGAGGAAGGAGCGTTGCCGGGAAGGGACGTCCGCGAGCAGGCGCATGGAATATGAAGATAGCCTATCGCGCGATTGGGGTCGATGGTGGTGAAGGGAAAGTTGCCTGAAGCAAGGCCATCGTCAACGTGCGAACGCGGGCACAGACGAGCGAAGAGGTCGTGCCGCACCTACTTTCGAAGTACTGTCCGTAAGCGAGTTCAGCGTCGTCGACTTGCCCGACGACGGCTTGCCGACGAGCCCGATCAGCGGGTCGCGAGGCATCTGGGCAGCGAGCGATGGAGCATGCGGAAGAGAGGCAGCGACCTTCTATGCTACTGCCTCAGGTAGGATTATTTTCTCGCAGCAAAGGGTGGCACAGCAGATGGAAGCCATTGTGGGGCAAGCTGTTGCACGGCCATCTCGCCGTCATGAGCGTCACCTGTCAGGGACCGACAAGGGACTTGTCTGTCGGGTTGTCGGGACACGAGGACACCATGCAGCGGTTGTCCAACGTGAAGTGCGATGATCAACAAGAGAGGAAGCGACGACCTGAGCGCGTGAGACACACACGATGGTCTAGTTCTACTATATTCTGCTAAATTAGACAGATGTTCAGCAGCAAGCAGTGCGGCCTGATCGCCACGCGCCACCGCGACTCGCTGCTGCTCCCGGCCAGGCCCCTTTTGTGCACATGAATCGTGTCGTCCGTCAACGTCGTGTCGACGTCTCTGCTGCTGCGCGAAGTCTGTTGCTGGGAGAGAGAGAGAGAGGGGCGCGAGCAGAGGAAGGTTGTGCTTGTGCGCCGTGCTTGTGCTGTTGCAGGGGTCTTTGCATGTTGCTCCATAGTTACCTGATGTTTCTGTCCTTCGCCGTGTCTACACAACCATCGCCATTGGCAGTCCTCTGGCTGCACACCGTTTGGCAACTGCCTTCACGACTGCATTATTGCTGTTGGGGATACACCTCCAGCGAACGGTCGGGACTCGCCGCCCGCCAGCAACGACCACCTGCCGTGAGATCGACACCACGATACACATCTTCCGTCTCTCGCGATCCAGAGATCTTACACTTCATGCGTTGAGTGCGGGCACCACCATGCAGCTGCAACTCGACACCGACGACCAGCGGTAGCATCATCGAGCGGGAGCCGACGCGAGGAGGCACGCAGAACATCACCACCCAGCGCCCCCCCAAAATATCAATACACAACCACGCGATCACCAGGCGGGCTCACGCGCGCGACTCCGTGAGAACCCACACCACCGCCCATCGACCCGCATATTGAGACGGCCGTTCACGACCGCTGCGCACGCTCTGCTCGTACCATGGACGTGGCAACGCGCTTCCAGCCGAGAGTGCGAGCTGGTACTCACCTCGAGCAGCAGCCGCGAAATAATAATGGAGCACCCACTACGGACGACTCGGGCACTGAGTGTGAGGGAGAACAGCACCACGCCTCAGACCCTGCCACTGACAACGAGCCAGCCGAATCGCGAGTGCGCCGCAAGTTCCAGAGGACGACGGGGGCCGACGCGGGCAACAACGACACCTTCCGCAAGCCCACCATCCCGGCCTCTGCCTCGAAGCCGCAGACAGAGAACAAGGCCGGCATCAACCACCGCCGGCGGAGTACGCTGAGGGAGAATGTACGAGTGCCGAGTGGGCCACGAGAGTATCCCGGGAGTCCTGGCAAGAGGTGTGCCATCTGCCCTGCAGCATGTGCTCGCGAATGACAACTGACGGCGTGCTCAGGGTGTTCAGTGGCAGCAATTCCAGTGCCACTTCCATGACTGGCTCGAACAATAGCTCTCGAACGTTCCTGCCTCAAGCTACATCAGACCCATACGTGAGCAAGAACGTCGATGCGGGTCGCTTTAGCTTCGAACGACCTTCCTCCAAGCGGTCACAAGACTCCACCACGATGCTGAACGCGCGCGGCGCCAACGACTTCATGCCCGAGCTCAACTTTGACGATCTTCAAACCTCTATTGCTAACTACGATGGCAACGAGCCGCTCCTGAGCGACTTTCCTGCTGTCGGTGCCGGCCGAGCCCTGCCGCGGGAGGCGAGTAGCAGCAGTCTGTCGAGAAATGCGGCCGCCTCGGGCTTACCAAATGCATCCCGGATGCAGGCACGAGAAGAGACGGGCTTGAGAAGAGAGAGCAGTCTGCGGCGAAGACTGAGCGCTGCGATAGGAGGCAAGCCGGCAACGGGCCAACCCGCAAATCGAGAACCAGCAGTGGGAATACTGCAGCCCAGCGGACTGTCCTTGCGAACACGGCGACAAAGCACCGCTCCCCAAGGTCCACCGCCATCGGGGCCAGCTCCACCTCCTGCTCCTGCAGGATCGAGGCAGCCTCGTAAATCTCTCGGGCCAGGCGTGATAGCGTCGATGATGGAGGGCAGGAAAATTAGCCAGCCATTGCCCACCTCTGCGACCGAGTCCAATCTCCGGTCGAATCTCGGCAGCCTGAACAAAAGCTCGCGGAGAACGACCATGCAGCATGCGGCGTCCGGTGGAGCAGAGTTACCGCGCGCTCTCACTGCCACCACTCAATCTCGGGCGAACAAGGTGAAAAGTCTGCAGCCGCCCCCTAGGCAGTTTCGCGAGCACGACCCTTATCCCGATACGCCTCCGGTACGGCCAATGTCCAAAGGCAACCCGAATCGTTCGCATACTCCATCTTCCTCTGGCAAGCGGCAATCGACTTCGGGGAGAGCGTCGGGTCTTGGAGCACGAACAATCAGCCCCACAGATGCCAGGCGGCTGAAGCGACTCTCGATGATGCAAGCTCCACCTCTCCCTAGCCATCCGCCGAAGGAGCCGCCGCCGCCTCCGCCCACTGCTGAGTTTCGAATGTCCAAGCCGGAGATGCCGCGGCTTGCACAGCAAAGTCCCAGCCTGATTCCCCGAAAAACGAGCGTGGCAACGCCTACGTCCGCCCGAGCATCTCCTGACAACAAATATGGACAAGAAGGCGGCGTCAGTCTCAGCACAAAGTCCAGCTTCGCATCGTTGTCTAACTTTTCCGGCTCCACGTCTCGCCTGCCAACAGCCAAGCCACGGAATGTCCACTCAAGTTCTGCGCAATACGGGGAGGAAATGGATGCAGTCCCGCCCGTCCCCGCGATCCCAAAAGCATTTGAGAGCCCTCAGGAGACTGACCAGCAGTTTTTCACGAATCAGCTCAGGTCATCACAATATGGGAGCGGTAGTAAGAATGAAGCCTCTATGCCAGACCTCGACAACTTCCAGCCCGCCAAGATGCAGAAGCGAGACGTAGAACAGCCCAGGAAACAGTCAGGGGAGAGCACCCGAGCGCACCAGCGCATCAACACAATCGACGACATTGAAAGGACCGCCAGCATAGCGACTGCCTCGAGATCGTCCAGGCAGGACCACAACGGACGCAAGAATGGCAACCTGCAGCCTATACGCCTACCACCACTGAACCTCATGCCCATCACTTCGCATCCCCGAAGCGTGGAGCAAAACGGACATGGCCAGCTTTTGCAGACCCAGAACAGCATCGACATTGCGCAGACGCCAGAGCCGAGGCGGGTCGCCAAAACACCATCAACGCCAATGACTGCTAGCAAAGCTACATTCTTCCATCGACCAGATGACGATGCCGCCAAGCAAAAGGGCATACGAAGCTCGACATCGCATTTCGCCCTTCGCGATCTAATGCAGATCGACGACAACCCCACGCGTTTCTTCGACGATACTGACACCGAGTTCGCTGGCAGTGGAGTGCCCATTCCTTTGCCAAAGCAGCGTAGCGCCATCACTCCGTTCTCATCGGGGTCTTTGCCCAAAGTATCAAGCGAGTTTGTGAGAGCGCATCGGGCACGACCAAGCGGCGACTTCACGACAGGCGACCTCACCCTCGGCAAGTTCCACAACTTTCAAATGCAGGATGCCGTGCAGCAGAAGCCGTATGGTCCTAGGCCAAGCCGAAGTGGAACAGATACCTCGTACAAGACTGCCGAGACTCCTTCATCATTTGAAAGCCCTACAACCGAAACGGGGTCAACCGACTCGAAGAAAGAAAACTCTAGTAGTGGACTGCGGCGCAAGCTGTCACTTGGCTGGCGCAGGAGTAGCAGCAAAGGCAATAACCAAGTGGACGTCAAGGGCACCGCGTTTGACGCATCTACCACCGAGAAGGATAAGCATTCAACAACCAAGCTGCAGAAACGACAAAGCGAGATGCCGCCTCCCCGATTGCCCGCGAGTGCTACTTGGTCTGGCGACCTACCTTCTGTGCCCGCTAGTACCTCACGGCCAAGTCTCGACTCTCTGCGCCGGAAGTCGACCGCCACGTCCATCAGCACTGCTTCCAACCTCAGCGGCAACTCCAAGCTCAACGATATTCCCTCGATGCCCAAGACCAAAAGCCAGCACACCGAACAGCCACAACCGATATCTGCTACCAACCGGTCGACGAGCTGGACTGCGAATGGCGGTAAAGCGACAGCGACCGCAAAACCGCCTACCAATAACACGGCCCGTAAGCCAGCAGCTGCGCCCACCTTATCGGCCATCCAAAAGGACAAGGACGATCTTGCAGCCGATGAAGAGATGCGCAGGCTTTCGCAAAAACGTCGTGACGTAGACACTGCCGCCCGCGAAAGCGAAGAGCTCAAGAAGCGAGCTGTTGCGCGCTCCCCGTTGACGCCAGAGCGGGTACTGCATGATCGAAATTGCTCATTGAACATATTCGAGCGTGGAGAGGTGATGGACTTTGAAAAAGAAGGCATATACTTCACGGGGACCAAGAATGCACGCAAGATCGTGGGCAGTCTGAACCCCTCCCAGGCCAGCTCCAGCGATAAGGAGAAATCCGGTAACTATGGCTACGATGATGAGCGCGGCGATTACAACATTGTGACCGGCGACCATCTCGCGTACCGGTACGAAGTGGTCGACGTGCTCGGCAAAGGTAGCTTCGGGCAGGTGGTGCGCTGCGTGGATCACAAAGAAGGAGGCGTTGTGGCCATCAAGATCATCAGGAATAAGAAGCGATTCCATCAGCAGGCGCTCGTCGAGGTTAGCATCCTTGGCCGGCTGAGGGAATGGGTGAGTACATTCTAGAGCATACTTGCTACTCATGCTTTACTGACAATAACCAGGATCCTGATGGCTCGCACGCCACGCTTTCGATCACATCATCGTTCTACTTCCGATCACACCTGTGCATCGTCACACCTTGCCTCAGCATCAATTTGTATGAGCTCATCCGTGCCCATAACTTTGTTGGCTTCTCGCTGCCTCTGATCCGCCGTTTCGCACGACAATTGCTCGCCTGCCTGGTCCTTTTGCAGAACAAACGAATCATTCACTGCGATCTCAAGCCCGAGAACATTCTTCTTTGCGAAGCACGCAAGGCCGATTGTCGTGTCATCGACTTTGGCAGCAGTTGCAAGGAAGAAGAAAAGGTGTACACCTACATTCAGTCGCGATTCTATCGCAGTCCCGAGGTTATCTTGGGCAGCAGCTATGGACTTGGTATCGATATGTGGTCCCTGGGATGTATCCTGGCCGAACTTTGGACTGGATACCCGCTGTTCCCTGGCGAAAATGAACAGGAACAACTTGCATGCATCATGGAGATCTTCGGACCTCCCGATCGTCATCTCGTTGAGCGTTGTACGAGGAAGAAGCTGTTCTTCGACTCCGTGGGCAAGCCTCGCGTCACTGTGAGCAGCAAGGGTCGACGGAGGCGTCCAAGCTCGAAGACCTTGTCCCAGGCCCTCAAATCGGACGATGAAGCTTTCCTCGACTTTATCACGCGCTGTCTCCGGTGGGATCCGGATCGAAGGCTCAAACCACAGGACGCAGTGAACCACCCGTTTATCACGAACCAGCCTTTGAACCAGCGTCCTGGAATACCAGAGGAAGCGCGTAGAGCTGCGAGAGTCAGGCCGACCGTCGCCGTTTCTGCTGGGTCGGGGACAAATGGCGTCAGTTCCTCGAGCCCAGTCAAGCGCGTGCATACCAACACTGGGCTGTCCGGCAGCACGAGCAACGCCTTTGCCCAACAACAGAGCACTGCGACCCCAGCCAAAGAACGGTCACGGCCTCTTCCTGAGACTCCGCAGACTGCCTTGAGAAGTGGTGTCTCGGTCATGCAACCTACGCTCGGATCTCCCTCGAAGCGAGTCCAGACCTCTGATCACATTAGAAGAACAAGTGCTGCCGGCGGCGCGGCCGTTGGCACAAAACGAGCAAGTAATGGGGTGCCTGTACCTACCGCGACTCCTGGGGCTGCGACGCAGCAGAGGCTAGCAAGTGGTGGTGCAAATTTAGCGGCATTGGCTGCTAGGGAGGCTAATACGAATGCCGCCACGAGATGGAGAACTTAGCAGGCCCAGTCCTGTGATAAAATCTTGTGATACTGGCAGCAGTCGGATGAGGGAAGATGTACAATATGGCGGTTATGGCGATTGCCTCGTTGAGCGAGCGTCGATTTCCCATGTATCAAGGCATTGATGAACGTCGGGGCACTGCGAAGCGGGACCTTTACGCAGGTCTGGAACACCCTACCGCTATTGACTTGCAAGTGGCAGCAGGTAACCTGTCGATAGAAACAGAGAGTAAGATAGCTGTATATTGAATGAGGGCAGTCGCATGAGAATTCATGGCTGCCCAATGAGCCTGACTTTGTGCAGTATCTTTCTACGCAACACTGAGATCCGGGTAGATATTGTGAGCATCCATTGACCCACTAATCCCAAGTTACGTGTTGCTTGCGATGAGCAGTGTTTGGCCGGTCACGGCTCAGAGCATGGCTTGATCCTCTCATCATCCATGGACGAGTGTAGCTGTCAAATCGCGGTCATCCACTTATGCAAGACTAAGGTGTGGCTTGGTTGTTTTGCTTCTTATCATCAAGCTGCAATGATGACAGCGGTAGTAGCTCAGGAAGAAGCTCGTTCCGGCAATGCACGTTTGACGAGAACAATAATAATGTGATGTGCGGCTGCAGCTGGTAGTTTCTAGTCGATTGCCACAACTGGTACATAGGTACGTACTACAGTACTGTAGCTTGTTGGCTGATGATGATGGCATCTGGGATGTGGGATGTGCAGGTATGGATGGCATCGGGGTGATGAGGAAAGCTTTTTCTCAACGTAGGGTAGGTTTCCTGTTTTATAATCCTTTTCTTTCACGTTGTGCTCTTTCTACTGCATGTACTGCACCTCCATCGATTGAGGCCGTCGGAACCTCTTTTCAATTTCTCGGGCGTCTGTGGAGAAGGAGGACAAGGACGAAGAGTGCGTGGTTGAAAGGAGGCTTGTGATTCGATGAGAACTTTTGCTCCGCGTTCGATCCATGCCCGGAGACCATGTTGAGCGCGTCTTGTTGAAAGCTGAAAATGTCACGGGAGAGGTATTAGTACACATTCCATACGGGACTATTATAAGAGTTGACAAGATGCAGATGAATAGTAGATCTATGCTCGCCGGATCAAACTGCCTCTGTACTGGATTCTACGCATTTTTGATGATCAGAAATCCCACCACAATAATTGCTGAAGGTGAATGGCCTATCGATGCGGCACGGCTGCAGACAGAGCAGACGGGAGCTATTGTCTACTGTGGAGAGCTTGCTGTTGACGAAGACGGCAGACTTGCAGCTGCCATCTGCTTGGCATCTCTCCTCTCCCGACCATTTTTCTTCTGTGAGCCCTCTCCGGCGAATTCTCGAGGGATCAGCACAGCTTCATCCTCGCATGCAATGCATGAATCATTTCGCAGGTGGATCAGCTCCGAATATGGTCTCATGGGCCGGGTTCTCCAGATGGAGAAGGATGACCAGCAGACGTTGCAGTTGCATAGGCGGTGTGGATCTTTCGATATCCACTCCTCGGTCTTTAGGGCATCGTTTGATCCAGTGCGGTGACGAAAAAGGAAGCAATCTTTCGCTCGGCGCAGACGTGCCGTACGAGCGAAATAAAAATCGCTTCCTTATGGGTCTT
Organism: Septoria petroselini; assembly: GCA_022559915.2. Classification (NCBI taxonomy): domain Eukaryota; kingdom Fungi; phylum Ascomycota; class Dothideomycetes; order Mycosphaerellales; family Mycosphaerellaceae; genus Septoria; species Septoria petroselini. The sequence goes on from JAFJTQ020000032.1 coordinate 66,213, forward strand.
GCTCGGCCAGATTGCGCGACAGAGTAGAGGAGCCGAGCTGATGAGCCAGGACCGCGGTCACGCAGTCACGTATGTGTGCAGGGTGGAAGACGCCGCTGGGGCACAGCACAACCCATACGTGTAAGCAGCAGCCGCGCCAACGTCGGCACGAGAGGCTCCCCAGCTTAGATGGCAATCGTTAGCATTCGAACATCTCCATTAAACCCGATACGACTCACGAAAACAGAATGGAAGCGATTTGGTGATCTCTCTCTTCAATTCCTTACATCTCTAAGTATATCAGCCCGCCAGCAGCTGTATAGCGATTCTAGACTTTGGCTCTCAACAGCCGTCGGCGCTGTAGTGGTATCATAGTTCTAAATTGGTTCCGTCGTCAAAATATCCCCAACGCCGAGTGAATGCACAACGCCCTGTTCCCAATCCTCGTCTCACCCATGTAAATAGTGTTGAATCTACGCAGCAACCGCCTCGTCGAATGGGTTCTCCCTGTCGGCAGCGGCAGGTGTTCCATCCATGACCGCCGAACCATTCAATTTCAGTTCTGAAATATTGAGCGCATCTCTCATGAGAACCTTCTGTTGTCGCTTGTTTTCGCGATCGATGCCGTGGTTGACGGCATCCAAAACATTGTTCACAGTGGCCTTGGGCACGAACCGAGGCTTGGTTCCGGCCTCGTAGACGCCGGTCTCAACCAAGATTGAGTACCACTCATTGGCAGAATTCTTGTTGTACTCATTGGTGCCTCGGATATCGGACTCTGGAGTGTCGCCCACAAAATACACTGTCTCGGGTGCTGCATCAATGCCGTGGGTGTCTCTGCGCCATTGCTGAAGTAAGCGAGTGGCAAACTCGAAAGTGCCGCCCTGCGGCTTGCCGAATGCGGTCGTCTTGAGGTCCTTGCCAGTCACAGCCTTGAACATGGCCTCGAGCGACAATCGAAGAGCACCCATACCCAGACGCGTCAGGTCGTGAGAAGCAGACCAGATTACGTCGTTGTGCGAGAAGAAGACTGGCGGGCCTTCGTCAAATGTCTCGGATCGGGTGCCGAGAACGCCATTCTTAGACATGAGGAGATCTAGAATGATTTGCTGGTCGCCGGCCCAATCGCGGGAATCTGCAAATACGAAGATGGCTTCGATTGCTACCTCTGCGAAGTTGCGAGTGCGAGAGTTGTTGTACTCTTCCTCAGTGAGCTTACGGAAAGGTGTGGTGTCTGGGTTGTCCTTGATGATATCCCCGGGGGTGACCACATCTTTGAATCCATAGCCTTCAGCCACCTGTCTGCACTTCTCTCCCTCGCCTCCGACTACGAGGACTGTATTGTACTTCTCGGCCATCTCTCTCATTGGCGTGTGACCGCAAATGAATTGTCCTGGTGACACTTCGAGCTCAAGCTGCTGGCTCAATTGAATGCAACGCTCTTGCTCAGTCTTGCCGCCGCCGTTGGTGACGAAGATGTATGGAATCTTGATGCCATATTCGTTCTTTCCATTGAGTACTTGCATAGCTTCAATGGCCTCTGGAATGGGCCGACCCCCGCGAATGAGAACCCCGTCGATATCGAAGGCAAAGGCGAACTTGTCGGTCACGGTGGTCTCTGGTGGGGTTTCTGGTGCAGAGAGTGGAGAGGATGCATCTTCGATCTCGTGTCTAGCCAGCTCGAAAGCCATGGCCGTCTCTTGAGCATTGCTGGGTGCCATCAGGTGCTTCGGTGGCACGACCACCGTGGGCGACCGCAGGCTCAATGCATTGAGTGTGACATCCGAAGAGCTGACACGGCGGAAGGTCCTGGTAGGCCGCTTGGGCAGGACGACGGATGGTGAGCCAGCCATGATTTCTTGTGGTATGGTATTTTGCTGAGGGGTGGGTTGTTGTAAGAGAGTAGTTGGAAGAAGCGACGATTCCTCCGAAATGGACCCTTCGACGGACACAGAATAGATATGGAGATCGTGGGATGGTGCGTGGAGACTGACAGACGGGTCCGGGTGGATTCTGAATCATATAAAAGCCCACGGGTGCGGACATTGCCCCCGACGTGTCTTTTTAGGCCAAGGCATCACTCGAGTCAATGCTTGCAGAGCCATCGCTAACCAGAGATCCATCGACAAGACCCATGCGCTATCCAGGTGCTGTGGGCCCGCTATGGAATTCTCAGACAGCCGTACTTGCTAGCTATCCAGCCCGTTGCCGCATAACAGGCAACCAGAAGACTGACGCCGGCGGAACCAGAGTATGAGACTCGGGATGCATGTGTTCCCGTGCAACTAGGTCACAGAGACCGAGCAGGATGCATTGCCGCCAAAATCTGCGGTGTTTTGTGTGAATGCCGTACTGTTGTCATTCGTCTCCATTGCCGTTACACTCCGACCAGCTCATGCATGCACCCTGGCTGGCACGAATAGGGCCTGCGCTTTGCCTTTGGTTGGAATTGCCGCTCGGCCTAATGACGCAGGTCCCACATCCGCCAAGGGCACCGCGATCTTCCACATGGCTCCCGATGGCTGAAGCACATCTGTTGATGATTTTGTTGAGGTTTCGAGATTTCGAGAAGTCCAGGAACCGTTTCCAAGGCCGGCCGGACAGTCCTTGAGAGTCTTGAAAGTGATGTTGGCAATTTTCGCATTCTTCTGCGCACATCGACCAACGAAGCAGAGCCGCATTATCAGTCCGTAGCGCGCGCCCATGCCGTGACTGGAATTTGTCTCTGCCACTGCTCGATCGAGAAGTCTGCACTCATCAGTCAGCTTCAACGGTATCACATGCAATAGCGCTTGAGCTTGATTGCTTGTCTGCACCTGCAGCAGCACGTATGTAGAAAATAGCGCGACCAGCTGCCTAAGAATGGCGCCCAGCAGCAGCGATTGACCTCATCGTGCATTCGCAGGCACTCTCGTCAATGCTACAGCGCAGCGCTTCCACACCTCTCGGTAGGCACGCAGAGGACATGCTGTAGCCGTGACTACACGTGTAACGTGAGTCGCTCATGCGCGCGAGCTCCGCAACGCACGTCTGAGGACAGGCCTTGTGCCATTTGCTAAGCCCCGCGGTATGCAAAGCTGGTCGGGACTGCTGTGTAGTCCTTGGTGGTCGTGTGATGGAGCACCCCTGTGTCGGAAGCCCTTATCTCGAGGAACAGCTGAAGAGCATGTCCTCCTGCAGCCTGATGGCATACATGTCACGTTCCGAGCACAGCTCGGCCGTTGAGAGTTACAGCCTTCGAAGCCCATCCAAGGTGCAGGTTCCAGGGAGCCTTGTGAGCGTGTCAGTGGTGTACGCACAGCACATTGCCAGACCGTGATCGAAGTTCCGGGAGAATGGCCATGTCGCGCGTGCACGTCGGGCAAAAGAAGATGTTGTTTGACAAAATCAATGCGAGGCCGCTGATAATGACAGCAGGAGAGCGCTGCTGGTGTTTGTCGAACGACGATGATGATGTGGTGTTGATGCCAATGCTAGAAAAACTGGGAAGGCGAGGCCTGTGCGGTCTTCACGATTCTGATTCCGCGCGGTGCCTCGCCGACTGCACGTCGTCACGTTCCACGTCCTGACCCAAGACATGGACTGGACAGGCGGAGCACGACGTCGCTGCGCGCAGACTGGCAAGAATAACGAGTTTCGAGCAAAGCAGAAAGCACATTGTGCCAAGGCGCGCGCCTTCGGGGCGACGCGTTCTCCTGGCTCAATCATGCCAGATTTTATACGAGAAGCTGTTGGCCACAAGGTGTCCAGCACCGCGAGACGAAAACAATCTGCTTATGATCACGAGCAAGGCAGCGTGCGGAGTTCAACATCTGCAGCTGATCGGCGACATCGTCACGTTGTCGCGTCTGGACAACGCGAGCACTCGGCTTCAACAACCCGAGATATGCCTGATCACGCCATCTCGTCACATGCAAATGGTGGCAAGAATTCAGCAGATCTGGCTAATCTCACAGATGAGAACCTTAGACTACGAGCCATTCGACAACGTCTTCTGGCTCGGACAGATTGGCTCGGGCTCGCAGCGTCAAGGCCTCTCAAGATCAAGTTTCCTGCAGATCGAGACAAGGAGAATGTCGGCAAACGTCGCAAGGTTGAGAAACCTCGTCACAGAGATGTCAACAAGCTCCTTCGAAGGCGTGTTACGCCGCCTTTCCAGCATCGCGAGAGGCTCATAGAGCCAATGATGAGTGGAGCCCTCATGAACGACGAGATCAAAGTCAGGATTGGCCCTGATGCATTTGCGAGCCAGACACATCGTTCCCGCAAGTCCGTCACTCCGGTCAACAGCAGCATTCGACCGCCTTCTGCAGACTTCGCATCACTTTCAGAGGAGTCCATGCTTCTTCACGAGGAAGATGGCGACTTCCTCGCTGGTGACGATATGCTGAGCCTAATACACTCTGATAACGATCTTGAGCACCATGCAGATGTAAGCCAGTCACAATTAGCGCAAGAAGAGATATTGACCTCCGATGCTCACCCCCTTGCGACGTGGGACTCGCCGCAATGGCTCTCAACGCAGGCTAGTCAGCACGATTCGACGAACAGAATTCGACCATACATGCCGATCGCGCCAGTACTGCAAACTATTACAGAGGCATCGGACAGCGAGCTCGCACATATCGAGTTATTTGAGAGGAATGGCCGCCGGATCAGTGACCAAGGAGCCCAGCGGCCACAAATCGGTCAAGCACAGCAGAAATCTGTAGCACATCGTACCTCCAGCATAGTACCCTCTGCGGAAATTGTCTTATCCGAACCTGACGATGACGCCGGCCAGACAGAGTGGTGGCAGCAGCCGTGCGATACCAATGCTGGACTCACCAAGACCGCGGTCGGATTTGCACTCAAATCTCCCATCATCCATCGTACGCAGCCTGGTCGCGATTCCGCACTATCGGCGCTGTCTGGCAGGCAAGCACCAATTTGGCCGTCCCAGTCGCCTCCGGATGTGGATCTTGCACGACCACATCTGAACAACAACAAGATCGAGACTGCAGATGTCGCCCACGCCGCGAAGTCCGCACAGCACAAGCAGGGAAACAGTGCACAGACACACGGATTACCAACCATGGACGCCGATGACAATGACAACGAGAAGTGGAAGTGTTTCATACTCGGGAGTGGAGGATCGGAAGGCGGTTCATCAATATGCAGCGACAGATTATCTACGGGCACGAAAGACCAGCACAAGCTGGATATGCCGACTGTCAATGATGCTGCGAGCGATCATCCCCAGTCAGATAGCGCTACGATAGGACAGGCGACAGCTGCCGCGTATCCTTCGACAGATCTGGCCACGTCAGCATCAACAAACGAGCACGTGGAGAACACCTCCCTGATCGTTCACGCAGCCACCGCTCTTCCAATTATCGACGATATAGAGGACGACTACGTCAACAAGGCGAAGCCGAGGGCCAAGAGCAACAGAACTACATATGCTCCGGCTCACGTACTTACTGCCGCTCGTTTCAGGCAAAGCAAGCGATCACAGCCTGGACCTCTGCCGAAAGCAGATCGATTTCTCCCGTCGACATCCGTTCGTGCCGTAACCCACAGGCGATCTGTCTACGATCTATCTAGCACTAACGACTAGCACTGAGGTTTGTCGTTCCATCGTTCGGGACATTTGCTCAAGGTGAAATGTGGCGGGGCTGCAGGCCTGTATCGTGGAGCTTTGACTCGTCGACTGAATCGGTGAAGGTGAGACTGTGAAAGGGGTGTCATGAAACAGATATGTGGTGAAGCAGGATTGCAAAGAGGTGCTGATGTTGGTGACATTCACGGGGCATTGACATCATTCATATTCGTTATACTCATTCGGAAATAGGGCCATCAGACAGTACCCTTGGGCAGATCCGCAGCCTTGCCGTACACTGTCTCTTCATATCGTAGGCTATCATCATCCTTTCCAACACCATAGACCAAGCTGCCATCCTGGCCTTGCGAATCATCATCGACCTCAAGCCAGGTGTCACTGCAGGCTGGGATCGGCTTAATTTTGCAGAGAATCCAGTAGACGGACGACGCGACGATGAATCCGGCAAAGAAGTTCAAGTTGTAGACATACGTCGCGCCCACAGGGACTGGTGTTCCAATCGCCCCAGCGAAGCCAACAACGTTGGGCAGGATGCCAGCAATGTATGCAGCGTAGGCTCTCCACGATACGCCGCATCTGTAGTAGTACGGCCCAGTCTTCTGCGCGCTGTACAGATCGCGGGTTTGGAGATAACCTTTACGCACGAGGTAATAGTCTGAGCATATGACTCCAGCAATGGAGGACAAGAAGACCGAGTATGCTGATAGGTAGGTTGTGAAGTTGTTGCTCGACGACAGTAGGTGCCATGGACACATGGCCAGTCCGACAATGGCGCAGACATACGAGCCTCGTCGAATATTGATCCATCGGGGTAGCAGCGCACTCAAATCAGTGCCAGCGGAGATGCTGTTCGCTGCGATGTTCGTTCCAAGCTGCGCCAGCGTGAAGGCAGCGGCAATTACAAAAACGCCAAATCGGGTGGCTCCAGACACGCCCGGCTCTTCGAGGAACATCTGAAGGAGCGTGAGTGGCGACCACACTGGTTCCGCAACCTGGAAGATGACCGTAGACGACGAAGACACAATGATGCCGATAAATGAGGTGATTGCAAAGCCGACGGGGATCGTGAGCAACTGCGACCACAGTGCGTCCTTGGGACTTCTGGAAAAGCGAGAGAAATCCGGATCGTTTACAATGAGTGTTGCAAAGTTTGCGATGGCGCTCATAATACCCTTGATGACAGCCCAGCCCAGCGCGCTGCCTTGTAGTGTGCCACGCTGCTTGACAATGGGTCCGAGCCCGTCTGCACGGACGATGGCCCAGATGAAGAATGCAATCCCAGCGGACGGCACAACGGCAGCCTTGACTGTGAAAAGGTGGCGGATCTTGTGCACTGCCGGGTAAAGGAATGGCAGACTGCCCGCCCAGAAGAGGAAAAAGCTGACAAAGTCGCGAGTGTTGGTTCCAGAGGAAGCCGGCATCGTGTTCTTGCTTCCTCCGTCGCCATAGTCGTCCCACGAGGGCCAGATGGAGCGCAGCATCAAATACACGCAGGTGCCTCCGATCCAGCCTTGCACGCCGTACCATACACACGCCATCACAGCGCGGTTCAGCACCGGCCAGAGCCCTCCCCAGATGCCAAAGGAAGAGCGCGCGATGACGGGGAAACTGAGGTGGTATTTGGCTCCGATGCGACCGGTAAGAACAACAAAGCAGGCCGCGATGCCGTAGCCGATCCACACGCACAGCCAGGACTGCCACCAGGATAGGCCGTCGACGATATTCGACGATGATATCATCCAGGTGTCTGTCGCGGAAAAGTCAGTAACTGGAGGAGCCATATAAGCCAAGTGGTGAGTTGCTTACTGATGTTGAACGAGTCGCTTATCCAGAAGAAGATGAAGTTCTTGTGCGTCCATACTCGTCGTTCAGGCTCTACCGGTTTCAAGTCTTCGTTGGCAAGCATCAATTGCGCATTCGTGAGACCTGGCTCAGCTGGTACTGCCAGCCTGTCCAATGCCCGCGAAATCTTGGAATCTCTGAGCTTCTCCATGGCTGCGGAAAGATATACCCTCGAAGGCGTTGAGTCCTCAAGAAGAGGTGTAGACTCTGAAGAGTCGAGACGATCGTCCAGAGGCTGCGTCTTGTTGGTGCAGTGCAGATCGCGTGTCACTTTGTTTGCCATGTGGAAGTAGACCTCTTATGTACATGGAAGCTGCACTCTCAAAGCCTCCGGAGAAAGGTGGATTGCAATGTGCAGGCCAGACTTTTCACTACTGCGAGAATGTGATGCCATTTTCTTTTGATCCGCCGTGGAACGTTGATCTCGTTCGCTGAACGGAGTCGCTCTTATCAGCAGAGGGACCTTGGCAGATAGTAAGATAGTTGTACATCTGCATGTAGTGGTACCCATGGTTTCTGTGACTCGATGAGATCGAGCAATCCCCACGGCAGATATTTGCTTAAGAGCCCACTCTGGCCATTGTGGGCCTATCATCAAGCCGCGAATTGTCGCTTGTGGTTTAGCGTATGCCCACGCCCAGCGCCGGCGGCCCAGGGCTGGAGATGCTGGTTCGTCTACCGGAAACGAGCCGCAGCTCTGCTCAGATTCTGTGGTCCTGAAGAATCACCGCACCTCACCGACAGCGACTACCTGTTGCTCGTATATGATGCAGACATCATGCCAGTCAGTGTGGACTGTTCAGTCTGCAGTGATATGGGCTCAGTGAATAATTGGCCCAGACCGTAGTCAGCGGCGCTGTCACCGAACGCGAGAAAGCCCTCCCAATCAGTTGGTATGTCGCTGAGAAGATCCATGTTGTCCTGCATTGATGGCGCGATGGTGTTCGTGGCCGAGCTGAGGCCTGGAGTCTGCAAAGACTGCGCAAGTCTGGCGTCGGATGACAGAAATTGCATGTAGTTCGTGTACCACTCCTTTATGGCCGGTCCAGCCAGCATGATTCGTGCTGTACCGCATCGCGGATCAATGGCTTGTATTCTCGATCCACAAGCTGACAGCCTGTCTGCATATTCCGGCAGCAACAATAACGAACTTTCTAGAATCGTCCCTAGTGTGTTCCCGGGCGCCGTCACGGCCACGTGCAATTTTGCGAGGATGTACAGAGCGTATGCAGCTCTGGCAGCCCAGACCAGGCCGGGTGAGGCGAGGAGAATGGTGGTATCCAGACTTGTGAAGAGTTCCAAAGCAGCCTGCGCAGCCGCAGTCAACTCATACACAGCTGTGACGTGGTCCTGTGTAATCGTGGGCGCAGGAAAGTCGGTAATCGTCAGTCTTTCAGCGACGTACGGCGCCGTAAAGCTTTGCTTGTTGGTCGGCGTATGCAACACCGTCTCGTGCATGTATGCAGTAGCAATGTGCTCCCAAAACACTATCAACGGTGTACGGAGGTTCTGCGGGATGGCCATCTTCCAGTTCAATATTTTGTTCCGACAGGTTTGCACTTTGACCTTCATGGCGGGCTCAGAGACATCGTGGAGCAGACTTGTGTTTGTGAGTTCCACCACTTCGGCAACCTCGTGGCACATGTGTTCAGCCTTGATATACTGCGCAAGCCACTGGTCTGACGCCTCGTTTACGGGCGTGTATTGCAGCATCATGCGAGCTTGCTCGTGCTGATCTGTCCACGTTGTGGTCACCGGTTTTCTCATCCATAAGTTCATTGACGTGCTGAGCAAGTGAATTCCCAGCCATGCTCTCCATGCCTCCACGCATTCATGGGTTCCCGAGTCCAGGGTTGGGTAGTTGGTGGAGAAGGGCGGTATTGGCGCACTAGCGCCCAGGTCGTTGGCAAGCGCTAATGCGACATCGATGAGCTGGAATACGGCAGCCCGTCGATGGCGCTTCGGCGACCTGTACCACAGACTCGCGATTTGAATGACTTGTATCAGCTCCAGCGTCTCCTCGCCGTGCGATATAGCTCTGATCGACACTGTGTCCAGTAGCAGGCCAGAAATGTCCTCTTGTGCGTCGAGTGTGAGAAACCCAGGGCTAGCAGCATACAAGAACGCTAGAAGCAGTAAACATTTGTTGGCCCTCAGATATGGCAGAGTATAGTCTTCTCGAACAGGTACCATTGGAAACATGGGCGAGATCTCCTTGGCGTATCGAGTCAGAGTACGTTGTTGGAGATCGTAGGAGAGTATCTGGTCCAGCTTCTGCAAATCCGACAGTTCTGTGGTGCCTGACGAGATCATGCTGTCTTCTGGGGTTATGGAATCCAGCTCCAGCCTCCGCTTCTTGGTGGCGGCCACGTACGTGCTGGTTGTTTCGACGGACGGACTTTGCTCATCTACGGCCATGGGTGGCGTCACACTGGGCGACTGGACCAATTGTTGGCTATGCAACAGACGTGTCAATTCCGCGACTTGTGCCTCGAGTTCGGCAACGCGATCCTTCTGTCGCTTTGGCGCCGTCAAGGCGCAGTCTTTGCCGAGTCGAATACATCGGTCGCAGGGCGGCACCTTGTCAGCCGCTGCCTGTCCAAGTGAGCACCTTGACGCGATCAGCCATGAGAAGCTCTCGGCTCTACGTCAAGTCACCAACCGGATCTTGATCTTCGAGCAGGCCTCGCACGCTCTGCCTCTTTTCTGTGAGGCCGACATTTCATATGACAGTCAATGTAGGTGACGCGTGAGACGTGGATGGGCGGCCCTATTTCGCATCGAAAGGATCTACGACTGACGGAAGCGGTATAGCGTGATGATGCACATGTGCTGAGTTGATCGCGCAGGTTGCTCCGTCGTCAGCTGGCATCGCATATCGAACAGCGGTTTGTGGTCTAAGTCATGTCGTTTTGAAGAAATCGCGTCGGTGAGTACATAGTAGTACCTAACTTAGTCTGGAAGCTGTCTAGTGGCGCTTGGTGATGACTAAGATTCAGCATATGTCACCGCAATGGCCTCGACTTCTCTCTTCTTCTTAAACACAATCACATCTCAAGATGCCAGCTGCCATCCCCATATCAGGCGCTGAAATTCCCGCGAATCCACCCGACCTTTCCAAGAAGCTGCCGAAGCTGATCCCCCGACGATCAAGACCGTCAGAAGAGGCAGCTCCCAATCCCCCTCCACCAACGCCCGCTCTGTCAGCCGTGCCCGATCTTGCGAGCCACAGATACCAGAGGCCGGCGCGACGGATCCTCTCGCAGCGCGACCATGAACTGTTTCTTGCGTCGCCAACGCACGACCTGATTGTCAGCTTCGTCTTCCACCTCTCCGACTCAGTGCACAGCACTACCATTCGCGATGCGCAGTCCTCAGCCTCGGCCACAGATGCCTCGATTCTCGCTCTGCTGGCAGTACTCGACGAAGCAGACGACCTGCTCAAGAAGCACCCAGCTTTAGACACAGGCTCACGTTTTGGGAATCCAGCCTTCCGCGACTTCCTTGTCGCGGTCGAGAATGCTCTGCCTGCATGGCACACTCGGCTCGGCATCAAAGACGCGGCAGCCCAGTACGAAGTCTCTACATATCTGTCCAACTCCTTCGGTAACGGCAGCAGAATCGACTACGGCTCCGGCCACGAGCTCAATTTCGTCCTGTGGCTCCTCTGTCTCCGACAACTCGGCATCCTCGCAGATAGCACGTTCCCCGCCCTCGCACTCCTCGTCTTCCCCCGCTATCTTCGTGTGATGCGCGACATCCAAGCAACCTACTACCTCGAGCCAGCCGGCTCCCACGGCGTCTGGGGCCTAGACGACTACCAATTCCTGCCCTTCCTCTTTGGCGCGTCCCAGCTTGTCGGGCACAAGCACATTCGCCCTCTGTCGATCCACAACCAGCTCATTCTTGAAGAATGCGGGAAAGACTACCTCTACTTGGACCAGATCCAATGGGTCAATGCGACCAAGACGGTACAGGGGCTGCGGTGGCATAGTCCCATGCTAGACGACATCAGCGCCGCAAAGAGCTGGGCGAAGGTCGAAGCTGGGATGAAAAAGATGTTTCTGGCGGAGGTTTTGGCCAAGTTGCCCGTTGCACAGCATTTCTTGTTTGGCTCGTTATTGCCTGCGACCGAGGACATGAGCAAGGATGCGGAAGAGAGAGTAGGCGAGGAAGATGTGGGCGAGTACGAGGTTACGGTGGATGGCATGAAGCATGTGCATACGGCGAGCAGTTGGGGAGATTGCTGTGGGATCAAAGTGCCATCTGCTGTTGGGGCGAGGCAGGAGATGAGCAAGCATGGAGCTGGTGGCGGACTTAGAAGAGTGCCGTTTGATTAAAGACGTCACGACAGGCGATGAATAATGAAGTTCCATGATCAGGCAACCGGAAGCTGTGATGCTATCCTTCCTCGTCTACTCTATTCTCATCTCGCGGCCTCCTACCTCTACGCGCGGATGATACTGACCTACCCATCGAATATGTACTTGACGAGCCCCTGGGGGCTGCCTTTATGCCCGTGCACTAAGCATGCTGTCACGCAGCCCATCTTTCGGGCACTGCGACTGTACCGTACCAGGTAAGTCCCCTTCTCTTGACTCAGAAGCAGCGTTCGCACTCCCATGTCCAGCGACCCCCCTCCTCTCTCCGACGCGACACGCGCATGGCAAAGTCTCTACGCAGCCACAGTCTCCACAACAAAGTCCGCTCTCTTCCAAAAAAATCTTCTTTGAGTTTTGTCTTGACCCCTTCAGACCTCAAACCGCTCAGCCCAATGCTTCACCACAACAACCCCCTCGGAGAAACTATCCTTTCCCGACAGCGGCTTCTGCATCCTGACCACAATCGCCGCGTGCGTGTGCCGGACCTTTTGTATGTGCACTGGGAATTTTTCAAAGCCGAGTTTATCCAGATTCTCAATCATATCGAATTGTTCCTCCGTCAGGGCCAAGATCGGGAAGTCGTGGGTTTTTTCTCGCTTGCTTTCTCTTTTGCTGAGCTTGAGGTCTTCACTGCTCGATGCAAAAGAGCCGTTTTCGCTCGCGGGCTCAGGAGGGGGCGTGGGAAGGTACTCTTCGCGCGAGGAGTTCGTGATGCGTTCGTATGCGCGGTCGGTTGCTGCTTCGGCTTCTTCGATGAATTTGACGCGGTATCTGTCGAGTTTGAAGGCTTGGCCGGACTCGTGGAGGCGGATTCGCTGGGCAGATTGGTAGGTTTGGTAGCCGGCGTTGAGGACGAAGGCTGGGAGGGCGATGGGTACGAGGGTGAGGAAGAGGAGGTAGTAGGGGAGTGATCGAAAGGTTTGGCGTGGCGCGGCGCGTATACGCTCGAGCGTGGTCATGTCCTCCCATGGACTTCGCCGCGTCGTGACGGAATGCGAGGGCTCGAGGATCACTTCGCCAGGAGGTGGTTGCTCGTTTAGATAGTGGACTGTGATTTTATCGAGCTCCACGAATGGGTCTGTCCGCGAGACAGCCGAGGTATAGTATGGCACACTGCGGTCGTTGATCGTGTTGGCGTAGAGATACTTGTTCTTGAACATGCTCAGTCCGCGGACAAACACGCTATTTGGATCGGCCATGATCGCAAGAAGAGGCCGTTTCGTGTCGCGGAAGTTGTCGACCAGGAACATCTGCTGTCCGCTCGTGCTCAGTGTCTTTGCGCCCAGGACATTGAAGATGTAGGATCGCGCGCCTCGCTTGGGCGTCCGCACTCCGAGATGAGGCGTGGCGAATGTGCTGAAGTTGACGGGCTGTATCCGGTCGAAGAGGCCACTGCTGTACAGCACGCCGATAGCATAGCGAGAGATAAGACCTCCCAGACTGTAGCCTGTAATGCTGATCTTCCGTATCGTGTGGCCATCGGCCTCTAACTGCGCAATCTTTTCTTCGATCTCGTTGGCGACGCGCTCGCCACCCACTTCGACGCCATCGTAGGTCTTGTTGTCCGCGATACTGGTCGCGACCAGAATGTGCAGGCGATCGTCGGCATACTGCTCGCGGAGAGTGTCGCGAACGAAGTTCAAGTGCTTGGGCTGTCCCCAAAGTCCGTGGACCAGAACGGCCAAGTGGTCAGCTTGTGCCATGGCGTCAAGTGTGAGAATGGGCAAGGATGATGAGAGGATTGACAGCAGGTTTAGTTGACGACAGCGACGCGCCTCACACACCTACATATAGCAGCCTAGAAGAAAATAACGCCGACGAACGGATGGTTGTGGCCATGGTCAAAGGAACAATGATGACGACGAGTGTTCGGCGTGTCGGAGAGTCCGTCCTCCTGTCCTTCACTCTCGACCGGAGATAACGGACATTTTGCTTCATTCACTAGTTCTCCTACACCTCAACTTGCGATCGTGTAATCTGGTGGTGGCTCATCTGCCTCCTTCACGTTATTGCTGCTCGGAGTGGGTGGTGCCTGCTGCGTAGATGCGCCGTCTCTGCCATTGCTGAGCCTCGCCCGCGTGTTTCACGCCCAGCGGTTCTACGAAGCGTTTGTAGGTGACTGCAATTTTCCTTCCAACGCGTTCATTTCTCCATCTCGACGCACGACAATCGGCTTCAATCCATGCCATCCGCACTTGCATGGTCATTCCGCTCACATGCCTGCCGCAGCCACGAGCTCCTGCCAGCACTGTTCGCGGAGGCTTTCCGGATCCGGCGACATTTCTAAACCACGTTCGAGCTGGATGGTAGCAGCAGGCTGCCAGCAGTCCGCACATCATGGTCTTCTCAACGACCAACTTATTCAAGAGCATCGTGTGTCCCAAGGTGCGCGAGCGCGGCGAATGCAGACTTACCAATTGCATTTACGGGCATTCGGCAGAGCAAAGCCAGGCGCAACCAACAAGCACAGCACCTCCGATCACGAATGGCATGCAATCCGCACATGAAGCCATCGAACCGCCACTCAAACGCCGGAAGGTGACGTACAACTCTTTAGAGGAGAAGCCACCCAGCAGAGCAGATCTAATTCGGAGCAAACTTGCTGCTCATAAAGAGAAGCCACCTGCCTCATCATCACCAAGCGTGTCTCAGTCAGACGGTCTCGGCAGGCCTCCTGCACCACCGCAATCCCTTGCGAAGCCAGTCACTCCGCCGCCCACACGCCGGCAGGTGACATCAATCTCCTCTCTACAAGACACGGCAATCAGCTCAGCAAACAAGACGGGTCACAATGTCACTACGCCTGCACTTGTCAAGCCTGAGAAAACGGAATCATTAAACCCTCGACTTGTTGCTAGTGACCCAGTCGGGCATGCCAAGCGACAACTGTTCTTGAAATATCTCCATGCGGAGCTGGTCAGGCTGAATTTACTGGTGCTGGAGTCGGTAACGCTGGAGTCGAAGGACAGGTTTACACTAACTCCACAACAAATCATCACGATGGCTCTGGATCTTGAGGAAAGATACGTACGCGAAAGCGGCGCTGTCTACGGCAATGTCATCAAGCAGCGAATTGCCGCGTACAAAAAGATGTCGCTGGAGGCCTGGGTGATGGAGCTGAAGCTCACGATTGCAAAGGAAGAGTCACCACCGCCAAAGCCACCACCAAAGCCCATAGAGACCGGCCTGCCTTTGGAACAAGAACCTCTGATCCTGCCGCAGCTCGTGGCTGATCAGAAGCCTTTGGCAGCCCACGGCTACATCATCACCCCACCTTCGGACGCTCAGATAGAAGAGGCCAAGGCTGCAGTTGCAGCAAGTCACAACTGGGAGGAATGCGATCGGTGTTCGGTTCGCTTCCAAGTCTTTCCCAACCGCAACTCCGAAGGTCTGCTCACTGGCAATGGGCCCTGCAAATATCACCCACGTCGCAAGATGTTCCCGCAGCGGACCAAAGCAGACAAGGACATCACTATGGTGTCACAAGCACCGTACTATCCTTGCTGCGACGAAGCTGTGGGTACTCCTGGCTGCACTTCACAGGCAGAGCACGTCTTCAACACCAAAAGCCCCGCCCGACTGGCCTCCGTGGTGCCGTTCATCAACACTCCCGAGAACTCATCCCCAGCGAAGTCTCCGCGTGGTGACGAGGTCCAAGCCGTCACGTTCGATTGCGAGATGGGCTACACTGCCAACGGCCTGGAGCTCATCAGATTGACTGCGGTGGCGTGGCCAACGAATGAGCAATTGGTCGACGTGCTCGTGAGACCGCTGGGTGCCATCATTGATCTCAACAGCATGTTTTCTGGCGTGTTTCCTGAAAGCTTCACCAACGCGATACCATACGAGAAGTGGGCGACTTACCAGCCACCGCCTATGAAGCAGAACGAGGAGCCTCGCCTGCCCATTGTTGCAAGTCCTGCCAAAGCTCGAGAGCTTCTGTGCAGCTTCCTCACGCCACGAACACCATTGATTGGTCACGCTATTGACAATGATCTCAACACGGTCAGACTGTGCCATCCCACAATCATCGATACCGTCCTCCTCTTCCCCCACCCGCGCGGTTTGCCGATGCGTTTTGGACTCAAAACGCTTACGCAAAAGCATCTGAACCGTCAGATCCAGATGGGAGGTGACCGTGGCCATGACTCAAAGGAAGATGCCATTGCTACTGGAGACCTGGTTCGCGTCAAGGTGGCACAAAAGTGGAAGGACATGCGCATCACAGGTTGGAAAATTGCCAACGGCAACCAGCTACTGCCGCCTCCTCCGTCCAAGCGTGACCTTGCAGCGTCCGGCGAGACTGCCAAAGCATTGGCCGCAAGGGCAGCTTTCGGAACGCCTGCCTCGAAGAAGCGGAGACGTACAGTTTCGACAGATGGAGCAGATGACGGAAGCGAGACAGATGACGAGGTCGTGCCTGCAGAAGGTCTCACGACATCATAGGGGATATGGAGATCGTTCGTGCCCGAATGGCAGAGTCTGCTGGAGGAGTTCCCGTGAGCGTGAGGTTAGTCCACTCCTATGATCTTGTAACACGGCCTCATAGTACTGCGTGATGAGCAATAAAGCAGAGTTCCCAGACATCTACTTGTGCTCTCGAATGTGACAAAGATTCTGTCGACGAAAGTTATCTGAAGCCTGCCACAGAAATGACCAGCTGATCGGTGTAGCCTGTCAGTCTCGCTGGATATCCACGCAATCAGACTACTCTGAGGATATTGTTGCGATGCACCATTTTTGGGTCGAAGTCGGTCTCAGGCCCCAAGGCTTTCCGCGACTTCCGTCGGTTGACCTTCGCACAAACTTCTTCGCTCGTCGCTTTGTGCACAGCGTTGACCGACGTCGTACGAAGAGCACGGAGCCCACTGTCCAGCTCTTGTTCTCCGAAGCTCGCCCAGCATCTTACGATGGCAAGCCGCCATGCTCTGCGCACTTTCGGAATTGCCTTGCGGCTGCATCATCATGAGCAACGGAATCGCGCAGCACTCGGATGCAGGAATCTCACGCTCGCGTACTATCTCTGGGTATTTGAAGCCCGGTCGCACTTGCTTTTCTGCATGGCAATCTTGATGTGTGCCGATTCTTGACGTCTTCTGGGACAGATGTGAATGGTGCAATAAAGATTTCACCTGAAGAGCGTCTAGCGATGACAGTGAAGATGACCTGGTCCCTTCATACCAGACATCAGACATCGGATTGACCAGCATACTGCAAGTCTGCCTGCAGGGGTTCCAAAGCATCGAGCAGCCACAAGGACATGAGGGGTATTCTGGACCATTTCACACCTACGGCATCAAACAGAAGGAAGCGCGGGACTCTCGTGAGAAGATCGTAAGACATCTTGTCGAGAGTGGAGCAGATATCAACTTTTTGGGGGGACTTCCGCTCGCATTAGCCGCTGGTCATGAAAAGTACCAGATTGTCCAAGACAAGTCGGGACCTCCACTCGCCTTTGCCGCTAGCCTTGGAAACTGCGAGGTTGTCCAGGATCTCCTCGACGCTTGTCCTGATAATTCAGCTCCTTGTCTGGGGATAGCGTTCCGTGAGGCGGCCGGCAAAGGATAGCTTAATGCATTCCTTCTGCTCCTGGAGTCTGGTGCATCGATATTGGACATTTTCCCAAACACAAGTGCAGTCATCGCGGTAGGCCTTCACAGGATACTGTGAAGTCATGGGGTCGCTCATGGATGCACTGCCCATCGATGCCGCGATAGCCGCTTGTGCCGATGCTCACCTTCTTGTCCGCGCACAATGAGTTCGTGAGCTGGAATCGATGCTCAAGTACGTGCCCTGCACACAGGATGTCATGGTCAGGGCCTGTAAATGGAACTGCGTGAGGTAGTGAAGCATGTGCTACAGCAAGGTCCAAATACGAGTCCGGCATGAGATGGAGGTCTGTAGTTCTGTATGACAAGCCGCAACAGCACAACACGCACTGCTGCAAAGCAAGCCTACCTACTGCATTATATGTATACATAAATATATATATATATATACACAAGTGATGCCTCGGCAGCATATAAGAGATCTCTCTCGCGTAGAACTAGTGGGTCCTGCGGCGGCTCATGCAGGCTTTTGACGCGAACGCGCCCTGCATTTGGTGTGGGTGTGGAGATGCAGCAGCAGTCATCATGTGCGCTCCGTTCGCCTGGAAGTCTTGTTGATTGTTAGCAAGCAGTGAGAGAAGTTATACGACTGCGATGAGCGTTCTGGGGAGTTGCAGAACACATTGTCATCACAAGGCGAAGTGTCATGGCATGGTCTCTGTCTGAGAGGAGTCTGAGAGCCAAAGAAGAGGTGGGAGAGTTTTGCAGATGATAGTTCTGGTGCCGAGATGTCTTGCCTGGCGATGAGACTCTGGTAGCCGCCTTGCATATGCTGATCCTGCTGCTGCATCCTGCATCCTGCTGTGCTCCACCTGCGCAAGGAGACGCCCGAGCACCGGCTGACTGATTGCATTTGCATTTCGAGTCATCTGTGCATGTATGTACAATGACCGATTCGTGTATTCTACTGCTGTAGCTATAGCACTGGCGGTGTTATTGTCACGACCGTGCCTGGACTCTGGACAACAACGGGCGTGTCTCAAGGGCCACTGCTCCACGCGACCAGATTAGATTCCAGTTCTAGAACCACAATACCCACTCGGACCCGTCTCGCCTCTTCGGTCTTCCACTGCTCGACTGCGGCGACGACGCTGCTGTGTTCAGAAATCGTCAGACGTATTTCGCCGAACCATCCGTCTGTAGTTCTACTGCTGCAGCTCATCGTCGGGCGGCAACGGCAACGGCACCTCTCGATCGCCGGATAAACACACCAAAGGGCTTAGCAATCTGAACTCTGCTACGCACGAGGCGCCGTGCCCAAGCTCGGCAATGGCCAGCGTCAAGACCAAGACCGTCCCGACCGCGACAAGAACGCATGTCACTCGCGACTCCCACGAGCACGATAGAACGAGGCAGGATGACCCTGGAGAGCCCGAAAGCCCCATCATCGTCGCGCACCGTCTCGAAAGCATAGACTCGCTGCCCAAGCTACGGCCTGAGAGCTCCCGGAGTTCGACTCACCCATCTCCTCCGATCCTCTCACAGAACTCCTTCACTACTCTTGCTCCTGCTCGGCCAGTGAGCAACAGCAGTCGCAACCGATCGCCCTACTCGAGAACTCACCTCCGCTCGCGTTCGAGCGGAGCAGCCCTCAGCGCGCCCACCATGGCCAGGGCACATTCCAGTCCAGCCGTGCAATCCGCAAGCCGCGCGCCGGACTTTGGTACGCCGTCTTCGAGCTCGCTCACTCCCAGTAGCCCGATGCGATCACCAGCGCGACAGCGCTCGCCCTTCCGACCCGCCGAAGAGGTAGCATACAACCCACCCCCACCACCACGATCACCCGGCTGGTTCGAGTCGCCGAGTGCAGGAGGCGCGATTGAAGCGATACAGGAAGACAGCGAGCTGGACATCACGCCGCGACAAGCATTGCCCACCTACACCATGCCATTTGCGCGATCTTCACCTTTGCGCAGACGGCCGGCGAGCCCTCTGCACACTGTGACGCACGCCACGCAGCCTACATTGATGCCTCCCAGCAGCAGTCTCGAGCAGAATGCGACATCGATCGCGTCTTCAGGGTCGAGCTCGCCATCGTTGGGACCTCAGAAGTTCAACGAGGGGATGCCACCGCTGCACCACTACGCCAGTGCGTCGTCCTTTAGCTCCTTCAGCAGTATACCTTCCACCCCCACATCACAACGTTCGCGATCACCTTCGATCAGCTCGCTGGACACGATTGAGGATGCGCCAGACATGGAGCAGGAGGCAGTGGAGGCGGACCGGATCGAGAAGCTGAGATTGGCCGCCGAGCGTGCGGAGAACGGCGAGGACGACGACGACAACCTACGGCGGCGCAGCAGTCTGGACGGGCCGCGTGGCTTTGGCTTCAGCAGAGGCGGCAACCGAGAGCGCAAGCGCTGGTCTGTTTGTGGGGGTGAAAGACGAATTGATCTCGATTTGGACACCATCTGGGAGGATTGAGAGGGAGGTGCCGTACTGACAATGGATAGCGGGAGGAGCTGATGTTTTGTTTGAGGGATTGGCACGGCGTTTGGGAATCTGGGATAATGTATGGATTGGGACTGCTGGAACTGCCGGAATTGCTGCGATTGTTGTTGTACATTACGATACCCATGCCGCCTACTAGAGCGTGCGAAGTTACCGCGATAGCGTACGAGTTGGAGGAGAATGCCTATTGTATATGCTCAACTATTCTGATCAATCAACGAAAATCGTCACACTTTCACATGCGCCGAATTCGCTGCTGATGCCCCACCTAGATTTATCGCTCACTTTCGTCGATGACTAGAAGCTGTTCATTCCTCTCCTGAAAATTCCTCACCATTGACATCCGTTTTCACACCATGGCCACCACCGCCAGCGCCACGACTACAACGCCCTCTCAAGTCCAATCCCGCCTCACCTCCCTCCCACCCCCCTTCTCAAGCTCCCCCGAATCCTTCACCCTCATAACTCAAGGCGCCGAAGCCCTCGTCTACAAAACCACCTTCCTCACGCCGACTTCACCCGTGGCCCTCAAGATCCGCCCCACAAAAACCTGGCGACATCCAACGCTCGACAAACGCCTCACGAAGCAGCGGATCGTCGCTGAGGCTAGAGTGCTAGTCAAGTGTCGCAAGGAAGGCGTGCCGGTGCCGGCTGTGTTGGGGTTGGATTGGGAGGCGGGGTGGACGGCTGTGGAGTGGATTGAGGGTGTTACTGTCAAAGCTGCGATTCGGGAGAGGAGGGGTCATAGAGAGGAAGGGTTGGAGGGGTTGTTGAGAAGAGTGGGAGAGGTGGTGGGGAGGTTGCATGCCGTTGGGGTGATTCATGGGGATTTGACGACGAGTAATATGATGGTTCGGAAGACAGCGAATTCAACGACAACAACAGAAGAAGAAGAGGATGAGGATGAAAAGAGTAAAGGATCGCTAGACGGAGAAATTGTCTTGATTGATTTTGGCCTCGCGAGTCAAGCGCAGCAAGAGGAGGACCGCGCGGTGGATCTGTATGTCTTGGAACGAGCGTTTGGAAGCACGCATCCGAAAGAAGAGGAGATGTTTGGGATTGTGCTGGAGGCGTATGGGGGTGCGTACAAGGGTGCGAAGAGTACGTTGAGGAGGTTGGAGGATGTGAGGATGAGAGGGAGGAAGAAGAGTATGCTGGGGTGATTGGGCTACGTTAGCAGACGCTGATGCCCAGTACGCGTGTGATTCGTTCTATCACAATGGTATGCTCGGTGGGTTTTTTACTACTGTCTTTCCGCCATCATGATGCTACGAGGGTTTGGTTGAGGATCTGCCCGTCACAATGCTTCATCAGTGGACTGTCTCGGAGATATACTAAGGGCATAAGGCTGTGCTCTCGATCATCAGGATGAGCAGCTTGAAGATTCCGCCTTTCTGATGGCCTTGTCACTATCACCCGGTATCGATTTGCCTGGTCTTCATGGTGAGGGAGGAAGCAACAACTCTTCTGAATGAATGTCATTCGCCTGAGTCAGCAGCATACCTATCGTTGAACATGCGATGCATTACAGTACCTTGCTAGTTGCTCGTATGGAGCTGTACGAATGCGAGCTGCTGCCTCGATCTGCCTGAGTCTGCATGGGGCAAGCAAAGGTTACACAAAAGCGGGACAGCTTACAGAAGGTCGTTGTCGTCGATGCTCATCAAAACACGACTCAAGTCAGAGCAGCCCGCTTCACCCATCGTGACGAGCCAGCGCGATGCTGTACCAAGCGGCATATCTCTGCTGTGCGACATTTGTTTCGTATCTCTTGGTCGCCAGGATCCGACTCTACCGACAACGCGCAGCTTTGAAGCGTGCTCATGGCTGCGAGCCCGCAGTGGCACATTATCCCGTCAAGGATCCGTGGGGCCTCAACTTCTTGCTGGAGATAGTGCCTGCCGCAAAGCGCCAAGAATTACTTCCCTTCTTCCATGAATTGCACCAGAGATATGGCAGGACGTTTGTTCACGAGCCGTGGTTCGGGCGGAGCACGGTCTTCACCATCGATCCTGAGAATGCGAAGACTATGATGGCAACCAAATTCGAGGACTGGGTAGCCAAAGATGCAAGGCAAGAAGGGTTCGGACCTCTTCTCGGAGATGGCATCTTCACCACCGACGGCGCCTTCTGGGCACACTCGCGAGCCTTGATCCGGCCGCAATTCGACAAAGCCCAGGTCTCCGAGCAGGTAGAGCCATTCGAAGCCTCGACTCTCAAGCTGATTGCCAAGATCCCGGACAAAGGGCAGACAGTCGATTTGCAGGACCTATTCCACAGGCTGACCATGGACACGTCTACGGAATTCCTCACCGGCACCAGTGCTGACTCTCTCAGCGATGACCAGAGCGAGAGCAGCCGTAATTTCATCGAAGCATTCGAATACGCCATGAACGACGGCTTCTGGCGCGTCAGACTAGGAAAGTTGTATTGGCTGCGTCCAGATCCGAAAGCTCTCAAGGCCATCAAAGAATGTCGAGACTATGTTAGGTCTTGGGTGGATCGAGCTGTAGCCCACAGAGACTCTTTGGCCGCCGATGAAAAGGGTCACAGGTCCCATGGGTCTTACATCTTCATCAACGAGCTCGCCAAACAGCCCGGGGTTGATGCGGAGAGGATCCACAATGAAGCGATCAATTGCCTTTTAGCTGGAAGAGATACCACGGCGAGCCTGCTGTCCCACCTGTGGTATGTGCTGGCTCGCAGGCCTGATGTCTGGCAGAAACTGCGGCTTGAAGTCAATGCACTGGTGGGATCCGAACTGCCCACCTACGCAAAGCTCAAGGAAATGAGATACATGAGCAACTGCCTGCGCGAGAGTAGGTGCCCTTGTATGTCCGGCTAGAAGATCAGCTAATACATTAAAGCTCTGCGCTTGTACCCCCCCTTGCCCGTGCTCATCAAGAGAGCCGCAAAAGACACCGTGCTACCGAGAGGTGGTGGAAAGTGCGGGGACAAACCACTTTTCGTCACCAAAGGCACTACCATCAGTCCGAGCTTCTGGTCGATGCAAAGAGACAAAGACGTGTTTGGATCAGATGCGGATGACTTTCGGCCAGAGCGCTGGGACGAGCCCTCGCTTCGTCCCTTCTGGTCGTACACACCATTTGGCGGAGGCCCTAGATCTTGTCTAGGTGAGACCCGCCTCCCACTTGCACTACGTTTCATATAGCCATGGTCACCCTTCCTACCAAAGGAGGAGTTGGGCAAAGACAGCCATCGGGAGCCATGAGCTAATATTTTCGGTAGGCCGGCAGTACGCACAGAGCGAGACCATGTATGTCACAACTCGGCTAATGCAGCATTTTGTGCACATTGAGCCGAGAGACGTGGAGCCATTGCGACATAATGTCGCCGCCACCATATCTGTTCACGAAGGCGTCAGGGTCGCATTGAAGAAGTCGGCGTAAAGTCAGGCTCTGCTCTGGATATATTGTCAGTATTTGTTGCAACTCACTTTCCATCGCCTCTCATGAATCTTTGCCTCACACCCACCGATAAACATTCACTCACATCAATCTAAAGAAGATTTGCCGGCAGATGGTGAAGATGACGCACTGAGGTAATCGGTTTTCGGGTGCGCGAGTCGTACAACCACATGCATCCTGCTGCAATCACACGGCCCGAGCAAATCTATCTGACAGCCCAACAAGGGAAGCTGAATCGCAAACAGGGTCTATAGCAGGATGTCTTGCGAAATCACCCCTAATAACAGGCAAGATTCATTCTCGTTCGGCTTTGTAGCGAACCATAAAGCTGCATTCCTGCCGACTCGGCTGACAAAGTCGTCGCCCTTTTCTCAGCCCAACAACGGCAACCACATGCAACGCATTTTAAGCCTTCTGCACTCCAATTATGGCAACACTGTTGGCACTTCAGCCTTGAAGATCAGCATGGCGACGCTCTTATGCGCGAGATTGCTATAGCTTCCGCCTCTACTGATACTGATCGATTCGCGACACGATCTGTCTCAAATGCCATGGCACCCCAGTCAATCGAAGCAGTGACAGCATGCGATTCATTTTGGGTTGTGAGGAAGACCTTGCAGGTGTCAGAAGCAGGTTGACACCCGCTGCGCAGAAGGTGAGTAGTGTGTGTGTGTGAGTGTGCGCGTAGCGCAAGACACTTTCTTGACTAAGTAACATGGCGACACCATATTCCTCTGCAGAGTTCTCTTCATCGTGGATCTGTGATCTCTGTCTTTTTCAACCCAGGCACCTTTGCAACAAGTTTCGACTCTGTGCGACAGCTCTATTATCCCGTCCGGACTCAACACGCTTCACTTAACTGCTTGGTTCTTTCTCTCTTCTGTTCCTCCGCGGACCATTACTGGATCTCTGACGTGTGCTTGTGCGAGAGTTGTCGACGCTGAGCAGACGCGTCACGATACCGCGGAGCAGAATCAATATGCGAACTTCTACGCTTTGCATTGTGCTGGCGAGCATATCGACCTCGCTAGCGGCAGCAGCAGCAGCTGCCACGCCACAGCAATGCTACTACCCAGATGGATCGGAATCGAAAGACACACCTTGCAACGCAACGGCAGCCGCTGCTGCAGGAGGCCACTCGGCATGCTGCTCGGAGACTTCGTACTGCATGGACAACGGCCTATGTCTGGAAGCCGGGATCCTAACACGAATGAGCTGTACCGACAATACTTTCGCCGACAAGACGTGCCCGCAGTACTGCAAGACAGGTACACACTCACCAGAACAAATCTTATGCGCATCCACTGACCCCTCTTGTAGTAAACAAGGGCGATCCATATGAGCTCACGCCTTGTACCGCCACAACATTCACCTGCGGTCTCTCCCCGGCAAACTGCAGCGTCGCAGCCTCCGTCTTTCCCGTTGCAGACCTCAAAGACGTTGTCCTCCAAGCCGACCAACTCGTGACCGCAATGTCCGCCGCAGGCCTCGCAACAGCTTCCATCGACCCCACGGCCACTCCAACGGAAACCGTCCCCGTCCTCACCGTAACAGCCACCGGCGCCCTCAAACCCGCCGATCCCGCCATGCAATACACCATCGGCCAACTCATCGGCGTCGGAGCCGGCGTCGGAGTCCCCATGGCACTGGCAATCGGCTTGCTGACGTTTTTCCTCCTCCGTGAGAAGAAGAAGCACAAAGTCGCCGAAATCAACGAAGGAGGCTTCAACCCTTCACCGACGGCTGAGACGCGCGATGGCAATTCTTGGAGCGCGTGGAGCGAGACGACAAAGGTCAACGCTACTGCGCCTCCTACTTCCTCCTCTTCTGCGCCGAAACGGCCTATGGATTTGAGTAATCACCATATTCAGGAACTGGACGGCGGGGGAAGTCCGCATTTGTACTCCAAGGCTTCGAGCTCGGTGCAGCATGGCAGGGTGTGATGTCCGCTTGATTGCGAAATGTTAAAATGAAACGATCGCTCGTTTTACTGTTTTGATGGGAGAGCGATGAATGCTGAGTGACTGCACGCACACGAAGGGCGAAAAGGTGGCGGGGGCACCCAGGCGCAAGAAAAAGGCTGCAAAGCCATCTATAAGAGACTCAATTTTAGTGTGTAATGAACGAAGTCATGACTTGATATTTTGCGATCGATAATGGAAAATTGATTGTGTCGTCGGCATATACTTGCTGTCTTTGGTTTTCGATCGTGGCCACTGTGTGAGAAGAAGCTTGGGGTGATGTACTTGGTTCGGGCCTGTCATTCATTACTGTTTAGCTCGGGTCGGCATTATGCTCTTCAAGCGCGCGGGCGTCTGTCACGAACGTCTTGTCTTGGGTGAGACATTTGTGAAGAGTACAGTGTTTTGAAAGTTACCTTTCTCCAAAGAGTTCTGTCAGAGTCAAATTCGAAGTCTCGATCCGAGACCTCTGCTCGGCCGCCACTGGTCGCACAGGATGCGATCTGTCCTCCCCCACCCCGATGCCACTACATGGCATCATTTTCATGGTGATTGCTCAGAGTGCTCTGATCGTGCCCTTACTTCGAGACCGCGGTCCACGGCTTCTATTTCGATCGTTCCACCGAATAGGCATCCGTCTCGTGTTAGGCCAGCTGTTGGGCGTGAGATACTGTGATGCAAAGCCAGTAGTAGCTCTACCGCGACTCTCGGAGGCCGCACTGTCTCTCTTGCGAGATGACATTGTGATATACTAAGCCTGAAGAGTCACAAGACCTGTACAGTACCGAAGGGGTGGGTAGCCGCCGGAGGTGTTGGCTGGTCTTGTGTGTGCTATGTTCCAGCACAGCACGGCAATCATGCGTGTACCTGTCGACCGCAACCCGGTGGAGCACCACAGGATGATCGAGAGATAATCGGAGCCAGGGGTCGTTGAACGCTGTCTTGGTTGTCGATGCCAGACTGTGGAACACGGATCTGTCACCTCGAAGAAGGCACGGTAGGATGTGCCTTCTGTCCGGCCACGGTCCTCGCTCCAGAAGCACTATCAGAATGCTCCGCGCCCACGACTGCGCCGGCTGTAATTCTTGAAAGTGTACTCCCAAGCAAGTACATGATATCAGCCAGGTGCTGCCCGCGTAGCAATCTGTTCGTATTCCTCCTCGCTCCGTCTTTGCTCCGAGGTAGTCGCGCTGCCCTTGCTCCAGGTATCAAGACTGAGAGTCTTGGGAGGTGTGCGGTCTGGGGACCCATCGCTTTCCTCGGCACGACGCACTAGTTGACGACGATTCCTGAGGCGGTTGAACAGCCCGACAAGAGCAGGCAGATTGCAGGAGATCATACTTAGGTGGCTCTCGTACTCGCTCAATGATCCGAAGTGACCAAAGTCCCACGTGGCTAAATCAATTGTCAGCTTCACCACATTGGGCTTCATGGCTTTGGCCTCACCGTTGGTGCTGTTCTGCAGAGGGACGATGGATCTCAGGCAGACAATGCTGACGGCTGTGACGACGAATCCCAGCAAGAAAACAATGCATATGCTGCTAAGCGTCAGCCTCCTGGATGCTCAAAATCCTCGGAAGCATCTTACCCAATCTTCCTCCGTATTGTGACTCCCGTCAACGACATCAGCTTAGGCACGGGCAGAAGAAGGACCCAGACATCCGTCGCGATATTCACCGCTGCCACGCTGTAGACCACAGGCAGAATCTGGATGTCTTCGTGAGATTGCCGAACGACCGCGGTGTCGCCAATGTAGTAATGAAACGGCCAGCGGACGACGAGCGCTCCAACCGCTGACATGATCGTGGATACTGTCATGACGAAGATAGTAGCCCAGCACAACTTGCGAAATGGCGTGTTGAAGTCCCACCTGCCATATGTCAGCATGATGAGTAACGCAGAAGAATGTGAACGTTTTGCCTACATTCTCATATAAAGCGCCACCCAAGCTACTTTTGAGCCGTATGTTCCAATGATGTAAAATGGTACACAGATCTGTAGAAGCGTCAGTTCACATGCCATGGCATGATCATGATGTATCAGGACAACGAGCCGATTTGACATACATAGACCCACATCAGCATCCTTGCAACGTCTTGGGAATCGACAACGCCAAAAGCGTCTCTGCCTACCCAGCTCTTCCGGAGAAAAGTCAAGCAGACTCCCAGCTCAATTGATAGCACCCAGAGACCCAGGACTAACCAATCATCCCACCAGAATCCGGGACCGCCCAGCCGCGGTGATCGAGACAGCATCCTGCCTATGACGGCTAGTGTCGCAACTCCATGTAGTGCCCCGGCAGTGCCGATTTCCGCTAATCCTCTGTCGCGCGCTTTCAGGTCGCATTTTGCTGCATAGTATGTCTGCCAGTCCAGTAAGTCCTGGAGCGTGGTGCATTCCCTTTGCACACATCGGGTAGTATCTGATGTGAAGATATGGTCATGCGTACATGCTGTCATCAGGTTGATTGGGAATCGCCCTTGACATGGACCGCCACACGCAGGCGGTGTTGGCAGGTCGTCTCGTCCAGCAATGATTTTGATTTCCCGCCGATCGTTAATATGCACGTTGTTCGCAACATCCTGTGCTGCAGACGTTGCGCCGATGGTGGCACATATCCAGAAAGCAGCCCGCATGCCGAGCTGCAACCATTGCGAGGAGCGCAGGTTCAAGTACGTCGCGGCTGTGTTTTAACAAGAAACTCGGCAGTGGACGGTCGAGGACGGGGTGGCATGTTTCCATTCTATGGTTGTGCCAACCATAGGCTGAGTTTCCGCCTCCCGTCATCGTGACTGATCAGCAGATCTAGACTCCTTAGAGGAAAGGCTTGCACCTTCATATGTTGTCTCGCATGAACCAGCGACATGTCGCCCGCTTCTGGACTGCTTAGTGGAGCGGATCCCGCGAACCTCCAAGCGAGGTAATCGACATCGCTAGAAACGTTTTGTGCATGATGATGCTGCTTGACTATACATGCAGCTAAATTAGACATCAGGTCTTCTTTGAATCAGTCGGCACTACACCGCATCGCGTGGCAGGGAATACTAGCCGCTGTGCTCTTGGATCTTGCAGCGCATGTGGGCACTGAGCGGGTAGCACTACGGTGCTCCTCGTTCGCAAGCATCTAGACCGTGGACCATTCGAGTTTCCAGCATGAGGAGTGGGCGGTCGGTGGCGCATGAGCAGATCTTGGCTTGGAGGCGCACACATTCCATCAACGAGCTGGCTCATCCTTCGCGCCCCAGATAATGTTCGCCATACGAGCTGCACGGAGCGTTCGTCGTTCGCCTGCAGCAAGAAGTGGTCGATCTACAAACCACTAGTCCCTTGGGGAATCTCGCCACCTTTTGAGCTCCCTCACATGTCCTCGTGGAGTGCAGTGGTGCATCGCAGTCCCCCTGACCGAGTCGTTGCTAGTTGCTGGTCGACCATTGTGTTGCTGTATGCACCGGCGTGGAAGAGTTTGATAGAGCCAGAGCATAACTTTGACGAAACCAAGTGCGCTTTGGTGGGTGGGTGAAAGGCAATTTGATGAGTAGTTCTAAGCGAGCGGATCTAGCCGAGATAACAAGCAAGGAAGTGACGACAGTTGCCAGCTATGGATTCGACGACGTCGTTGGCATTGTTATTAATAACAGAGCACATTTGCAGCACACCACGACACTGGCCAACACTCACAAGATGACCTCTCCCGTAGCGCTCGGTCGCCTCCTCACCCGCCTCGATAATTCTCTATCCGATCGCCGTCTCCAGCGCTCGCAATACGAGCGGAATCGCGTCGCAGCCAACATTGAACACGCCCGCGCACTCCTCCTGACGCTGGAAAAGCAGACGTCCACAATCCGAATCCAATCACAACGCCAGGCCACAGAAACCGATCTCCAAGCCAAGCGAGACTGGATCAAAGCCCTCAACACCCGACTCCTCGAACTCGGCACCACATCGCGCGAAGACGACAGCGAAGACGACGAAACATTTGATGATGACGACGACGACGATGAAGATGGCGTGCAACGGCCACGAGAGGACATTCTCAATAAATACGCTCCTGCCGTGCAAACAGAAGCTGGTCTCGAAACGGGCGGCGGCGGCACAACACAACAAGACCCAGCACTAGACGCTATCCAGCAGCAAATCCAGCACCAAGTCCAGCAAGAATTGCGCTCGAGAAAACAGCAATCAGAGCTCTCAGCAAGCGACAATAAATCCGCTGCGTCGACTACAGCGCGGGAACAGCTCTTCGCAGGTCGAGGACAACAGCAACAACAGCAAAACCAACAGAAACCCGAGCTGGAAAAGACTGAAGCGCTAATATCGCACAACCGCACCGAGCAGGAGACTCTTACGCAAGGCCTATTGGGTCTCGCCCGGGCGTTAAAGGAGAGTTCGCAGACGTTTGGCGCGTCGTTGGAGTCGGAAAAGGACGTGTTGAAGAGGGCGGAAGGAGGGCTGGATAAGAATGCCCAAGGGATGGAGGCGGCAGAACGGAAGATGGGGACGTTGAGGAGAATGAGCGAGGGGCAGGGGTGGTGGGGGCGGATTAAACTGTACGCCTTCATTTTTGGGTTATGGGTAGCATGTTTCTTGCTAGTCTTCGTAGGGCCAAAACTGCGCTTTTGAGCATGTTGGAGAAGAGCGTCTTCCCTACGGTCTCTAGCTCTGCTTATACATGTCCTCTAGACCAAGACTCTTTCATCCTGCAGTGTGCAATGACCGTCGGCAGTGATGTGAAAGGGTGTGCAGAGTCTCCTATGTCAACATTTCGCAGGAGCGACCCGTTAAAGAAGACAAGTATGTCGTCAACATGGGCAGGACAGAGGAATTCAAGGATGGCAGCGATGATTTGGTCTCGAGCATACATGGATGTAAAATATAGAAGCATAGCATAGAACCATAGCATGGGAGGATAGCATGGGAGGATAGCCTGCACCGTAGCTCGGCATTAATTGCGTGATTACATCCCTCCATGATGCATCCCATGATCCAGTTGTAGCTGTCGTCGCTGAGAAAGTCTACAAGACTATCTCAGCCCGCTCGGGCCTCTCTGCCACGCCATCTTCTCATATCATGGTAGAGCATTGTCAAAGTGTCTTCCAATGAATCGAAACTCGTGGCGCCATAAGCTTGTGCACTGTCTAAAAGTGAACGCAGACCGTTGTCAAGGTCGCTTCCCTGGACAATCAAGCGACGTTCCGGGTCGGGAGCACTCTCCAATATCGACGTGATGAGCTCCGGAATCCTAGTGTCGCTAGCGAAGAGGTTGAGGATCTCTCGAGCTATAACACCCGGCGATGCGACGACGAGGTGCCCGATCTGCACCAGCGCGTACACAGCATGCCTTTTCCGCATGTACGAGACATTCGGCTGCGCGTTCCTTTCGACGACGGAAATTCGGCCTTGGATCTCAGCGTAGACGGCATCTGCCATGTCGTATTGCCTGCTGCTGCTCAGGTCGAAGTATTTGCGTTCGATTGCAAAGTCAACTGCGGCTACGCATTGATCGAATATCGTAAAGTCTTCATTCTGGATGGGTCCAGCCTCGTTTCCCCCGTCCTCGTCTTCTCCGTCCTCGTCTTCTCCGTCCTCGTCTTCTCCGTCCTCGTCGTCCCCGTCCTCGTCGTCCCCTTCCTCGTCATCCCCGTCCTCAACCTGCTCGCTATCTGCTTCGCTCTCATCTTCATCGTTTTCAACGGTCGTCTCCATCTGCCAAGCCGCATAGGCATCAACCAGAATCGACCATGCCAACTTCGTAGTATCTTCTCGTGCGAGCCGGACGAGCAATATTCGAACGTTTTCCTGGCTCAATACCGAGGCCATATACTCAGGGCTCGGCACCGCCTTGCTGCCTGTAATTGAAGCTGGGGAGTAGTACGGTTCTGGTAATGGAGAAGCTCTGTGCAAGACATCGCCACGACGGCCGCTCGAGTCTGCTCTTCGCCTTTTCGACGTGGGTGGCATTTTGTGAGATGGATGTGATACTGTACTGCTGGTGGTGTCTGTAGCACGTTGTTGTGATGGCAATTTGCTTAAGCTTTCGGCCAAGCCATCCAAGTGGCACATGGTTCTAGGGTATCTTCCCCTTCTTCTGGAGCGTGGCTGCGTGGAAGATCGTACGTGGACGCGTTTAATGTGTATCTGCAAATGACCCACTCAGGTGGACCTGTTGCGCTGAATATCTGATCACGGAGAGATCAGCGTCAAGTTCACCAAATGTTGTGTGCAGAGTCTCCTATGTCAACATTTCGTAGGGCCAAAATTGCGCTTTTGAGCATGTTGGATAAGAGCGTCTTCTCCATCGTCTTTCTATGATACCCACGGTCCAGTCCGTCTCTTCATATACAGCCATCTTGCTCTCCTCATACTGCCGAATGCCTCCTCAAGGCTCAAATTTTGGGTTGTACTTTGCCATTGCCGCCTCAAACGCCTCCCTCTTCGCATCCAACTCCACTAGCAACTCATGCTCCATCTCCACACTCTTCAACTTGGCACTCAGCTCTGTCGTATCCTTCCCAGCCACAGTGTCCAACACCAACTTATTCGCAATCGCCGCACTGTTCTCCGGCTCGAGCGCCAACGCCTGGTCCAGCGCAACCTCGGCCTCCTCCACCCGACCCATATGCAACTCCGACACAGCCTGCGCAATCAGACTCGTCGCCGAAGCAGACGAAGGCGCTTGCGCCAGCTCTTCAAACACGTAGAATGCCTTCTGGTAGCTATCTCCGCCCTGGCGCATTCCAATCCACGACTCGGCCAAGTTGACGAGCAGCGCGTCCTGTGCAAACGATCGCGCGCTCTTGGCTTCTTTGACCGCGAGATCTGTGCGGTTCTGCTGCAGGTGGATTTGCACAATTAGTGCTACGGCGTCGAGCGAGCCTTGGTGTTTCGAGAGTAATTGCAGTGCTTGCTCTTGCTTGCCAGCGCGGGCCAGGACCGTGCCGGCGAGGAGTTGGACGGTCAAGTTGTCACTGGCAGTCTCGGCTAAGCTTTCTGCTTCGGCGACGGTGGCTTCGGTGGGTTGTTCGAGGTAGGAGGCGTAGGTTCGCACGGCTGCAAGGTCGGGCGTCTGCTTTGCGTCTTTTTCGCTGATAGCTTTCTTGACTTCGCTGTGTTGGCCGAGAGCGCATTGCGCGCGGTATTGAAGGACTTTTATGGGTAGGGCGTTGTCGCTTGAGAAGCTCGAGGCGTCGTAATCGTTGAGGACAGATGTGTATTGGCCTTGGATGAATGCGGTGTGGATGTTGACGAGTTCGCCCTCGGCGCCGAAGGGATCCATGGTGAGCAGTGGGTGGCTCCGATGTGATTTCTAAATTGGTTTAGAGGAGTGAAGTCGAAATACTAGAAGTGATGTGGTCAGTTGATGCGAGCAAGCGAGGTGGCATTGAGAGGAAGTCGCGACTAGGGGTCCGTCAAAGTATTGATTACGAATTGATTTGGTAGAACAGAGGACAGATATTGGTGCAGCCCGTGAAGGCAGCATAAATACAGGTTCTATACGCTCGGAAATGGTATCTAAACGCCTTCCACTTAACGCTCACTTTTCGCACTCGTCAATGCCGCCCGCACTATTGTTGCGCTGCCAGCTGTATTGCCCATTCTCAAGTAGATCTGCATTCGGCCCCAGGGAGGGGAAATGACAGGTCCGAAAGGTCGAGTCAACGAAAGCTGCGGGAAGTGCACACATCGTGGCGTCGTGCCGCGGCAGGCAGATGTCAAGATCCCCTCGAACACTTAATCCAGCGGAATGCCTTCGTACTCGCTGTAGCCAAGTGCCAGGTTCATGTTCTGCAGACATTGTGTCGCAGCACCCTTCAGCAGGTTGTCAATGGTGACGTTGATGACTGCACGCTTGCCGCTCGAGTGAACTGCGAAACCACCAATCTCTACACCGTGCTTGCCAGCAATGTTCTTGACTTGAGGGGACTCTCCAGTAATCTTGACCAGCTTCTCCTTGTCGAATCGGTCTTGGTAGAGTTGTCGGACGTCTCGGCTGGCCATCTTCTCGGCAAGAGGGATGGAGATGGTGTGGTGGATACCTTGGAACCAGACTGCCACGTGAGGAATAAAGGCGATTTCGGTGCCTAGTTGCGAAGAGATTTCACGCTCGTGAATGTGGTCGGTGAGCGAGTATGCAATGAGATTGTTGGTAAGAACGTTCACGTCGTTCTTTGGAGATGGCTTGGTGCCTGCGCCAGAGTAGCCGGAAACACCGAACACCGTTGGCTGTGCCGGGAAAGGTGGGAGGTAAGGCACCAAAGGAGCGATGCCAAGTTGCGCTGCCGTGGCGTAGCACCCAGGGTTGCTGATGCGTGTGGCAGACGCAATCTTGTTTCGTTGCACAAGCTCAGGCAAACCGTATGTCCAGCTGGAGTCGAAGCGGTAGTCTGCGGACAGGTCAACTATAACAGCTTCCTTGTGACCCGATTCCTCGATGGCTTCAACGTATGGCTTGCACACGCCGTTGGGCAGGGCCATGACCCAGCAGTCAATCTCCTTCCTCTCGGCCATCTTGCGGACATCATCTGGCGACAAGCTTTCGTAGATGATCTTCTTCTTATCGTAGCCCTTGAGCTCCTGGCCTTTCAATTCACGAGACGAAACATGGCAGAGATCAAAGTTAGGGTGGTTATTGAGGAGATCGACCAGAGCCTTGCCGGTGTATCCACGAGCACCAATAAGTGCGACCTTTGACGGGTAGTCCTTCTCCCGGTTCTTGATTCCGAGCGGAGGGTTTGGGTTGGTCGTTGCGTAGGTCCGGATCTGCTGGAAGCCATCTGTGCGAATCTGCCTCATCGGTCTGGCGTTAGTGCTGAAGGCACGTGCTCCTTGAGGTCTCGACTTGGCCAGGTTGGCTGCGTTGGCGCGGATACGTTCTGCAGTCGAGCTTGCACGGTTGATGTGCGATTCGAGGTTGGTGTCGCCGAACATCTTCCGCCCCTGCTTGATGAATTCGCTCATGAGGTCGCGAACCTCGTCTGGGCTGTCAATGCCATACCAGAAGAGAACCTGTCGTCAGTCAGTAAACAGTCTAATGCACAGCACGCTTGCCCCAGCCACTCACCTCACCACTCCGTGCAAGATGACCGTCTGCCTTCTCACTAAACCATGTCAAATTCTCGTCGTCCTGCTTGACGGTCCATGTCAGACGAGGGAAGTCGCGCTTCAGGTTCTGGAACACGTTATCGGCGATGTTGGACAGCCACGCGTTCCTGGTCATTGTGAGTGTTGCGAGCTGAGCCATGGCGTTTGGCGTGTTGTCAGGTGGAAGAACGATTGCCAGCGCCTCCATGCTCTCGTCAAAATAGGCCTGAAAGGGCCTCGACTCCAGGATTTCCAGATAGCGATCTACCACGTTGGCAGCATCGAGACCTTCACGGTCACGTGTGAGCGCCTGCTTTAGACGAGCTGGGTCCGAGAACTCCTTCAGCGTCGTAGCTGTGTGCAGCTTGGTACCTCTTCGAATCAGTGTTCCGGCTCCGGAGTGAGTAAACAGCTCGCGCTCCAGGCTCTCGGGGTGGATAATGGCCACACTCGAGCTGCGTGGGAGCTCGTCGAGCAGAGTCTTGATGTCCCGGATCTTGCTCCTCGTGCCGTGAATGACCCAAGGCTTCTTCATGTACACATCGTACTCCTCGTCAAGGTTGATGGCCTCGATCAGCTTGCCAGTCTCCTTGTCGTGGATGCCGCCCTTCTCCGAAAGGTACACAATCTTCAGCGGCACGAGAGCCTTTGCAAGCTCTGCTGCGGCCTTATCGGCATTGACGTTGAGGACCTGGCCCTCCTCGCTCTCGGCCATGCATGTCAGGACTGGAATGTACCCATCTGCAATGGCAGCCTTGATACTGCCCGCGTTGACCTGGTTGACCTCTCCCACGAACTGGTACGTTTCTTTGTCTTTGTAGTCAGCCATGAGAACACCACTCGTGATCGGGCGGGCCTTGACACCCCATGACTCCAGCGCCTCGACCAGCTTCAAGTTCTCCTGCAAGAACAGCTTTCTTGCAACCCCGAGTGTCTTGCCGTCTGTGATGCGAATACCCTCGTTGTACTTGGGCTCAATGCCTGCTTCCTCAAGCTGCTTGTTCAGCTGCGGTCCGGCGCCGTGGATGATGACTGGGTACAGTCCCATCTGGTTGAGGTTGCGCAGCGAAGCACATAGCACATCAATGTAGTCAGTCAGAATAGCCCCGCCGACCTTGATGACGGCAAACTGCTGCGAGGAGACTGAGGTGAACTGGGCCAGGTACTGCTGCACCTCGCGCTTCGAGGCGATGTTGTTCAGCACGCTGATGACGGCGGAGCGGGCATCTCTGCCGTCGGAGCGGTGGGCAGCATAGCCGCGGCGGGCCAGCTGGGGAGCGGCGGCAATGAGTGCTCGTGGGGCATTGGACACGCGGAGAGGCCGTGTCTGACGGGCGAGTTGCCGGCAGAGCGGACGAGCGAGCGACTGCATGGTGAGGCCAATGTGTGTGTGCGCAGAGTGCAGAGAGAAGAGAAGAATGGCCGTCACATGGGCAGTGGGAACAGACAAAGTCACAAAGTGGAGCAGTAGTGCTGATTCTGCTGAGAGAAGAAGAAGAAGAAGAAGATTGGAGATAAGTCGAGGCGGAGTCAAAAGCTAACTTAGCATCGAAAATGCCTCTCTCTGCGTGTTGCAGGGTTGACGACGAGGCTGCATTCGGTCTTCTCACGTGCTTATCAGGCCTCTTGCTAGACTGCACCTTCGACAGCTGGCTCGAGGGAGTCGAGATGGTGGCGATGGTGAGTAGTTCTATACCGAGAGCAGCTCGTCCATGGGTAGCAGTAGTAGTAACACATAGTAGTGTTGCTCTGTGTCACCGGTGCAGGCGCTAGAGTGTCTGCAGTTCTATCTAATCTGGTCCGAAGTCGCCGAAGATCACATGACTCGTGCGCATATCGCACCTCTTTCCTTCCCTTTCCATCCATCTCTCAACAACGTATTTCATCTCGTCTGTCGGTGCTGGACGCAGACGCGATATTGTAAGTGATGGACGGCGCAGACTTACTACGGACTCATAGGTCACATCACAACGTCACACCGGTGTAGGCGGGCACAGCTTAGCCCTGGGTCCACTACCGTTATGCCAACGGATAGCATGCAGTGCTGTACAGGATTCAACAACATGCAATGCTCGATCCTGCTGACTGATACGTGCGTCCGCCAATCGAGTTCGCCGTGGCGTAGCGAATGATCCAGACCTGACGACGACTTTAGAGGCCGCCCACAGAGGTGCAGCACCTTCACAACACAAAATGCTCTCGACGCAACTCTCTTCTGCGGCAATTCCACCTCCGGCTGAGACTATCAATTCTGAAACACTGCAAGCTTGCACTATATACCGACCTCTCGATGTGGATTTTTGTGAGGTTCGCCTACTTCATCTTGACTCTGGGACTGGCGATGATCCGCTGCACGGCCGGCTGGAGTGTGTCCGGCTGGATGGAAGCACGCCTGTGGCATACAAGACCATCTCTTACTGCTGGGGACAAAATGTGCTTTCCGCGCAGATTGGCATATCTGGTCAAACGCTGAAAATTCCGCAAAGTGCTCGCGATGCTCTGAAATGTTTCCGACTGCATGACACTGTCCGAACGCTGTGGATAGACTCGGTGTGCATCAATCAAAGCGATCTTCAGGAGCGAGGACACCAGGTGGCGCGAATGCACATTATATACTCTACGGCTGATGGTAATCTGATCCACCTTGGCGAGGACGATGAGGATCTAGCTTCAGAGGCTTTTTCGGGCATCGCTGCTGTGTCTCTCGACATTCTCGCTACCACAGGCACTACTCGCAGTGTCCGGCCGAAAGTCGGTTCATTCGCGCCTGCATCTGCAACGTTCTCGGTGTCATTCAGTCACAAAGCTATGACCAGTCTGCTATCCAGACCATGGTTCCAACGTCTGTGGATCGTCCAAGAAGCTGCTCTTGCTCGCTCAAACATGTGCTATTGGGGCAGTGGCTGCTCATCACTAGAAGCAATACTTCGTGTCTCAGCATGGCTATATTACAAGCGTTTCAGCCCGGAGCGCGACAAGATGTTTATGATCTTGGGCATGCTCTTCGAGATCACAGACAAAGCAGAAGGCCTTCTACACACCAATCGGTTCCCATGGAGATCGGGCTTGGACTCCCTTTCCGTGACACTGGAAGTGCTAAGAAATTTCGAAGCCTCCGATGCTCGCGATCACATATATGGGACTATGGGCTTATATCGCTGCTACTTCCCCACTGGGTCACATTTATGCATTTCGCCTGATTATAGCAAGTCTACTGCGAGAGTTTTTGCCGACGCTACTACCCTGTGCCTTTTGACCAGCGAGAGTGATAGTCTCAATGTGTGGAGCTACATTCGACATGAACGACCATGGCCTCACGAAGATTCACTGCCAAGCTGGGTGCCACAATGGCATGCTGGCTTTGATGCCACAATCGACCATCCTGGCTTCGCCAGTCATTTCTGTGCTGGGAACAGAACGCAAGCACGACTCAAAGTATCCCCAGAAGTCGAGTGGAACACAATAGGCGTAGACGGCTTTGCCCTTGGCACGGTTGTCAAGTGTACTCCTGCGTGCGATGCTTATGGAGCCTGGGTCGCTTTCCTGACAGATTATGCAACTTCATGGTTGAATTGCTCTGCAGACGCCAATTCGGATACTGCTAGACACTTCATGAACAGGACCCTTCTTGGTGACAACGTAGTTGGCGAACGCGCGGAATATGATGACTTTGAGGGTCTCGAACACGTGAGAGACTATCTTCACAAAGGGGCTTGTATCCAGGCATTGATTTCCGACACGCGGGACTGCAAAAGATGTGGCACACACGACAGCGAAGATGAACATTTACACCAACTGCGCCGATATACTGGTCATTCCTGGTATGCATGTGTCAACAAGCGCCTCTTCGCCGCTTCCCAAGGCATAATAGGGCTAGGTCCATCCACGCTACAGGAGAATGACACGATCGTGATCCTGTACGGAGGCAAAACAGCATATGCGCTTCGCAGCTGTGCGACCCCTGGGTTCCATAACCTGGTCGGCGAGTGCTATGTCGACGGCGTCATGTACGGCGAGGCTATGCGCAAACATCAACTCGAAAACAGCCCTGACGAGACGTTCATGCTAATATGATGGACTTTCACGCCAACCCGTGCCGTGTCAGGTTCGAGGCATCAAGAGGCACGACACAACAAAGTCCATAGCCTTGACATCACTCTAGAACCGACAACTAAGGGGATTTTACACAGAACTACCCTTCTACATGTGTATAATTCAAATTTAGTTTCCCCCTTGTTCTTCTGCTCTACTTCTCCCTTCGCTAGGATACAACAACGTTTATAGCTTGAATGTTCTAATATCGAGACATAAAACTTACGTCATTCGGCTAGAGTCTTGCGAGACGGCGGCCGATGCTCAGAGAAAGATGAATTCGGCAGCTAGAGTGCACATGTCTCGATCGATGAAGAGTCAATATCATGGTGATGATCTCATTGTGTACTAAATAAACCTCCTGAATCTCAAGCTCGTGATGAACCAAGCCGCTGACCCTTAAGCTTGGTCTTATTGGATTGCCAGCTCCATCTGCTATCAAGTACCCAGGATTCACGATGAGAACATCGCGAATCTCCAAGGACACAGCTCGTGTGGTCGATGTGTTGTCCACTTCCAGAAGAGTTGCAGCACAGCAGGCGCTCCGGAGATTTGCCAATGCAGACACAACAACGGCCTCCAGTCCGAGTCCTTCCGCCAGCGAGCACCCCGAGCCACCATCGAGCCCCGAAGCATCACAAAGCAGTGAAAATGCGTCAAGTCGCAAGAGAAAGCGAGCTGCTGCCGCAGCACCAGCCCTGGCAGTCAATGGAGCTTCTAGCGGGGTGAGGAGGTCACCGCGCAAAGCAATAAAGACAAAGGAGAATGGCACGAAACGCAAGGCGAAACGGCAACCAGCGAAGCGGATAAAGACTGAAGATGGACAAATCCAAAGCGATCCGCCTCCCAACTGGGAGCAGATGTACTCCATCACAGCCGAGATGCGCAAGCACGTCCTCGCGCCCGTAGACACCATGGGCTGCGAGTCTCTCGCCGAAAAGCACCGCTCGCCTCTCGACCGACGACTGCAGACACTCGTCGCAT
Organism: Septoria petroselini; assembly: GCA_022559915.2. Taxonomy (NCBI): domain Eukaryota; kingdom Fungi; phylum Ascomycota; class Dothideomycetes; order Mycosphaerellales; family Mycosphaerellaceae; genus Septoria; species Septoria petroselini. The sequence goes on from JAFJTQ020000032.1 coordinate 105,621, forward strand.
TGATGCTCTCGTCTCAAACCAAAGATACCGTCACTGCAGTAGCGATGAAACAGCTCCAGGAAGGCCTACCGGGAGGTTTCAACCTCGAAGCTCTGCTCCAAGTGGATCCTCCCGAACTGAATAGTCTGATCAACAAAGTGGGCTTTCACAACAACAAGACCAAATTCATCAAGCAAGTCGCTGTGATTCTGAAAGAGAAGTTCAATGGGGACATTCCAGATACAATCGAAGGCTTGGTCTCGCTGCCTGGTGTAGGACCGAAAATGGCCTATCTGACCATGTCTGCGGCGTGGGGAAGAGACGAAGGTATCGGTGTGGATGTGCATGTTCATCGAATCACGAATCTTTGGGGCTGGCATAAGACGTCCAATCCCGAGCAGACAAGAGCAGAGTTGGAGAGTTGGTTGCCAAAGGAGAAGTGGCACGATATCAATCATTTGCTTGTTGGGTTTGGACAGACTATTTGTTTGCCTGTTGGTAGGAGATGTGATGATTGTGAGTTGAGTAAGCAGAAACTCTGCCCCAGTGCGGTCGCTGGGAGCCCCAAGAAGAAGAAAGTGAAGAGGGAGAGCATTGAGATTAAAGTAGAGGGCGAGGAGATCGTCAAGGAGGAAGCTGTCGTCGAAGCTGACGATGTGGCTGCGGTCGTGCAGATCAGGTCAGAGGACCTGGGCGAGGTGCAGATGCAAATAGGACTTCCTGATATAGAGGATTTAGTCCGGTAGTTCGTTCAATCGAAAATGTACAGCACGAAAGCTCTCTGTCACATGTCAATAGTCAACACCGCTCCACTTTTATCCGCTGTCCCGCATACCTACCTACTTTCGCGTCCTTCGCATTTCGCTTCAACGTCACAACACAAAATGCCCTCTTCAGACTACAGCTCCGCAATAGGCGGCGGCTTGAAACTGAAAGGCGGCGCTGGAATCGATAAGACGAAAAAGAAAAAGAAGAAATCATCCTCCTCCAAACCCACGACGGACGAGTCCAATCCACCGCCCTCCGAAGACGCAGAACCCAGCTCTTCTCTCCAACTCGCGCTCGCAAACCCCGGTGATACCTCCTCGACCACAAAAGCAGCAGAAGCAGAAAAAGAAGTACAAGAATACACCAAAACCGAGGCCCAGCGTAGACATGAAGAGCGCAGGAAGAAGAGGGTACGCAGACCCCTCCCCCTCGCCCTTCTCCCTCCCTCTCCATCTCTTCACTGTATACAAGCAGACAGACAGACAGACAGACTAATACACTTTGGTTGGAATTGTATAGCTCGAGGAACGCCTGCAACGCGAAGGTGTGAAAACGCACAAAGAGCGCGTGCAAGAACTCAACAAGTACTTGTCTACGCTTTCTGAACACAATGATATGCCGAGGATCGGACCGGGATAAGATGAGAGGGGAGGAGATGGGAGGTGGATGGATGGATGGATGGATACTGGGTGTCAATACCGAAGCGAGGAAGAGGAACATGAAGAGGAAGAGGTGGTGTTGCGACATATTCTGCCGCCAGACAGCCGCGTGCTAGACGGCTGCGCACATGCTGTGTTGGCATACTACAGTGTGATCCATCGTTGACTTGGAGCGTAGGTGGAGCATCCTTGCCGGCACTGGAAAAGAAAGTGCTAGAGGATGCTATGCGCTCCGATAAGCAGAATATGTACGTCTATCCCGTCACATCGTACAGTCTTCGAGCCCGGATCTTTGGCCTGCCTTTTGGCTGCATGCCATGTGTAATACATCTCTTCAGATCTATGGTTCGCGGAACAAAGGAAATGCGGCTGACGATTAGCAGTCTATGGCTCGATATATGGCCCTGCACAGCCGGGAGGAGATTTGTTGCACTTCTTAAAAAAGACCTCTCAGCTCTGCAGATGAAACGCTGGCGGCATCGCTCTTGGTTGCAGCCTCACAGTGTCGCGACTCCTAACCCGACCTTACACTGTAGGTGCGATCAACATGAATGTACCCGGGCCTCACTTGCATTTCGAGATCGGCGTCCTGGTGCGACTCTTTCTTCGGCGAGTCGTCTCCGATCAACGTGTCGTCCGAGATCAGCTGTTTCTCGCTTTGGGAATGGCCGCCATTGCCGGTATGACCGGTGGTTCGAGGACCGATGACAAGCTCCCTGTTGCGCTTCAGCTGGTGAGGGGCGGCAATGTTGACGTTGTTTGTGTTGGTGGCAGCCCACATGCTGGACAGCGGCAAGAACGTGGCCACGATGCAGGGCATCAAGCTGTAGACCTGCGCGGCACCGTACAGAAAGTACGTCAAAATGCCGAAGAGAGCTGTGCAGAGGTCAGCAAAGGCCACGACAAAGACATCCAACTCACTAGCTTACCTGGAATGAACATGGTCTGGCAGCCCATGACGAAGATGATTTGCATTGGACCAAACTGCTTCATGCCCATCGAACGACGCTGGTGGATGGCGTGGCCAAGCTTGGCGATGAAGACGGCGCTAAAGAAGACGATGCTTGCGATGATGCAGATGTTCGAAGCCGAGGCCATGGAGTTGATGAGAGACCACTCGTCCTCAGTCAGCGCGTTGACGTTGACGAGGCCGAGCTTGGCATTGACAACCATAGCGGCGCAGCGGACGGCGCACACCGCCACAGCGACGGAGGTCGTCACCGCCGTGACACACAGCCGCCAGCGTGTCCTCAAGGTAACGCACACGATCCTCACCTGGAAGAGCAGAGACAATTCCAGGGCGACAATCACCAAGAAGCTCGCGACTTCAGCCGCCACTGCTAGGCGAATGCTGCCATCAATGTCGCGGTAGTACTCCATGACCCAGTTGTACCAGTTGAACATGGGCCCGTAAAGCTGGATGCACATCATGATGGCGCGAATGAGTAGGAGTACTAGAGATCCGAGATTGAGGAAGAAGACCATGCTGCGGCGTTTCTCTGGCCTCGTCATGATGGCGAGGACCAGGAGCAGAATCGTCGAGATGCCGAGTTGGACGCCGTAGACGATGCCCATGGCGACCTTTTGGTCCTGAAGCTGGAATATCGTGGAGATCTGCACCAGACTCTCTGTAACGCCATCTGGCATGGTGATGACAATGTAGGCGTGGTATGGGTCGAAGGTGGCATTGTACGTGAGGCCATTGATTTGATTCATGGTGGTCGATGTTTGCTGGTGCTTTGTGCAAGGCTGATGTGGATGTGCAGTCGAGTGCAGTTTGCTGGAGCGGATGGAGGTACCGGAAAGATGAAGTCGTGGATGCGGGTTGAAGACTTGTACGTTCTCGACCAGCTCAGACCAGGCGTTCGCGGAGCGTGAAAGAGCGAGAAATAGGAGCCGTTGCGCTGGAACGGGGAAGTTCTTGTATCTTCTCGAACAATTGGACCTGAGACAATGCCTTGGATGGGTGGAGCTGGCACGGAGGCTCAATTGTTGTGTCCGGCGTGAATCACACGGAGGTGAACTCCGCACAATACGAGGCCGATGATGGCTTGTGTCCGGTCGTAGTATTGTGTGGCAGAGATGGTGGGCAGAGTGAGGTTGGAACCGGCTTCAACGCTCGGCTCGGCTCCTGCCAAAAGAGTTCACAGCACTTTGATGGCAAGTACTGCACCATGCAAATTGATCCTGCTCTCGGCACGCTGTGGAGGATTCCGTGTTCGAAGTGCCTACATTCTGAAATATGCAGGAGCGACATGCCGCAAAGGTCTCAGAACAAGAACAATACGAAGCCCAGTCACCTGATCAGCTTGGACCACAACATGTCTGGACTGTCGACTCTTGGGCATTGCCACGATGTACCAGTCCGTGAACATCTGTGTCGGAGCTATGTCGCGTACAAGGAAGTTGCGAATGGAGTGCATGCAGCTTTCTCCGCTAGCTGCAGCTGCAGCTTGCTAGCGTGTCTCTGCGCGCTTTAGGCAGCGTGTGAAGGTGAAGCGCATCGCCGACTTGTGTAAAGATGCCATCGCCATGGAACAACACTCGTTAGAACTGCGCTGCATGTACGGATGCCTCGCCTCAGATCCAGATACTGAGATTCTTCACATTCAAGAGAATCCCCACGGCATCATCTTCACACAGATCTGTTGCCGGAAGGGAGACATCTTCCTGCGCGAAGAGACTGCCCAGAACCGGGTCTCCACCGATGTGCTCGCGCGTTTGAGTAAGCCTTCCTTTGATCCGTGGCTTGTCGGCGCTGACTTCATGAACAGAAATTTGCGCACCCGTCATCGAGTTCGAGACCTACATCTCTGACACGACTGTTGAAGCGCCACCCTCCGCGTTTCTCGCCAGAAGATTCGACTACGTGCGGCTAAGCTTACCTCAAAGCACATCAGCTCACCGTTTGTCGATCAGATGTTGCTACCGCCACAAGTCCACTGACCCGAGTTAGGACACTGCATACACTTGAGGCCGCAAGACACCATTGACTTCCGCTCCCTCAACGTTAAGATCGAGATTACTCTCCCACGCGGTACTCTCGAAGGCCCACTTCCCGCTGTATCACCTGTCACCATGCCACCAGCTCTCATTCCCGATGCAGTCATTGACATGGACTCTGGTCTCGAGACTGAATCTGACGATGATCTGGGTAAGCGACCACAGGCTAGCATCAAACCGATCCCTGCTGCTACGTCTCGCAATGAGCCAAATGACGCCTCTCTGGTCACAATGAATGAGCCTCACGAGACACAAGACACGCAGCCCCTCACTCGGCCAAAAATACCGGCACACCAGGTGCATACCGATGTGGTCGTCGACGAAGCCCAGCATGAAGAAGCCGACAATGTGTCTAGCCAGCCGCTCAGAAATGTTGCTGGTGCCCCTGACGCTTCGTCAAAAGCTCAAGTCACCAATACGCCACCAGCAGAAGACAATACAGCCGGTGCACCAGTGCACGATGGCGGTGATTCGGGCGAACTACATGAGGCTTCAAGGTCATTATATGACGGCGGTGAGGCGTCCAAAGTTGACGTTGCTGAAGTGGCGACCTCTGCAGAGCCCGTACCTAGTGCTTCGACGCGACGCGGCATCAAACGCAGATCCGTTGCCCGTACAGACCAATACGATGTTCCTCACAGCTCTGGCAAGAAACGTAAAGGTCTGCCAAAGGCTGCATTCGACAGTCCTGACAACCAGGACGAACCTACGGATCCCAGCTCGGCCAAGAAGCAAAAGCTTACCGCACTGGCCACGCCTGACAGCGAGGACGATGAGGATGAGATCGTTGTGGCGCCAGCTAGCGTGAAGCCGAAGAAGTCCCTCCGAAGCGGTATGTTGTGATGACGATGTGCAGTATGGCTCCTTTTCTGACATCTATAAGGTCCAGCCAAGCGGACGACATCGACTCCTGCCAAGCGAGCGACCTCAACTCGGTCCTCCCGATCACTGACGCCGAGCTCCTCGACTTTCGTTGGGAGGACGCCGAAGATCATACTCAGCAGAAGTGAGCTCGCACCTGCTGCGAAAGGCTGGATGACAAGGAACAAGATCAAGGTGGTGGACGAGACTCCCGGCAAGCGTACAAACTTTGTGTGCGTGGTCCGGGACGAATCGCTGCCAGCCACAGTCAAAGTCCTGAAGACACTTCTAGCAGACAAGCCGGTCGTTGGTGACTCATGGATCGTAGCGTCGCAGCAGGAACGTGAGCTACAGGACGTGGAGGACTACATCCACCGCGATCTCAAAGACATCGGTGCCGACCCCGCCTCTCGTCGCTCACTTTTTGCCGGCATGACGTTGTTCTTTACTGTCGCAGCAGCTGAATCATGGGGTCAAGACTGGTCAGGGATGAAAGACATCGCTACGGACGCTGGCGCTGTCGAGGTGGTGTATGGTAACGCGAGCAAAGGCCACGCGCTATGGCCTCAGGCGAACGTGATCCTTTTTGGGCTTGACGACAAGTCAGATGGCGACGCTGAGACGCTCATCAACTCTCACCGTCGAAACGTCTACGACAAATCCGAGCTTCCCCAGTGGATCATCCGCGCCGACGTCGACCAGGTGAGCAGCCCGCAATTGACCTTACCTCTAGGGAAGAAGAAGAAGGTCAGAAAGTGAAGGCTGGAGAAGCTGAGTCTCTCTGGCGATTCGAATTATGACAGTGCTACTGTTCATCCTTAGTATTAGCATCTTGCTCAGCGCTCGTGTCGGGCGAGGCGGGTCAGTGGCCATTTTGGTTGTACTTATATCCTCTACTCTGCAGATCGCGAAGAGAATGAAGGAGTGATGCCTTCAGAAAGCTGTAAAACACAGTCGGGTCTTTCCAGCCGTATGGTCCCTCGCCCCTGCTGCTCTTGTCCGCACGAGTGTCAGCTAATTCAGGGGAGCTTGGTGTTTGGAGCAAAGGTTCATATTTGTAACGGGTACTCCCGCTTGCTATTGCCAACGTGGCCGAGTGGTCTAAGGCGGTAGATTTAAGTCAGTCGCCTCACGGTGACATCGACTCTACTGGAGAGATCCGCGCGCGTTCGAACCGCGTCGTTGGCAGCATCGCATCTTATCCTTTTGCCTCTGTTCCTCTTCTGCTGTACGGATGCAACGCGGATCTCTTTTATTACTCGATCTACAGTTCCTGGATGCGTCTTCATCCTTCACCTGCCAGCGGGTTGCGTTGTTGTTCGCCTGCGCTTACCTCTTGCTGGAGCAGTGGGTCTTGTTCCCACCAGCTGTTTTGTGTGCGGTACAGCCTCACTTGCCAAACCATTACCGGGGGAATACTGCGGTTTGCAACAGACTCGATGGTTCGCATTTCGGCAGTGCACACCTGCAATGCTGGCTACAACAACGAGCTCACAACGCCCTGACCATTTGGTTGGTCGACGGGATGCAGGAACAGGCTGTATATCGCAAGTCCGCAGCAAGTATGCTTCACCGGTCTGCTCTACCTCCACTCCAGATCTACGAAACTTGGGGCCGCCATCGTGGAACTACATAGCCTCTATACAGCCGCCGACTCCGCCTCGATATGGCGCTCGCGAGTCCTGCTGTTGTGCCTTGATTGTTGCAGTTCTATAGTAGTAGAGGAAAGTAGTTTACACTCCATCTACCTACATATCATGTCTGCCCTGGCCGCTCGCGCACGAAGTGAGTTTGTGGATGCTTGCCATCTGCTCATTGATCTGTAGGGATCTCATGAATTTCATACAAATCGACGCACTTGTATTCACCTGTAGTTGAGTGCGAGTCTGGCACGAACAGCCTCCGCAGCTGCGTGAGTCTGCGTGGTCGGAGTCGCTCACACTCATGCTAACAGCCCTGTGTAGCCGACCGCCGTCTGTTTTTACTGCTGTTGATCGCCTGTCCATCCGTTCCTACTCCGGCTCCTGCTTTGGACACTGCGGTCCGCTCTTGCCAGCTTCGACTTTGTGCCAAATTCCGCAGGAAGTCGTGGTACCCAAGAGCTCTCGCTCGGCGAAGTCGTCCATCAAGCAGTCAATCTGTCTACAGTTTCCTGAAGCTATTCTCGCTCTCTGTCGAGGCCGCCGTCGGGGTGTCCACTGGTCGGTGTTCAGAGCGGCCTCAACCCGGGAGGCGGTCGTGTGGCAGGACGAGTCGCTGCTGCTTCAATATGACCACTGCGCTCCACTCTGCTGACGGTTGTGAACTTTTGCTGCGACCAAGGAGAATGCATCAACGAGGGCATGCTGCTCGGTCTGGCTCCACAGCGACACGAAGGCTGCAGGACGACGGCCTGACGAGATCCCCAGCCATGGCGCCGTCGCCCAATCAGTGTGCCGTGTCCCGCTCTGCGCCGCAGATCACGAGCGAAGGGTTCAGCCACGCGACCTCGCATAATTCGAGCCACCTCGAAGCAGCACCGTCACATACAAGCAGACGACGTGAGTCACCTAGAAGGTGTGCGCTGCCCACGCCGCTCAGCACTTATTCGCCAGCGCATTCAGGCGCCACCTTACCACTCGGCGGCCGTCAGAGCGTGCCGAGTCTTGGTCTCGGGCAAAGAGTGTATAATACTGCACTGCCTCACACGGTCGCGGGACTCGTGGTCAATACTAGCGGGACGTCGTTGCCTCAGGACGACGATTTTTCCATCTGGACGGGCGACTTTACCTCTGACTTGCACGACAACACATCTGCATCTTCGTGGTCGCTGGAGGAAAGCGATTCGAGCAGCTTCCGAGAACTGCTACGAGCACAGGCGCAGTCTTCGCCACCGCACCAACGGAACCAGGATCCGCCGACCATAAGACTCGCGGCCGCACACCCTGAGCCTCAGGCCGACGCGTCCTTTCGCATCTCAATATCGCCACTGGCAGGCCACGAGAATTATCACGTCGCGAATAATTACACCCTTCCGAGTGCGCAAATGACTCCATACATGGCTTCAGAGTCATTAGAAGCAATGCAGACACCCGTGTCGCCGGTCAGCGCGCACAATTCGCCGCACGACACGACGATGGCCGATCCACAACTACAACTCCCCAGAAAACGGTCGCATTCAGTCATGTCGCAACAGCATGATGGCGAGGTACTAGCAAACGCGATACACAGTCGAGCGCCGTCATTACAGTCGCCAACGGATGTCGCATCGCCCACGGGAGGATTTTCGCCACGAGGATCGCGAGCTTTCAAGCGCGGCGATCCGCCCACCAACGACAACGGCAAGTATATATGCACTTATGCCGAAGAATGCTTTAGCCACACTTTTGATCGGAAATGTGAATGGAGGTAAGTGTTGTGCATTGTTCTCGCGTGTCAACAACAGACTGCTAACCACCAGTACAGTAAGCACATGGATAAACACGATCGTCCGTATCGTTGTCCTCATCCATCTTGCGCAAAGCTGCAAGGATTCACCTATAGCGGCGGTCTGCTACGGCACGAGCGAGAAGTCCATGGCAAGCACGGCGGCCCTAAAGCGCAGTTGATGTGTCCATTCTCAGATTGCAAACGACACTCCGGCAAAGGTTTCACGAGAAAGGAAAACCTGAACGAGCATATGCGGCGCGTGCATCAAGGCAAGGAGGCTGTGTCTCAGCAAGATCCCCTGCTCGAGCAGACTAGCACGGAGGTCGCACCACGGGCGGAAGGCGAGACGCAGGCGACTCGTGTTTCCACCGCTGTCGGAGAGGAGCTTGCGCAGCTTGAACCAAGTCTCAAGCGGCAGCGCACAACGAACGCTCAAAATCATGGCAACAACACCAACGGCGACAACCCTCCGCCCGACGAAAGGGACCAGGAGATTCAGCAATTGCGCGCAGACAATGCTTGGTATGCTGATCGCCTTCGGCAACTGGAAGCGGCTGCAGCCATGAGTGCCGAGAAGGTCCAGCGCTTGGAGGAGACGATAGCTCTATGGGCGCAGCAGAACGGCCCAAGCCACAGTCAACACGATCACCAGCAAGACTTTTCGGAGCAGCCGGAACAACAACAACAACAATTTGCTCCGCAGCACGAAGAGCAGCCGATTGGGGAGCAGTCCATCGAGGACCACCAGCAACTCATGCAGCAGCAGCTGACGGAGCACCAACTGGCTGAGCAACAGCTAACAGATCCCCAGCTTGGTCAGCAAGAGCTCTCGGCGGAGGACACCATGGAAGGTGATCTGAAAGCAGCATTGGCTAGCGTTACAGCGGCTTAGCAGAGGAGTACGCGTACGACACAGCTGATTTACGCCAAGGAGATGCGAATTATGAGGTGAGTGGAGTTGGCGGTCAGGCCTCAACCAGCTGGGACCACGGAAGAGTGGAGCAATTTTTGGTCAGAAAGTGTCTGCCTGCTTGGTGCCGAGGCGCAGCGTGTTTTCCTGTTCTTCGCATGTCGCAACTCACAATACCCAAGATCGTATCAACATACCCATAATACACTAGTCTCGGGATTGAGTATGATGAAAGAGATTGTTGGACTGTTCTTTCATTCCCCACGTACAAGGTGACGTTGGTCGTTTTCTCATGCCTGAGGCAGTAGGTCAAGATTACTACTTCCAGATTCTGATGTATTTGATGTTCGTTTACAGATGTACTCAAAGTGCTGCGACTTTTCTCGCCGTCTCCAATCTGTGCAAAGTCCTACACACCTCCTCTTTCACCATGGCAGCTCATACCCTTCCCGATGCCAAAACTTCCCCGTATCCTCGATCCCCTTCTCCTGCACAATTGCCCACAGCTTCGTCGCCGCCTCCTCCGGCTCCACGGCCTCTGCCGCTTGCGAAGCCCTAGGATTCATTGCCGAATTCACGATCCCGGGATGCAGCAAATCCACCACGATGCCCTTGTCCTTTAATTCCACGGCCAAGTTTTTGCCGATACTATTCACAGCCGCTTTGGACGCGCGATAGGCGTAGTCCCCGCCGGTGGAGTTGTCGGTTATGCTTCCGACTCGCGAGCTTACGATGCCTATTTTTGCGCCTGTGGTGGCTGAGAGGAGGTTTGGGAGGAGGGCTTGGGTGAGGAGGAGAGGGCCGAAGGTGTTGGTTTCGAAGACGCGGGTTAGGGCGTCCTTTGTGATTGTGGTGAGTTCGTCGTTGCCTTCGCCGGAGACCATGACGCCGGCTATGTTGAGGAGGAGGTCGACGGGTTTGTTGGCGAGTTGGGCGGCGAGGCCCGCGATTGATTCGGGGGAGCGGACATCGAGGCCTGGGAGGTGTTAGGGGCTGTAGTGTTGTGGAGAGGTTACTGGAGGGTACGCGGACGGTGTAGGCGACACTGTAGTGATTGCAGCTTTTCTCCAACCTCGTAGTCAGCGGCCTGTCCTAGGGTGTTAATCTTTGTGTGGTACTTTCGTTCGTGACCGGGGAATCTGTACATGAACTTCGTATCCCTAGATACCTATGCGATCAGTCTTGGTCTATGCGGCTTGTAGAATAAGCTGGCGAGTATTACCTCGCTGATGAGTATGTTGGCAAAGGCGTGTCCGATCCCTGAGTTCGCTCCAGTCACCACTGCGACGGGCATTTTGACCAATTGTCCTGTGCTGTGTGGAGTGCTTCAATGTAGTTATACTGGAGCAGAAGATGTATGATTTGACCATCATTGCAGTCCTACCTCCTCGACCAAGGGCATTATTGCGTCACCGTCTTTCGTAGACTTTCTGTCACAGCTGCCAGTGCTGATGGACAAGTCCGACAGCGATCTCTGTGCTGACATTGCCGTCTTGAAATGGCATGAGATTCGGAAGCGTGAAAGAAGACTGTTTCTCTGATGACATGGGCCGATAACATGAACACAAGATGGAGTTGGGCAGCAACGGAGTGTCCTCGGCAGGATGAGAGGTGACCTTCCGGCTTTCTGCTGACTCTTTTATCCGGCACAGTTCTCACTCACATGATCTCGCTACAAACGTGAACTGAGGAGAGCAGACGAAGAATAGAAACTCGGAGATCCTGTCCTGTGTACCAGTCGGTGCAACGATTCAAGGCGGGCTGACATAACGCGTTCTCGCTTGCAAAAATTACTGCTCAGTCAACGCATGCCTCAACTGCACCCTCTGTCCACTCTGCGTCACAAGAGGATTTTTGATCAGCTCGGCATCTACACCGCTGTTGGTCGGACACGGGTTGCCGGCAGTTGGCCGTTCCATGTGTTCTACTCACGCAAGGGTGGTGCCAGAGTGCGATGAGCAATCATCCACAACGATGAATGCTGACCGAAGCCACGCGATATTTTTCCAGGCGCTCGGATGCTGTCGCAACATTCCATCGACGCCATTCATGGACTAGGATGTTCCTCATAGTGATGGTGGTGTTCTAATCGGATTGCCGTCGACAGAGCTCATCAGTCTGACCAATGTGCTGGATTCGTGAAAGGTTCGGTTGTGACAGGTTCAGCAATCACATCTAATGGTATCGGCGGGATATTGGACCGATGACTGATCAGCAGAGAAGCTTCCAACCCAAGCCTCACAGTGAACACGACTTGCATTGTTCCGCTCGTGCCATATTAATCAGCGCAGCGAGCATTCAGATGTCTGGACCGACTACATCAATGCAGCTTCCTCGAGCGTTGTACGTCAGTCGCAAACTGACACCAAATATCGACATCTCTACAGCCGCACAACACCCCCGACCTTCAACATGAAGTTCGATACCGACAAGGACATTCCAGACCTGTCTGGCAAGGTCATCATTGCATGTACCTACCTTGCATTGGCGTGCTCATCGATATGCCACTGACTATGCCTAACGCAGGTTACTGGTGGCAGCAGCGGGCTTGGAAAAGAGTCTGTTCGACAATGATCCAAACACAATCCCGCGAAGATATACGTCTCTGCTCGAACTGCTGCCCGTGGCAATGCTGCGATTAGCGAGATCGAGAGGGAAGTCCCCAAGGCAGTAGGGAAGCTACACTTTCTCGAACTAGACCTTGGGTCCTTCGCCTCAATTCAGAAAGCGGCAGAGACTTTTCTTCGCGAGAACGATCGACTGGACATCCTCATGAACAATGCTGGGCTTATGGCTTCTCCCCCTGGACTGACCAAGGACGGCTATGAAGTGCAATTCGGCTCAAATTACGTCGGACCCGCGCTTCTGACGAAGCTTCTTCTCCCAACTCTGCTTCAGACAGCCGAAAAGACTGGCGACGTCCGAGTGGTCAATCTGAGCTCTTTGCTGTACAAGCAAGCACCATCTGAAGGAGTCATCATCTCCAAGCTCAAAACCCCAATGACGGAGATCTCCTCCGTGGCCCGATATGGCCAGTCCAAGATTGGAGATTACTACCACACCAAAACCTTGGCGGCAAAGTACCCCAGCATCAAATTCGTGGCTGTGCATCCAGGCGTCGTGGCGACGGGGATTTTCGATGATTTGAAGAAGAGACGGCCTTTGCTGGGAGGGGCGCTGGTGATGGTGTGGGATGCTGTGATGACTAATGTGAAGACTGGTGCGAGGGCTCAATTGTGGGCAGCTACTTGTGCCGACAAGAGCAAAGTGAGGAGCGGCGGGTTCTATTCCCCGAAATTAAAAGAGTACAAGGACAAAGCTTTGGAGAATGACAAGTTGAGTCGAGCGCTGGAGGAGTGGACTGAGAAGGAGCTTGCGAGCTACGGGGTCTCGGACAGCCAACCTCGCCTGTGAGGGACAAGAGAGATGTATTGCACGAAGGGGGATGATATTCGGATGACTTAGGTAATGTCTTCAATGCCTGACTCTTAACAGAGCCGCTCAGTTATACCAACAGCAAAGCCACGAACCAAACGAGAAGAGCCGCCATCGACGGCTGTTGACACCATTCCTCTCCGTTAATCTTCTCCGGGACATACTACGTCCGCGGAGAGGTCTTCGAAGTCGTACCATCGCACGTGAAGCCCATAGAATCAACGACATTACTACATTTGTGACCCGTAGCCGGCTCGCCAGTACCCGCCACTGTCATGTCGAGATTGCTAACATTGATCCGCAGACAAGGAGCTGCTGCAGAGCACTGAAAGTCTGTAGCTTCTGCCCGCTTCTGCGTGCCGCGAATGTCGGACCAATGCAAGTCGCTGATCTGAAAGTTGCTTGTATCGCAATCTCCCGAGCCGCCCTCGAAGTTGACGCACTGCGTAATGTCCAGCGCGATTTCGGCCTCGTGGAGTGTCCAGTTGTTGAATGTGATGTTCTTGATGTAGCCGAGGCCGCCTCCGCCTCCGTTGGGTGGCACGCCTTTCTGCACTCCCGTCCAGGTCTTGATGTAGCCTCCTTGGCGGATTGGGCCAAACATTTGGATGTTGCGGGCTGTGACGTTCTCGATGAACTCGTACTCGCCTTTGAATTGGCCGATGGAGCCTAGAGCCACACCGCTGCCGTGGTAGAATGTGAGGTCTTCCATGAGAATGTTGGTGCTGTTGGCTTTCTGCGAGATGTTGTCGTCTCCGCAGTCGACGATCCATCGGGCGAATGTTATGTTGTTGGAATAGATGGTATCGGCGCCGTCCGTGTTCAGTGGGCCAAACTTGTCTCCGCCCTTCAGATTGGTCGAGTTGACATAGATATCTTGGAGGAGCACATTCTCACTATTGATCAACGTCATGGTCCACATCTGGCTCTGCACAAAGCGCAGATTCTCAATGACTGAATTTGTTAATCCGCCAAAGGTGATCTGGTGCGGTCGCCGTGGATAGTTGCTGGCGCCGTTGGTGAAATCATACCAGACTTGTCCGTTGCCATCGAACGTTCCGACGCCGTCTCCGTGGAGCCAGACATTATCGCCACCTAGATACCATGCTGTGGACTGGTTCTGATAGCCCATTGGCAAGGAGTTGGCAAGCCAGTACTGTATGTCAGTGCCCCATAGGAGAGTTCCTCGAATGTCGATCTCGACGTTGGAAAGGCCAGTCGTGGTCAAGACCGACTCAATGTGGTAGGTTGCATTGTCGAAGATGATTTTACCGTTGTGGCCGCAGCGTTCGAAGGCAGACAGAATCGCTGGTGCCGAGTCGCCATTGTCTTTCGTTGGCTCGACGTGGCAAACATTGGTGCGAGTGTTTGGACCTGGCAAGGAGAATGGCGCGCCAGGATAGTATGACGGCGTGTCAAAGTTGGTGACATTCGGCGTCTTGGATGGCAATGCTAGTATTATCTGCAGCCAAGGCAGAACCGCCATCCCAAAGATGAATCTACGCATCTAGATGAGCGACCACAGCTGCTAGTAATGACTGCCAGTCGCAAGCAGGGATCGGGAATGAGTTGGCGGTGGAAGCGCGTAGTCTGTCATGTGCTTGGAAGTGAACTTAAGTAACGCTGGAGGTGAATACTGCATTCTCAAGTGTCCGCTCATTGTGGTCTTGCGCTGCCTGCAAGCTCATGTGGAAAGCCAAACATGCGATTCCGCAAGGAGCCGTGCACGCGTGCTAAAAACCTTGATTGTGGTCCATGGATACGGTAATACGAGAGAATGTTCCATCATGACAGATGCAAAACAGTCTGACCTACCACGATACTGTAGGTATATGGACAACGACGCTGACGGGCGGGCGAGTATGCGGCCGATTGGGATATGCCAGGAAAAGGCGATGGCTGGACGATCCACCGGCAATGAAGGCTCGCAGGAAGCTCGTCGCAGACGCAGGATACCCGTCGAGGACGACGCTGTGAAATTCATCAAATGTGTTCTTGTAGGCAAGCAGAAGAGGAAGAAGAGAAGAGGGAAGAAGAGAAGAGGGGAGAAGAGAAGAGGAGTCGACGCCAAGAGCGCTAGACCGGGGTGGTCGAGGGTCGCTTCTGCAGAACGTGTGACGACATCAACATCACATTGCATTTCAAGATGCTCGTCTTCCATCGATCTTGCAAGTCCACCACCTGCTGTGTACTCTCCGCAAGTCCAGGCTCACGACACATCCCAGTGTCACCATGGATCACCACAAACCGCATCCAAATGCGGTCTTTGAGGGCTACTACAGCAAGTTCGATCTGCCATCTGGAGCTCACCTGGCATTGATATGCTGTGAAGTCAGGGGGGCCAAGCACAAGCCAAACATGGTGTCGTTGACCTATGTTCCAAAGGACGATGCACCTGGTTATTTCCAGCGAGAACTCTTCACTGAGAAGATGACACAAGTGGCAAGCACCGATGGCAAAGGCTTTGTCATTGACGTGCCCGGCATGGGCCACATTCGATGGTTTGAAGATCACACAGAATATGATCTTGAGCATTTCGACTTTACGTTCAAGGCCACAACTCTTTCGCGAACTGCATGGTCGAAGACTACCAATACTCCCGAAAGCTTGCTGGTTCATCTCCCACTACCACTCCACTGGCACGTTCAATCACTGGCTTCCGAGTGCGATTACACTGTAAAGATGACCAACTACAACTTCCCCACCGAGGACGCCTCTGGTCGAGCCATTGTGCACGATGAGAAAAACTGGGCAAACTCCTTCCCTTCGGCGCACATGTGGCTTCAAGCCAGAGACGGCGACCGCGGATTCTGCTGTGCTGGAGGACAGATCCTAGGCATGGAAGCATTCTTGCTCGGCTACCGTAGCAAGGATCTCGAGGTGGACTTCAGGCCACCATTCGCTGTTCGCCTGGCTGGGCTTGGGCCATTCATGACTTACACCAAGAGATGGGACGATCGGACTTTCGAACTGAGCGTGCAAAGCTTCAGGCAGAAGCTGACTGTGAAGGCTTCCGCACCAAAGAATACATTCTTCTCACTCACTTCACCATTCCCTGAAGGCCATCGCGAAAACTATCTCGGGCAGAGCTTTAATGCATCCATTGAAGTGGAAGTGTACGAAAGTGGCTGGTTCAGTCCGTGGAAACTGATTCGCAAGGACATTTTCGAGCACGCCAGTCTCGAATTTGGTGGCGGATACTACCCTCCTGCTGGAAGCAAGGAACGATTCCATTGAGTCTATTCTCAGTCATACTGCGTACGCTATGCTATGCTGAATCATCGCCATTACCCGAAAAAGCAATCTATGCACATCTCAAGGCTTGTAAACACCGCTGCCGAGTGTTTCTGGAGTCGCGTGTCCGGACGATGCGCCACTGCGCAGAGGACTGACAACAAAACTAGCATCTCTCGGCAGGCCCGCCTTCCTTGAACTCCTGCTAGACGCCTTTGACCGAGCAGAGGGTGGTGTTCTGGGCGTCAAGTTTGCCGACATGGAAGCATCACTACGACCATCTGGTCGATCCCAGGCCATGATATGTTGAGTCCGCCGCACGTCACTGGCTAGATCTGAGCGTGGGCTACTTCGGCCCAAAACAGGCGATTCCTGAGCGATGGGGCTTCGACGGGAGGACTAGAAAGCATGAGTCAGATCGACACCAAACAACAGCCCAAAAACACTTGCCGTATCTTCCATCTCAACCATGTGCTCGACGAACAAACTCGATTTGGACCCGCTCTGCTTTAGTCGTGACGCTGCACCGATTGGAGTACCGTCCAACATCTGGGGCCGTCTGAACACACCCGCCTTCGCCACGCCTCCCTCCGCCCTTGCACCTGGTTCCGAGGTGTACGGACTTGTGTTGCTCCCGAATGCTCGAGCGCCTGTGGGACCGCCGGAAGGATCAGCACTCTTCTTAGTGACAGGGACCTTTGCGAACCCTACACGTACCACCTGTCAGACCCACGTCCGATCCATATCGCCATCGCGATATATACTTCGCTGCCGGGTGTGGTTAAAGTGCTGCTCGGGCATGTGATACGCACCTCCTTGCGACATGAACACGTCGTTTGCAGTACTTCCTGATCGATGATGCCCGCCGCCGCTCACGGTCGCCGCACTGGTGCTTCCATGAAAGCCGTCGTAGTATTGATCATGTGATGGCAGTATCGGGCGCCCGACGTTGCGCTTCTCCTTTCTCTCGTCCACCTTCTTCCTATGCCGGCGCACGAAGAACGCTATGAGCGCGAGTAGAAGAACGAGTGCTACAATGCCACCAACAACACCACCCGCGATTGCCCCGATATTCGAACCACCTGATCTGGAGTCCGACGTGGGGCCCTCGCCTGCCACTGCCGAAAGATCGACTTTGTAGCAGGTCACGTACGAGCTGGCAAGTGCTGTGTCGTCGTTTTCCGAGGACTGCACGTTTCGCAGATAGCAAACACCAGAGTCATTGCCAACGAAGCTGAAGCCGACACAATCCCCTCGCGTCGAGCACGAAGAGAAGCATTGCCCGTAGCCTCCAGTATCGACCTTGACCAGCTCATACGCCGACCCGGAATTGGTGGTAGAACATTTGATGAGGTACGCAATGCCTGTGCTGTCTGTGATCTGGTCCAGAGATGCCTCCGGGCATGTCGGCGGAGGCGATGCCAAAGGTGCCGTGACGGTCGAGACTGGAGTTGAAGCATCCGCCGTCGAGCTGCCGGTCAGACTTGCAGAGGCTGTGATCTCTAACCCGCTGGTGGTCATTGAGGTGGATTGGGTCACTGTTCGTGTAACGACCGACACCGAGCTGGGCGATGTCCGAGTCGTGCCGTTCTCTACCACTGTTGTCTGCTGGATGGTGCGGGTCGATCGAATTGTAGTAGTTCTTGTCGTTCCCATGGGCACTCCTACGAGAACTGATGTCTGGGCTAGATGGCAATCAGCTGCGTGTGCAAAGCTCCCGTCTCGAGAATCGCATACCTATCTGTCGCTTCTCAACATCTTCCTCACTCTCATCTGCTGGGTCTTTATCACTCGCCTCCTTCCTCTCTGCTCTGACTGCTGCATCGAGCAACTCGCTCGCTCTGCTCAGATCTCGCGTTCTAGTTCTTCCCGTCCAACTCCGCGTCTCGCTCAGCGATGGTGGCGGAGTCGTCACATCTTCCTCCGTTGCAAAAGACGCAAACGAAGATGTCGTTGTATCGAGAATCTGTCTCATCGCATTCGTAACGCCTGTGAGATCTGGTACGATCATCCTGTGTGAGTGTGTATGTGAGTGTTTTGCAGCGCCGACTACGCTTTTGTGTTTTTCTTCGTGTTAAGACGACGGACGTTGGCGAGCGAGGAGAGCTAAGTTGTAGAGTGTTTCCGCATCTGGATAGCACTCAAGACAAAGGATGTGTGTGTACACAATGAAATTCGCTTGCAGCATAAAGGGCGTGGAATGTTGCTGATGAGCTGGTGGATTGACTGCACTTTCTGAATGCCCTGAATTTGTTGGCACGGTCTTTTACTACTGGTATGCAAAAAGTAGTTTTCAGGAAGTGAGGAAGCCAGCTATTTGATTCGAGATAGTGTCGAGTGGTGGTGCACTGAGCGCTTTGGCATTTCAAAGTCGCTGCATTCCAGTCCGAGACGTCTTTCCGAAAGCGGCAAATTTCTCGCTAGTACCCACTCTGTTCTTGAGCGATATTGTAGTCTCAATACAGCCTGATGACATGTCCTGTTACCGTGCTATCAACCCTTTAGCCACAACCTCGCTCAAAACAATCAATCCAAAAGACATCATATCTACCTCTATTGAGCTGGATCAATTCTCATCCCATCCATTTTCCCAGGACAAAACAAAAAGAAAAAAAGAAAACAGAAATGTCACCCTCCCGTCCCCGTAATAGTCGTCTCCCTCACACTCCTCCCCCGGCCCTTCTCTCCTCCATTTCCATTTCCTCCTTTCCCACTCTCCCACCTCCACTCAAAAACCGTCACACTCTCCCTCTTCAGCCCCAGCGGCACCCCCGGCGCCCCCGTACTCTCCACCCGCATCTGCACCTCCGCATACCCAGCCTCAGCATGCACCGTCGTGACCAAGGGCTCCTTGAGCGTGAGCTGGAAATCCGGATAGTGGATCACGAGGTTCTGAAAGACGGAGAGGACTTGTGCGCGCGAGGTGGCGTGTGGGCGCGCGCCGGTTGGAGAGGAGAGGGTGTACTTTAGAAGAAAACATCGATGTGTTAGAATTTTCCTTCGTCTGAGAGGGAGGGAGAGGAGGGGACGTGGTATCCTTGCATACATTCTCATGCGTGTGCGCCCAACACGGCGTTTCGAGACTCCAATCGCGAGCATTAATCGCCGCGATGCCGCCGCGAGTGAGAGATTCTAGTTCGGCTGCGATTTCGTGTGCGGGTCTGTAGTCTTGTCGGGGGATGTAGTGCTGGAAGGGCTTGTTGTTGGCGGGTTGTTCTTCTTCTTGTGGAGTTGGGTCGAGCGATTCGGATTGCATTGTGGTGTTCTTGTCTTGGTGCGTTACTCGTTCATCTGTTGTTGCTTTTTCTTGGTGATATGTGAAGAAGAAGCTAGGACGGGCAAGCTCTGGTGATGTGGACGACAGAGTACGCCGTTTCAGGTCGATGGGGAAGAGCTCAGAAGGGTGAGTTTGGCATTTGGAAGTCGTTGCCTTCTGGATTGGGAAGCTGTTTAGGTTTGGGGTGGGCTTGTAGCTCTTCCGCGGAGGCAACAACGTCGATCGCTTGACCGGAAAATGGTAATTGTACATTCTGCACATGAGCTACATAAACAGACAAAGGTCGTCCTTCCATAACGTGATGTATACACACCGCCCCGACCGCTCCATGGGTATATTCCGATTCCGGGCTCGCTAGAACGCTGAGAGAAGCAAAGGTCAAAAGTTTAAAAAGGGTAGAATGTGAGGAAAACCTGTCCTCTTATAAGCCATCAAGGGTTCGTTTCGCTTCGTCCAGGGTGTTGCGCAGCATGCGACTAGCAAAAGTGGCGTCTTCTTCCTCCTGCATCTGTCTCGCCACCTTGCGCAGACTTTCCACAATGCCGAACAGAACAGCCTTGTTCCTCAAGCCAAGCGATTTGCCTTCTGGATCGAGCAGTGCCTGCACAGCGATTGTCGTCGGATCCGGTTTCGGTATCGAGCCAAGAGGAGACAGCGGAGGGGTGCTGAGCTTTCCGTTACTCTTGTGAGTGTTACCAGATGGCGAAGGTCCGCAGTGTTCATTTCGGCCTGACATGCCAACACCAGAATCGGCGCGATCGGACGAGCTGTCTCTACGCGCAACCTGCCGTATAACCGCATTCCCAGGACGCGAGTTCGATTGCCGGCTGTGGCTGACTCGACCGGCCGATACTGTAGATTCTTGCCTGTGATGAGTCCGCGACGTGGTCTGGCGTACCGGCTCCATTGGCAGTGGCGACACGGAGTATTGACGTGCCAAATAGCCATCGTGATAAGCGCCGTGCTCTTCCAATGGTGAGATATCTTCCGCTTCCGTCTCGGAATCATCCTCATCATATTCCTCGTCGCCCTCTTGTGCCGTGGCGAAAGTGTTCATTGTTGTAGCGCTCTCGCTCGACAGAGTTCGTTGGTGATGGTTGCGCTCAATCTCTCTCAGCCTCTCGGGCGTTTCGGGTATTGGAGATGGATACTCGCCGGAGAATTCGTCAAAGGCATCATCGTCTTCGTAGCCTACAAGTGCGGGCCCTCTTGCTGTTTCCCCGGAAGCGTCAGACGCGTCACTGGAGACCGACCCTCTGCGATCACCACTGTAGCTGCCCATTGCACTGTGCAAGAAGAAATGCTCGTAGTCGAACGCGTCTTCGCGGTCCTCGTGAGCCACAACAGTTACTTGCTCGTGGGCGTCTTCATACACGCTGGATTCGGCTTCCGAAGGTGCATAGCGTTCGTCAGAGCGCGGCGCTTGGTCGGAATACGACTGAGGGCCGGCAACGAACTCGTTGCTTGGCAAAGCCGGCGACGGTACCTCGAGATATTCGTGTTCCGCAATGTGTGCGGTGGGCAGTTGGATCAAAACGGGATTGTTTAGACTCGACTGGCTGCCTTGGCTGTTGTTGTACTGGTGATGAGAATATCGATTTCTGGCAGAGTCCACGATTGCGCTTCCACTCGCGGTTCTCCTATGAGTGGATGGCTGAACTTGTGCGGACCGACTCGAAGGTCGTGACTGGAACTTGCTGTTTGGAGTCTTGCTGGATCGCACGTCCACCACTCGGGCTTGACCGACCTCGTGGGTCTGCGGCGCAGCTTGCTCCGCAAATGCATTCCGACTAGCTATAGGCGGCGGTTGGTAGGTGGCTTGGGCTTCGTGCGGTGCTCTGCCGGGATCCGCGTCAGCCTCGTGTTCGTCGGATCCCGGCGAGTAGTACATTTCCGGTGGCGTCGTGGTCGCATTGTTGAAGGGAGATTGGTGGCGGAGGCTTGATTGGCTCTGTCGTCGCAGGCTATCTGCTCGGGCTCGTTCTTTCAAGGTCGATATCTTGCCTTTCAAGCTCGACATTTGGTCGCGAAGATCAGACGTCCGCGAGGCGGGGCGGTAGATGCCCAGCCCATTGTTGATGCTGGAGGACGCAGTATGCTGGCTGTTCCGTTGCGACTTGCGCTCCTCGTCTTCGGCCAGGGGCTCGAGGTGGGTCTGATCCGGGGATTGTCTGCTGTGCGTCGCACGGCCGGCGCTGGCGCCTAGCTGGTCGTGACTGCGCGTAGTGCGCAAGTCGCGTTCCTGTGGCTGCTCGGGAACCGCGACGCGCACGGGAAAGCGGAGGCCTGGCGACGGCGTGGTCATGTATCGCGGGCGGTGATCCAGCGAGGTACACGGCCGGTCTGGCAACGCGTTGCTCCACTTCCGATCGTGGCCCCGGTAGTCGTTGCCCATGTGCGGGGACGAATGTTGGGCATGCAGCTTGCGCGGTCCGGGCTGCGTCTGCTGGTCGTCGTAGTCATACAGCAGGGTCCTTCCGTTTCCGTAAATGGCTCCCGATAGAGAAGTCGCGCGCTTGAGGTTCGCGGCGGTCAGGGGCTGCACGAGATCGCGAGCGCCGCGCAGGTTGCCCTCCATGACATTGAGCCGTTTCTTGGCGTTGGCGAGAATCTGCTCGGCGCGCTGGCTCAGGATGGCGGACTCGTACTCGTCCTGCTCCTGCCGCCGCCGCATCTCGTCGGCGGTTTCCTCCAGGCTTTCTCTGCTGGTGCTGTCGCGGCTCGGCGCGGGGCGTTCGCTGCTGTCCAGCGACAAGTCTTCGTCACTCGCCACGCCGGCTCTGGTGTACTTTTCGAGGAACGCAGTCATGCCCGACAGGCCGCTCGACGAGCTGCCACTCGCACGTCGCCGCCGTTGCTCCGGCAGCCGCAGCGATTCCGCCTCGGGCTGCTCGGGCGCCAGATTGCCGACATCCTGCAGCACGGGCGACGAGGGCACCAACTCGATGGAGCCTTGGGAGGGAGAGGCGCGAGGAGTGCTGCTTCCGCTGGCGGTGCGACCCCGCAGCAGCAGCACCTTGCGACTCACGCGGCCGCCCAGCGTTTCCCTCCTGCCCATCGTTTCCCTCCTGCCCATGGACGCGGCCTGATCGCGCAGGTAGCTGGGACTCGGGGGCCGGCGGGGCATGCGCGGCGGCGAGGCAACAACCGGTGGCAGGCCGTTGATCGGGAGGACCAGGTCAATGTTGCTCAGCGTGGGACTCGGCAGCTGAGGCAGTGGTTTCTCGTCGGCCCATGCCACAGTCTGCAGCGAGGGCAGAGCCGTAGCCATGGTGACGGGAGCGTAGTAGGAGGAGGAGGAGGAGGAGGAGGAGGAGGAGAGACGACTGTTCCACGGCCAGCCCGCTGCAGCAGGCCGTAGGAATGGGATCCTCCAGCAGCACCGTCTAGTCCGTGACCCGTAATCCGTACCCTTCCTGCTCACAACAATCCTTTCACACGCTCGCACTGCGCACTCCCAGCGGCAGAACAGCCTTCCTTTCCGCAGTGGTCTGCGGACATGTGCAGAGAGAGTGATGATCACGTCCCGCGCACAAAAAGGGTGTGTCGCAGTGAGGCTCTGCAGGGTGTTCCGTGGTCGTCGCTCACACGCTTCCGGGCCACTGGGAGCACGACCGCCGGCTGCCCTGTGCCACCGAACCAACAAATGTCCCACGTCTGCAGGGGTAAAACTGGCACGGCGTCTGCAGGAACAGGGACGGCGCCGCTTTGGGAATCGATGTTCTGCCGTGAAATTTGCCATTATTCTTTAGACTTTACATAGACTAGAGCCATAGAGCGTGTACAGTACACAGAGGAACGTCAGTCATCTCGATTAGACTGCCTTGACCCCTCTGCTGCACAAACAGGAGCATAGCATCAGAATGCAGGAATTGTCTCACTTGATGGCCTTCTCGAAGCCCTAGTGGAATGATTCTCCGATCGTTGAAGTGAGGTGTGCTTTCACGAACGCTAGGCTTCGATCGGGCTAGTGGAAATAGCCGCCGTAATGAGGTGCGTCATTTACGTTTCCATCAATTCTACTCCCAATTGTCCGCCGCCAGCAAATCTTCAACTTGCAGACGCCAACGAGGTTGCTACAGCCTTTTGACACGCCCAATCTGTTGTTGTCATGCATACTGTCAACATACATTCCTGCCTCGAGATGGATGCTACTGCCTCGAGATGGATGCTACTGCCTTGAGATGGATGCTCGTGCCTCGAGAAAGTGGATGCCTGCCTCGAGAGAATGGATCGGCAATCGGCATGAACTACGCAGCAATGTTGACAGACCTGCATCACCTGGCGCGCCATTGGCATCGGTACCTGCATCTTGCGTCTGAGTTGAGGCATCGGACAACATCAGGACATCCATGGGCCATCTGCCGTCTAATAAAACGAGCATCTCCATGTCTTCGGCTTGGACACGGCACATTCAACCGACTGCGCTCATCCACATGACCACAGCTTGGAGACGGCGACTACAAACGTGGCAGGCTGGCAGCAGAGGCTAACAATCCGACAACTTGGGCTGACTTTGCACTATCGAAATCTGATCTGACATCGATGCCCTGGCTGTCGTCAATTACGAGGCGTCACTCTGCAGGTTGCCAAGCATCACGCAAGCAACAAGAACATCGACACTGCGAGTGACTTGTGATGCTTGGCGAATCGAGACTTCTGTACAATCGAGCACGCTGGCGAACATGTAATGCAGAAGCAGCCTCGGGATGACAGTGGTTCCCAGACTCTTCGCACCGCCGGACAAGCTCGAGCAACCTCCGATCGAAAGGTCGGTCAGGATGTCATGATTGCGAAGCGCCAAGCTTGGACTCTCTGCTTGACCAGGGCTGACCAGGAGTTGGTGGTTGGACTGATTCGGCTACGCATACGACGAACCTGACAGAACCAGCTTCGACTGTCCATCAGCAAGCCGTTTTGATTATGAAGCAGCCGTGTTGATCTGAAGCACACGAACTTGTTGCAATCCGAATCACATCTCCAGACATGCACCTCCTCCAGCATCATGTCCACAAGCTTAGATTTCGGCACTATCGCATGTCATGTCAAAGAAGACTCGCGGGTAGCCCAGTGCGGTACAACGCGTCAGTGCTTACCAACATCGAAACGGCTGAGTAGGCGATGGAAGCCTACAGAACTCCACCGGCATGGCACATCATACAGCGATGGAAGCCTACAGAACTCCACCGGCATGGCACATCACACAGCGAAGGGGTGCGCCAGCCAGCCGGCTCTATTCCAACACTCGGCCCCAAAGTCGAAACTCTCACCAAGTACATCTACTGTCAGATGGCTCTCAACACCAAGGATCCATGGCAGAAACAGGATCCCGCTCGGAGGCTACTCCTAAGTTCCAGCCCTCCTCCCCGGCGTGCGACTTGCTCGCTAATGTAGCTTGGTCGTGAAATGACACTGAACTACGCATAGGCCACAAGTTGCTATCTGCTTTACTCCTCTGCATCCGAGGCTCCATCCCGGACGGCGTAGCATAAACACACGCATAGGACAGCGCCTCGGTCGAACATGTACTCCGCGATTATACGGCCTTGATCACCACTCAGGGCTGTGACCCTCCATTTCGAGCAGGTCGTAACGGTGCTATGCAACACGATCAGCGCTGTTTCTCCAATCAATCAAGCAAATGCTCTCCCGCTGGCAGCACAGAGAGCCTGACGACAGGAAGTACATGTTTCATGGAATGGGTACCAAGAATGACGACGATAAGTACGACATCCCAAACACAAACCCTTCGATTCTTGGAACCCTGTAATGCTATGTGTGCGTGTGTACTCCAAGTGAAGGCCAGCTCCACTCCACGACACATGATGCATCGACTAACATTCCCGTCCAGCTCGGCTCCATCCACTTGCCTCCTACTGAGCCGGTCATCACCATCTCTGCTCTGCAACGTACAAGTCATCAGAGTCACCCTCACCCAGTAAGCTCAAAACACAAATTCAACGTCACAACCACGTCCCCTGTATCCGTACAATTGTGATTCTGCGCCTCATAACCCACTGCAGATCCGCAGACATTTTCCCAGAGGTTCGTGGAGCGCGGGGTTGTGACCTGTATTTACACGTACACATCAGTACCGATTGCGCCGTTGGAGGGGGGGGGATGTAAGTGGGGGGTGGATGGAGGAGGGTAAGGGAACAAACATTAAAATGCCCAGCCTCAAACGGCTCGCCATCAAGACTACTCACGCTCCACCACACCTGTCCTTGATCTTGTGTATATCCCAGTACAAGTTTCGGTGTCGCGTATGTCCAGTAGTCGGTAGTTGCCGTGACGCCTAGGGAGTCTGTGGTTGATTGTATCAAATCAGCAACAAGTCTATTCTGAAGAAAGAAAAGAAAGAGAAAAAAAAGTACTTACTCCCCTTGCCCAGAATCGGCGTCTGATACGCCCAACTGCCCTCTAATTCCCACGTGCCGTTGCCCGTGACAAAATAGGTGCCGTTCATGACGGTAATGTAGTGGGATTCGGAGCAGTAGTTGTTGACTTGGACGAGGGATGATGATGATTGTTGTTGTGCTGCGGTTGCGAGGGTGGCTGTGGCGGTGAGGAGGGTTGCTGGGAAGAGGAAGCGCATTTTTTTTCTCTTGTGTTTGAATTGGTTGGTGTTGGTTGGTGTTGGTTAATGTGAGCGAGAGAGAGAGAGAGTGAGGATGGAGACTTTGTGATGATGAAGAAGAAGAAGAAGAAGAAGAAGAAGAAGAAGAAGAAGAAGAAGAAAGGGAAGAATCAGTGTTCTCTTCTGACCTTATTCTGCTTCTGCTTCTCCCACGAGCCTGGATGTCGGGAAACATCTGTGGAACGTCCATGGAAAGACAACAACTGCAACCCTTCTTTCTCGTGAATTACCAACGTAATAATGCATTTCCTTGCTATTGGGTGACACTGCACAACCTACATCGAAACACTATTAGCCCCTACGATGATGGTATGTAACACCTGGTCAGCAAGATTAGTATGTACTATACACGATGACGAAAAGAAGCAGAAGAGTGCTCACGCAAAACCTGACTCTGATGTGGTGTGATGAAAAAAAAAAGGGAAACCAGAACAATCGTAAGTAAAGCATGCTATGTACTCTGTCGTCGACTTTTCTCGTGCAGCTCCAGTCCTACTCTTGCCGCTGAAATTGACACGGACAGCTACACACTGACACGGCATTGTGTGCGTGCCCGTGACGTATAAGCCGTGCTGTGCTGTCTGTATCCGAATGATGCACTCATCCACCTCTCGATCCGCGAGCCTGTTGTCAGCTTCAAGCTTTGCAGCAGTAGAACTTGCAGCAGTCTTGCTGACTGCTCGCTGCTGTGCCTTGCTTGCTTGTTTGTCTGACTGCTGCCATGCAGATTCCACCCTCGAGAGCTTCTTCCTCAGCGGACATCACATCGTATGCGCCTGCCATCTCTCCTCCATTATCCACAGCTCTCATGTCCCTCAACCCGCTTTCGCCTTTGCCGCAGTCTGTGCAGCTTCTGTAGTGTAAAACATCAAAATCAGCACTCACTCACTCACTTCCTTCCTTCTCCACGCTTGTCAAGGAGACCGCGGATGGACACTAAGAATTACGCACCTCGTCTCGTCGCGTCCTCGAGGAGAGGCGTATCGACTGCTGCGGCAGGTAGATGCACGTATCGCACTACACTGCCTCGGATAAAGACATTCTTGACAGAGCTCTGCGTCGAGAATTGGAGTGTCAGCTTTGTATCCTTTCTCTTCTCTCTTTCTTTCACTCTCCATCCCGCCTCCTCTTCCTCTCCTCCTCCCATCTCCTCTTCCTCTCCTCCTCCCCTCCCACATCATATTCACACCCAGAAGCGAAGCAGAGAACGGCCAAACCTACCAAATGCGGATACCGCAACTCCTCAACAACAGAAATGTCATCCAGCTTGATGTTCAAGTACTGGTCCACACTCTTCAGCGTCCCGCGGATCGAAATGTCGTTTTTTAGCTCTACCGTCACTTCGTGGTTGACGAGCGTTTTGAAGAAGCTGAAGAAGAGCATTGTTGTTGCTTGTCTGTTTCGTTTCGCGACGGAGGGAAGGAGAGGGCCGCGGGAGGAGAGGACTGTGTGTTGGCGGCGGCGCGGTGAGTGAGAGAGGTCGAGCGAGACGAGCAATGGTTAGTCAGCGAAGCGCGAGCGTAGGCACGTGACCTCGACTTGCAGATGACGACGAGGACATCCTCTGATGAAGTGAGGATGTAAAATGTGACTGTAATCTATATACTAACACTTCACGGGGTATCTCACACAAACCAAGAATTCAAACATCTCCTCTCTCCCCCTCCAACTACAGCTTGCTATTATCCGAGCTTCGAGTTACTGACGTTGAAAAAGCTCAGCCTCTTCTTCAAGCTTCCTCTCCTCTTCTCCTGCACGCCCACACCACTTCCTCTTCTCGCGCCATTGTCCTGCGGCTCGTTACCGCCACGGAAGAAGCTGAGCCTACTGTTACTTCGCTCGCGTCTGTGACGACTTCCAGCCCTCGAGTGCCTGCCGTCTCCACCATCACCATTCGTCTCTGGCTCTCGACCCTGTCGCGAAGACGCTCTCTTCAAGAAAGATATGGACCTTCTTCGTCCCTGTCTCCTCTCAGTCTCTTCACCGTCTTGTTGCTGAGCTCCAGAATCGGTCTGCTGCTGCTGCTCATGAGCGGCAGCTGTCAAAGCAGCATGAGCGTCTTCAATCGAGTTGCGCGGCGAGACCTCATCTTCGTCTAGTCGGTCTCTCTGCTGAAAAAGAATGTTCAGCTCGTGCTGGAAGTTGGCTTCGAATCGTGGCAGCAACTCGGCTCTGGTCGCCAGGTGTTGCGGGCGCTTGTATAGAGCCAGACAGCGTCTGATTGCCAGGGTGTGGTCGAGCAGGGCCACTTTCAATGCACTCTGCATAGGCTCCAGTGGCTGATCGACCGACCGCCCGTATAGCGAAGGGTCAATGGACTGGCTGTCTGCGCCTTCTGATGCGGGCAGCAAACCGCGATATCGTGCCACGCTCGTGTCAGAATTGGGGTCAACAGAGCTGAGCAGATCCTCAGTAAGTCTCGTAAGCAGGGTTTCATCACCACTACTTGCGATACGCTTCTCCATGGCCAACAGTTCTTGCGTCTTTCGCGTAGTACGCTCTACTGCAGCTTCGACTGGCAGAAGTGTAATGGTTTCGATGTTTATAATCTCGCTTCGGCGCAGGATCGTAGGGAACTCTTCGGCTGCAGTGTAAATGACCTTTTCGACGACCTGCTCCGTGATTGGTATGTCGCGCGCAGGGTGTCTCGACGTCATGGCAAACTTGCGTGGATTTGCAATCAGGTTGTACTCTCGCACGGCCTGAGATACCTTGGTCCGCTGATACACCATGTGCTCAATGTCCTTGTTCGGGCTGACTGCATAGATCTGCAGGAATTGGCCTTCCACAGCAGGCTCTGCACCACCGCGCAAGAGCTGAGCTGAAGGGTGGAGTTGCTGCATGCGGTCCTCGAACAATGCCAATCTGTCGCTTGGATAGCCCTCGAAGATGAATTGCTTGTCGCGTAGTGTCGGTGGGAAGCCCAATCCTCGATAGGCAACTCTGAAGTACCTCGGGCTGGGTCGATCGCCACGAGCAATGTGTTCCTGGATACTGGCTATAGCCCGTTGCGTGCGAGCCAGTTTGGAGTAGTCAAAGATATTCGACTCATACTGCACAGCAAGTTCTCGATACGCTGCTAGCGCTCGTTTCCAGGACTGCCCCTTTTCGTAGTGCTGACACATCTGAAAGTAGAGTGTTTCCTTGCGATCAAAAGCAGACTGCGCTGGCAGCTCTGGATCCTCGAGCGCCGCAAGCTGTGTGTTTGGATCCCACTCGTGGCGGTCGGCATGCATTTGCAAGGCCAGTCCAGCTTCGGTGATGTTTCCGGCTGCAATTTGCATGGCTGTCAGCTGGTGGACGTATCGAATGTAAGCGTCTTCAGAGTGCACGTCTCGTAGGAACTCCATGAGATGCAGCGTGTCGACTAGCCGGCTTGCATCGTTGGCGGCAGCGTTACTCGTGTGCACGCTCGCCAGCATCTCCAGCAGCTCCTGGATCCTGCCGAACATCTCCTCCACCGCATTGTACAGACTGTCCTCGACAGTCCGCTGCAGTGGCTTGAACTGCTCAATCATCTCGGGCACAAACGTCTTCTGCAGCATTGCTTCGGTGACATTCTTGTCTCTGCAGAGCTTGTCCAAGCAGTCGATCATCGCTGTCTGGATCAGAGACAAGTCTTGGTCGATTTGCCACGCGCTGATCATCATGGACCGCAACACCTCGATCGCTACTGCGCGAAGACTGCCGTGAACGCTGAGGCACAGCTCGACGATAGGTGCGACAAGCTCGGGGACAAATTGCACCTGGTAACCACCCATGCGTTCGAACCCGTATAGTCGCCTCTCTTGATCGTCAGTCTCCCAGCCAATGGCCTCCCAGCTGCGCTTGAGCAGATTAGCACCCAGTTCACGAACATCACCAGCAATCTTCCACACTGCTCGACGCTTTTGCTCCGGGAATGTCTCCATCGCAAGAACAGGACTGCCCAAGGCTGCGAACAAGGTGTTAAAGTACGCACGCCAGATGGACGTGTCGAACTCGAACGCCTCGCTGGCATCGGGGGCGTACACATCGGGTAATGCGTCGATCAAGACCTCCTCAATGCGTTCCAATGCCGTGATGCTGTAGCGGTGGTGGCTGATGAGCAGGCTGAGCCAGCTGCGTGGGAATGCCTGGCACGACAAGATAGTCTGGCTGACTTCGAGAGCTTGCGTGAGCACCCCAGGGATATCAACCATTGTCGCATCAAAGTACAGCTTACGGTCAGAAGTGAGTGCCGCAGCGAGAAGCGCCGCAATTTCCAGCATCGCTTCGTCAACATCGATGTTCTCGGTCGTAGGTCTCGTTGGAAAAGGGTAGCTGGTGGGGAACAGCATGCTGAAGACGCGCTTCGAATGGCGTGGCTGTTCCTTCAGCACTCCAAACGACTCTGCGAGCTTTGGCACGTACTTGCAACTATCTTCACCAAGATGCTCCATTTGCGCTGCCACGACTGAGCAGCACAGCCGCACCGAGTCACGCCATTGCTGATCCGGCTCAGGCACCCAACCCCAGTAAGGCTCAAGCCAGGTGAAAGTGCTTGCCATCAGGCTTGCGCGGGTCTCCGGAGCCTTGAACACAGCGAGGTGGCTATAGTTGACAATCAGAATCAGTCGATACAACGTCATCTTGCCTCTCGCATGCGAGCAGGAGTCCAACAGATCAGTGGCGACTTCGAGAATCTCGTTGGGCGACATGAGCGGAGTGAGCTCAGGCAGCCAAGTGTGGAAACGCTGGATAAGCAGCGTTTGCGTACCCAGCAAAACTGGCATCGGGTTCCGTAGTAGCGACATGACAGCAACAAAGAGCCTCTGTAGATCTTCCTTCAGCTCTTCCCGACGATCAGGTGGCAAAGATCCGTCCAGGTCGTCCTCGTGTGAAAGCTCGGGAGCTGGCTTCATCGAATCAATAATGAGCTTCAGCATTTGGTCGCCGACTTTCAAGGTCGCCCGCAGTTTGCGTGAAGCATCGGGGTCCATGTTCCGAGAAACTAGGCGCAGGAAGGCGCGCACGAGAGATTTGCTTGCTCTTGGCCAGTCGTGCCGCGTTGTTGCGTAGTCCTCAATGATGTTGCCAAGCTCGAAGCGTTTGTCGCGCCCAATGCCAAGTATGACCACAAGGTTGTAGAAGACCAAATCCTCGTAGTCTTCGATGTCTTCGTACTCGTGCAGGATTTCGAACATGACCCCAAACACGTCGCCCAGCAACTTCACGATCTCAATCTCCGACACAAAAGGAAAGCGCTCGAGAAGCTCCTGCAAGCCGTCGCCATGGTACTTGCGCCAATGCAGCACACCGAGCAATGTAGGATCTTGCGAGTACTCGGTGCTACTGAGAAAAGTGCCCAACGATATCGTTGCCGCGCTCGCTTGCAGAGAGTCGTTCTTGTCGTGCCAAGGTGGCAGCGCGAGGTACGCGCCTTTCCCGCCTATGATGCTGCTGGAGTATTCGTCGTAGACATACAGCGACACCTGGTGGTCTCCGTCCCGCACAAATGCATCAAACTCCCAAAGAGGCACCCAGGCAAGGGCAAAGGGGAAATTGGGCGAATCGGCGATGCTCATCACAACGTGACTGCCAGGAACGTCTTCAGCAGGTATCGCTAATCGGATGGTCTGGTTCCATCCTTCTCCGCGCTCAACTCCTGTAGTTCGCCACGCTGTGTGGCCCTGGTGGTTAGATGAGGTGAAGATGCATTCATCGAATCGCTCGCCACTTGCTTTGCGGACTTCCAAGGTCAATTGCAGGTTCGACAGACTGGTCTGACACCTTTGGTTCAACGGCACGGCTCCGAATTTCGCGTGCGCAAGGGTTGCACCACGCGGCATGCGAGGCTCGGCCAAGGTCAAGTAGATGTCGCTGCGCTTCTCGGTTGGAACGCCAGAGAAGCCGAGCTTGGGTGTCCAGTGAATGTTGTGCAATAGTGTAGGCGAGTTCTGGACCAGTCCTGCAAGGTCAGCAGCCGCAAATGCCTTCACAAACACGTCAAGTCGCTTCAAGTTGGAGACACGCGCATAGCCACCACTTGCAGTGCGCGACAGCTCGCGGATGATGTCCACCCAGTCTCCATCGCCGCTCCTGTCCTCGGCCGAAGATGACGTGGGCGTCCACAGTGTGACCGTCGTCTCTGCACTGGTCTTGCTCTGAGCAAGCTTGGTCACATCCACTGCACCAACACCAACACATCGTCGTACTAGCTTGATCTCTCCCGTTGGCGGAGTATCCGACGGCGTTTTGCTCGAGTTTCCTGTCTGGTCTGATCGCTGCGACTGCGACGTGCCCGGTCTCGAGGTCGCACCTGACATCGTTCGTCCATGATCGCTCTTCTTCCGCTGACTGCCAAACACGCTCAGCCGCCCCTTGGAGCTGTTCTGTGAACTGCCGTGTGTGTTGTTCAGCAGAGACGGCTTCTGTGCATGATTGATCCCCTGGCCGTAGATTGCCTGCCGAACCGGCTCATCTCGTAAGAGCTTGAACACGACATACAGCGACCGCATCTCGGCCCCCGTACCAATGTCGGCATTGTTGAGGTTCACGAACAGCGTCTGGGGTTGATCCTCCGAGATGTCGGTCGGCGTTTCTGGCAAGGGGACTGATATCGCATAGCCCTCTGTGATGGGCCGCGGCTTCTGACCATGTTCTTTCCCAAAAAGGGTGACATGCAAAGTTGCTGGCTGGTCTCCATCCATGACCAAGCTGCGGGCGTCTACGAGCAGATGATGCAGCATGTGCGTGTCCGATACCGGCTTTGGAGGCCTGTCCAGAATGCTCATATTCGCCTGCAGCTTGGTCATTTCCAGCACGGAGTCGTCCGCAGTCAAGATGCGGCCTTTTTCAGTTGGGCTCCGCACAATGACTTCGTCGCTCAGCATCTTGTTGCCGGCCGCGAGGTCCCACACCGTATCCTCTCGCAACACAACCAGTTCTTTTTGCGTCAAGACGTCGTGCATCAGCTGGCTCCGCGCCACGTCCACCCTCTTCACCAGCTCCTCTACCTTTGCCAGCTGGCTGTAGCCTCGCGCGAGGAGCAGCTCGTGGAGACGGGCATCGTGCCACTCTCGCATGCAAGACGCAATCTCGTCCACCAGAGGCTCCGAGGCCGAGAGGCCAGACTCGTCT
The DNA here is from genome assembly GCA_022559915.2 of Septoria petroselini. Classification (NCBI taxonomy): domain Eukaryota; kingdom Fungi; phylum Ascomycota; class Dothideomycetes; order Mycosphaerellales; family Mycosphaerellaceae; genus Septoria; species Septoria petroselini. Next base: position 138,893 of record JAFJTQ020000032.1, read on the forward strand.
CCCACGCGCAGAAGGGGCACAGGCGCGAGAGGTTTTGGGGCATTGGGGTTCCGGGGCATGGGCTCATCGGGCAAGAAGATGGACTTTCTCTCCCTTTTCAAGCTTCGCGTGCTCTGTTTCCTGCTCAGTCTCTTGCTCTTCCGACGCGCCGCCAACGCCTCGCTGCGCCTCTGCTGGCGGACATCGGCATGCTCGTCCAGCGCTCCATCTTCCCCTTCCTCGCTGCTGCGGAGCTTGCCTTCTCCGAGATACTCGCGCACTTCAACGCAGTTTGCGGGAAAGATGCCGGAGAAGACGCGGTGTTCCAGCTGCTGGCCGCGATCGCTGGTGAGGCCGGCGAGCAGTGAAGGAGGCGCGACCAGGTAGCCGCGATACCACTCGTTGCGGGCGCCGCCTTGCTCGATGATGTAGATGTGGTCGCCGATCTGCAGCGGGAGATCGAACTGCTCGGTCGCGGTGAACGGGGCAGTCGCGATGGCAAACGCGACTTCGCATCGGCGTCAGCACAGCTCTCGCGTGTCGCGTCGATAATGTGCATTTGTGAAGAAGAAGAAGAAGAAGAAGGAAAAGTCCCACCTGATGGTAGCGGCCTCCACGGCATCGCTTCAAGTGAGGGAATAAAAATGTAATTAGATTAATCGGGCTGCAAGCTCATCGCGTGCGGTTCTGCTGCTGCATTGATGATGTCTAGTCCTGGTGAGATGATGATGATGAAGAAGAAGAAGAAGAAGAAGAAGATATTGATGATGATGGCCAATGGGTCTGGTGGTCCCAATGCTGCTGTCGCGGGAGAACAAAGAGAACAAATGTGGTGCTGTGAGTGAGTGAATGTGGTGAAATCAACGAGAAACTACTACTCTTCCACCCAACGACGACGACAAGCTTCCTGCACACGTGCAAACGACATTATTGAGAAGGAGAAGAAAGCGTCTGTGCGCCGTCAAGCTCCAACGGCTGTCCGAGTGCACGAATCGTGGTGCCGAGGACCTGCGCCATCTCATTTGACATTGGCATCGCGTCCCACCAGGTGGTTTTATTCTTAGTCATCCTTCCGACGCGTCATTGCTAGGAGGTAGATGAGTGGACGCGAAAGTCGCGTAGAATACATACGGTAGTTCTATGTAGCAGCATCATAGTTCTATGTAAACAGCATCATACTTCTCGGCTTCTGTCAGGCAGATAGAACTGCCATCGTTCCACGGCGCTGACACCTCCGGCTCTTCCACTGCCGAGCTCACAACGTACCTGACAAACGCTGCTGCAGGCAGCAACCAAGATCTCTATAGCCACCAGGACAGCTGTGAAACGTTCAGGTTCCAATTGACTTCCGCCACTACACCACAGACAAAGGCGGCCCACGCGACACCTCCCACTGCGTCTCCACCTGAATGACCATCTTCTGACTCTCTTCCTCACCCAAACTATTCTCACTCTGTACAGCAGCAGCAGCAGCATCCACCCCTCGCGACGGCCCAGCGCCCCTTGCCTCAATCTCTGTATGCGTCGTAGGCTCATGAGGATGCTTTGGCCGTCCAAAATCAATAGAGTTGACGCCGTCCTTGGCGACGGACGACCTCTCCTGCGATTGTGCCGTCTGCATCAAATCCAACCGCTTCACGCGGAGCTGCGACAGAGGGTACGAATTCGACGGTGAAGACCCCTTGGAGCCGTCGTGCTCGCTTGGTCGGAGTGCGCCATAGAATGTGCTGAGGTCTTTGATCATTGGCCGGACAATCGGTAGCGTGGTCGAGATGAGGGAGAAGTTGATCTGCGTTACCGTCCAGACAATGTAGAGCGTCTCGCTTCGTGCAAAGTCTTCAAGCTTGTCTGCATCGAATGTCGTCAGGCGGGCGGCAATGAATGCGATGATGGGCAGGCGGAGACCAAAAGCCATCACAACCATGAGTTTCTTGACGATTCTCGTCTGCAAGCGCGAGACGAGGAGGACTGCGCATCCGAAGAGAGCGATTTCAAGGAGTATGTCGAGAATCGCGACTGTGAGGACTCGTGGGTATACCCCCTGGCAAGCCCCCGACGCCAAAGACCAGGGAGAGGAGAGGTCGCATTGCAGAGCCAGGGCGAGGATGGAACCGAGCATCCACACGCCAGTGCAAGCGAGAAAGATGGTCGACGTCTTCCTGACCAAAGTTTGAGGCGTCAGTCGCATGATGAACGACGCAATCGAGCACTTGCAGAAACCAAGCGCCAGAACGGCAAGTAACTGGCTCGTGTAGAAGGACTATGCACATAATCGTCAGTTTGGTCATATCGTTTTCCTCACATCATTCTCCAATCCCTCCCTACCTTACCTTCTCGACAGCGCGAAGCTCCGCCTCAGACAGCAAGTCCACAGATCTCCCCAACCCTCTACCACAAGCCGCCAGCACGACACACTGCTGCGCAAACGCAAGCACCGTCCCTACAGCCAACAGCACGTCATCCAACCCGCCCTGCTGTCTAGATACAATCTTCAGATAGATTCTGATCGCAGTTGACAGCAACGCCATAGCCAGCCCGAGGGCGGTCGCAATGATGATCCATCCTCCCTGGTCGTCGTCGCTAATCACCGCGAACGGTGGGTAGTAGCCCTCTGGCACCGTAAACTGCGCAGGCAAAGACATGTCATGGTCGAGGTGGTTTTGCTTCCGCAGGGGTAACGTGGAACAGACTCTTCTGTAACGAGCGTGGAGACGAGAAGAGAGGTTCGTGGTATGCAGCAGCAGCACCGCAACAAAGGCATCTCCCTCTTCGAACAGAGACAGCAAGCAGAATGCTCGGCGTGCAGGAGAAGGTTTTGCTGCATGACATCCGAGCTTGCTTCACGCTGCGCGCATGTTGTGATGATAGGCGTGGGAGGGTGATGATTACACAACTGTGATTAGTAGTAGCCCAGCAGATATACGGACAAGTGCCACATCAGCCTTGAGCTGCCGGCATGGAGACGATGCTTGTTCCTTGCTCCGACCACGACGCTCGTGATGATGTCGCATCGGAAGAGCTTCCAGTAGTATGAGTAGTATGTACTGCTTCATCACTGCTCTGCCTTTGAGATCCTTGGGTCCGTTCTTCTGCGCTGGTAGCTGTTCCATCAATAAATTTTTACGACCAGAGACGGACGCACTGAGGGGTCCAGCAGCTGGGAGTCCTGCGCAAAGGATGAAAGTGTATCGGAGCACTACCTTGTGCAACGGCGGCGGCGGTCTGTACGTAACATGCCGTGCTCATCTCGATTCGCTTATCCTCATCACGAGTCATGCTCGTCTGGCGCCCAGTATCTCGAAGACAGCCTGACCCTGCCTGTTCGCGTAGGGTTGCTCGTCGCTCACTCAACCTATTCGCCAGCCATATGGCATTGTACTATACTGTACGGAACATCGGAGGCAAGAGAAAAGTCGCAGGTCTAAATAGAGTTCTCGCCAAATCCTGTCTGCTCTAACCTAAAGAAAGCGGAGGAGCTTGGCGCCGATCTGAATGGTTACCTATACCTCCTACTCACGCGGAAACTTGTGCAGTATGCAACAGACCAATTGTGCACCCATAATATGCAGGATCAGTTGTTGCAATTCATCATGGATTGCTACTGGAGATGAAAAGTACAACAAGAATATCATTTCAAGGAGTGCAAAGTACAGCCCTTTGTGCGGATTTTACGTCTGAGAGACTAGCAGCACTGCCTGTACCTTGTTGGTACAGTACTGACCTCCACATCGCTTTTCCGCATCTTTGCAAGCTGTGGTAGTCTATCCCGGTGCACACCGCGGAGAAACTGCCATTTGATTACCCAGTGGCAGCTACAGTACACTTTTCCAAGAAAGATCGACACCTCAGCACCCGCACGCGAGGAGCTCGTGCTCAAAAAGGCGATCTGCTCATCGTGTCTTTCGCACGTGGCAGTTCTGTGCTTATCTCACCCTGCGCAGAAACACTAAAATTTATCTATGGTACATTATCTTTATTGACCTTCTTGTTGCCCATCGCACGTGTCATTTTATTACCATCTCAAAACAGAAAACAACTGAAAGATTCTACTGACAGCAATGCGACCCGGCGTCCTACCCAGCGTAGCGACGAAAAGCTATGCCTCATCTATTGCCGTCCACCTATCGGGAGAAGAAGAAACATCATCCGATGAACAGAACGCCTTCAAAACCCCTTCAGTAGCGCCCAAATACCTCGGAACAGCAACCGACCAGCGCGATATGATGACTCTAGGCAAGAAGCAAGTTCTGCGGCGAAATTTCCGCTTCATCACCATGCTCGGCTTCGGCTCCACGGTGATTTGCTCGTGGGAGGTGCTTCTACCAGTGTTTGTGTTTGTGCTGACGGATGGAGGGTACGGGACGCTGTTTTGGGGATTTATTGCTGTGACGGTGGGGATGTTGTTGGTTTATGCGAGTTTAGCGGAGATGGTTAGTATGTGTCCGACTGCGGGAGGTGAGTCTTTTTCTTCTTCTTCTTCTTCTTTAGTTTTGCGAAAATGCAGGAATCGTTTTGAACGGGAAAAGGGAAGTGAAGCACTGATTGCAGGCTAATAGGGCAATATCACTGGGTCTCCGAGTTTGCACCGCCCAAGTATCAGAAGGTCCTCAGTTACATGACCGGCTGGCTGTGTGGCACCGGCTGGCAAGCCTTCCTTGCCAGTGTGGCGTTCATGGTTGGCGGCATCATCCAAGGGTTGATTGCGCTGAACAATGAAGCTTACGCATTTGATCAATGGCACGCCACGCTGCTGACTATTGCCGTCGTGGCGTTTGCGGTCATGTTCAACACGGTCCTCGCCGTACGCTTGCCGCTTGTTGAGGGCATCCTTTTGATCCTGCATATCGCAGGCTTCTTTGCGGTCTTCATTCCTCTGTGGGTGCTAAGTCCGAGAGCACATGCCGATATTCTGTTCTCGTTTACGAACAATGGGGGCTGGCCGACGCAGGGTATCGCTTCCATGATCGGGTTGACGACACCACTGACAGCGCTCATTGGATACGACTGTTCTGTTCATATGAGCGAAGAAATGTCAGATGCGTCATGGGCCATGCCGCGAGCGATCATGTGGACAGTCGGATCAGGCGCCGCGCTCGGATTTCTTATGGCGGTGACGCTCTGCTTCGTCGCTGGAGATCCCAAGGCTTTACTCGAGACATCGACCGGGCAGCCCTTGATCCAGGTCTTCTACAACGGCACAAGAAGTTTGGCCGCTACGAACACCATGGTGTCGATTGTGGTTGTCTGCCTAATTTCCTGCTGCATCAGCGAAGTTGCCACTGCTTCGCGTCAACTGTGGTCGTTTGCTCGCGACAACGGAGTTCCAGGCTCCACTTGGGTTTCTCATGTCACGCCGGGCTGGAACATTCCTCTTCGCTCGGTCCTGGTCTCGTTCGTTGTTACCTCGCTGCTCGCATGCATCAATCTCGGATCCTCGACCGCGCTGAACGCCATCAACTCCCTCGGTGGGGTATCTATTCTCAGTAGCTACTTCATCACCATTGCTTGCCTGGTCTGGAGAAGGCTGTACGGAGCGCCTTTGCCGCCGCGGCGATGGTCATTGGGCAAGTTTGGTCTGCCGATTAATATTGCGGCTCTGTGCTTTCTCGTCCCGTTGTGGTTCATTAGCTTTTGGCCACTCGCTCAGCCTGTGACGCCGCAGAACATGAACTGGAGCTCGACCATGTTCGGGGGCATGGTCATCGTCTCGGCGGTGTATTACGCCTTCTGGGGGCGGCATGTATATACAGGACCTGTGGTGTTGGTGAAGAGGAATCCATAGAGGGAGGCGTCACCCTGTAGGTTAATGTGTCCGGATTTAAAGTGCACCCTCAGGCATCCACGCCAAGATGTCGGCGGTTCGGCACCTGGCGAGCAAAGCACAGTATCAAATTCGGACTTCTTCCACTTTGACTTCTCTCTTCAGCGTCCGTTGCGACAGAAATCGACAACCCACTCTCAACATGTCGCACCGCAAGTTCGAAGCGCCTCGCCATGGCTCTCTGGCGTTCTTGCCTCGCAAGCGCGCTGCCCGCCACAGAGGAAAGGTCAAGAGGTAGGCAAGAACGACACTGTTGAAGTGTGCATTGGAGGAAAGGGCGACCGCTAACCAATACTGTGCAGCTTCCCCAAGGACGACCCCAAGCAAAAGTGCCACTTGACGGCGACCATGGGCTACAAGGCCGGCATGACGACCATCGTGCGCGACCTCGACCGCCCCGGCGCCAAGCTGCACAAGAAGGAGATCGTCGAGGCCTGCACGGTCATCGAAACTCCTCCGGTACGAGTGTCGGCGCCAATACCATTCATGGCATGCGCTTACCCGTACATCACAGATCATCGTCGTTGGGCTGGTGGGATACATCGAGACGCCGCGCGGCCTGCGCTCGTTGACCACTGTGTGGGCTGAGCACTTGTCCGACGAGGTCAAGCGCCGCTTCTATAAGAACTGGTACAAGAGCAAGAAGAAGGCGTTCACCAAGTACGCCAAGAAGCACGCCGAGGAGAGCGGCAAGAGCATCACCCGCGACCTCGAGCGCATCAAGAAGTACTGCACCGTCGTGCGCGTGCTCGCCCACACCCAGATCTCCAAGACGCCGCTCAAGCAGAAGAAGGCCCACCTCATGGAGATCCAGGTCAACGGCGGCTCCATCGCCGACAAGGTCGAGTTCGGCAACGGCCTCTTCGAGAAGCCCGTCGAGATCGACACCATCTTCGAGCAGGACGAGATGATCGACTGCATCGCCGTCACCAAGGGCCACGGATACTCGGGTGTCACCAGCCGCTGGGGCACCAAGAAGCTTCCGCGCAAGACGCACAAGGGTCTCCGCAAGGTCGCTTGTATTGGAGCCTGGCATCCATCGCACGTGCAATGGACTGTTGCTCGTGCCGGTCAGGACGGATACCACCACCGTACTTCGGTCAACCACAAGGTCTACCGCATTGGCAAGGGCACCGACGAGGGCAACGCCACCACCGACTTTGACCACAGCAAGAAGCAAATCACGCCGTATGTTTTTTTTTTCTTTTCCTCGAACATTGGACCATTGCTAACATCCCACAGTATGGGTGGCTTCGTCCGCTACGGTGAGGTCAAGAACGACTTTGTGCTCCTCAAGGGCTCCGTCCCTGGTGTCAAGAAGCGTGTCATGACCCTCCGCAAGTCCATGTTCATCCACACCTCGCGCCGCGCCCTCGAAAAGGTCGAGCTCAAGTGGATCGACACTTCGTCCAAGTTTGGTCACGGCGCCTACCAGACTCCTGCCGAGAAGAAGCAGTTCATCGGTACGCTCAAGAAGGACTTGGTTGTTGCATCATAGAGCGTCGTCGATTGTCTCGCTTTCTTCACGAAAATGGAAATGGTACATGGCGTTTCATCTTGCGGTCCTGTCAGAGCCCGGCGAAGGCGCACAGGACTGAAGAGGCTTGCAGGGTAGTTTGTTCAAATGATACCAAAACGAACGTTCTGCCTGTTTCCTCCAACTGTCTTTCGCGTGTCTATCTGTGATTTTATGTTCGTTGTGGATATGGCGTAGACAGGCGCTGCACAGGTAAAGCTACGCCTGCAGCTAACGATGTGATATTTGTTCGATATGTGAAGCGACCATCTCTTGGGTGCTTTGCTCATGCTTTTTGTGGACTATGATCGTCACGGAGGTAGGATGGTTACCTCGGTCAGACCGTCTGCGGCAATAGGATACATTACAGGAGTCCAGTCACCAGTCCATCCTCCCAGAGAGCGTTTTGGCCACGGCAATACCCAATGAGGCAGTCATGTCTACACACTTTCCTCTACGAGGCTTGAGCAACAGGACTATTCGAAAAGGCAGCCGATTGTGACCCCCTCTCGGACTCTTCCCATCATTCAGTCCTGCTGTCACCTCTCAATTCACTCGAGTGAAGCTGCACAAGTGAAGCAACTCGCATCTATATTAATACAAGCTCTCTCCAACCTCACATCTTCTCGCCCCTTCTTTGTTTCTCTTCTCTCTTCTTCCAGGCTACTGGCCGAAAGCAATCATCGTTACCGACACCATCAACATTACAACCCGCCCTTAGCTCACCACTCGCACTGCATCACTCACACCACAGAGGACTTTGCCCCCTTGCAGACAGCACACCCGCAAACATCAGACTCTCAGAAGCAAAACAGAAAGAAGACTCACCAACATGTCTTCCTCCACCACCACGACCAACAAGCAATCGACCACCACTACAAAAACCCCCCTCGCCCACCTCCTCCGCTGCCAAGAAACCCTTACAACCTATATTGACCACTACATCCACCGCGACCGCCCTAACCGCCCCATCACCCACCTAATAATCTGCGCCGGCCATCCAGACCCAAAAATCCTCGTCGCAATCTGCACAGCAGAACAATTCGCTTTCCCTACAGGACACACGTACGTCCAGAAACTCGATGCGGGTACTGGGGAGGTTTATACGGTCAAAGAGGCAATCGATGGCGGGAGGCTGATGCAGTTTAATGGCGTGGGGTACGAAATTGTGTGTAAAGAGGGTCCGGTGGAGAGGGAGAGATGGATGGACGAAGAGAAGTTTGTGGGGTTGTTTGATGGGTTGGGGAGGGCGAGTCGGGGGGATGTGTTGTTTTTTGATTTGGTGGAGTGGAAGGAGAGGGAGAAGGAGGAGGAGGCGAGGGCGAGGGCGCGGACGAGGGAAGTGGAAGGGCAGGGGGAGGAGGGGGCGAGGAAGAGGGAGAGGAAGAAGGTATGTTTGGTTTTTTCTCTTTTTCACTTTCTGGGGGTCTTGATGTTGGTGGCCGTGAGCTGACAGAGTGTGTCTACAGGAGAAGAAGCTGAAACAGAGGGCGAGGAAGGCTGCTGCCAGGGCTGGAGTCGATATGACTGCCCCCGAGGATGGAGGCGGGGGAGAGATGGCTGGTCCGGAGAGTGGTGACAAGGTGAAAATGGACGAGGATGAAGCGCCAGCGATCCAAGTGAGTGATGCTGGTAATGCCAAATTGCCAGAGAAGAAGCCCACCTGGGCCGAGAGGGCGGCCTTTTCTTAGATCTTGAAAAAGTATACATGGCACTTGGCTGTGACGGCTTGTCACAACGATATTGGCATCCCTGCATCCTGTCATGTTCCACGCCGCCGTGCATCAGTCCAGTAAAATCTCGCAAGTTGTTCGTGCAGGAGACAGCCCGACCGGGGACGTTGCTCGTTCCGTGTCAGTCCTCACCCAGCGAAGCCAAGAAAGCTCCGATTGGCATCTACGACTCCTGGAAATTTGACCCCTCAGTCCACCAGAAGGCAAAGCAAGACCATCGCCAGCTGCTTGAAACCATGCGTATCAAGAAGCTATCCAACGCGTTCTGTACGAGTGAACATGTCGACGTAGCTCGGAAAAGGACAAGACTTGCGACTGGCCCTCAAAGACACCATCGATGATTGTGGAATCCACAGCGTTCAGAACGTAATTGAGCTTATACTTCACGACCGGCAGGTGTCAAGCCGTGATGAATTGACACATTAAAATTGCGGCCGAGATCTGGCATCACTGATTTCTGTTGCACTCCACGCCGAGACAGTTGGGCTTCAAAAAGTGTCCATGAGAGACATGTCCACCGAGCCCCCTCTCACGTAGGCATGAGTGAGGCATTCGAATACGAGCTTGCGCGAAGATCTTGTTAGTGCGTTTTTGTATGTAACGACCGTCGTCACCTCCCAGCAAGTCGAGATGGGACGTAGAAACAGCGGCTTCACCCTGGACGAGGGTCAGGAAGTGGAGAATGTCCACATCAAGCAGCGCGAGACTGTTAAGACGCCGCAACCGGTTGGTATCACTATCGATCACCTCTGTGGCTTTGAGCATGAACGGACCACAGGTGAGAGATTTGAGGCGCCCATGGTTCAAATACGCCTGAAGATCTCCTCGAAAGCACCCAATGGTGTCGGGACAATGAAAACTCTGTGGCTGAAAACCGCGATGATTTCGATGAAGATTTGGACCACATCGATTCATCTGTAGAGTGTGGAGGCGTTGTCCTTGCCCACTTTGCCTTGCGTTTCGGCGGCATGTTGGATAGAGTGGTGGAGTGGAGTTGTGTTGTAGGAGAGAGTCGAAGCGCGTTGAATGGTACTCATTCACCTTCTCCCAGGTTTCTCTTTACCACCCTGTCGATCCCGACCTTAATCAACGCACAAGGCGACTCAACCAAAGCCAATGTCATTTTTAATTGGCATGACGAAAGATTGCACCATCTGCTGCACCCAACATCGCTTCCCACGCAGTTGCGCGGAGCCGGGTCTTGTGTTTCCAGATCGCAGGCCCGGACGTTCCTGTCCTCCATGCCGTGAACAGCCCGATGTCGTAGACGTATCTGTGTCTGGGCCGATGCACGGACGCGCGAGATCAGTGCCATAGCATGCACAACTCTTTGGGTAACAGTCGGGCGTGAGGCACAGAACCTGGCAGCTGTGGGGTTCCTGAAACCTCTAGAAGTCCGGGTGAAGTAATGTCTCCACCGGAACAAACAGGCCGAGTTGCTGGCGCCGACTCTTGAGATGCCAAGGTACGCACTCTTAGAAAGCCATGAGACCATGAGCCCGACCAGGATAGAGGATCTCCTTGCTTTTGCTCGGCCTCAAGGCGAAAAAGCCACTTGCTTACCCCTCCTTCCCGCCCTCAACAACAAAGTACCTCCCGACTCTCTTCTCCGCCGTCCCCAATACATCCCACTTCTCCTCCACCTTTGCACCTTCCCTCTTCTCCTTCTTCCTCCTCACCCTCCCATGCCACTTCCCTCTAACCTCCTCCCTCCCCAACGCCTCCCTCAGCTTCTCCAATCCCATCTCCGCCTCCTTCTCCCCTTGCGCCGTCTCGTCCCTCAGACTCCTCAAGGGCTCTACCCCTCCCGTCTCAACAGCTTGCACGTCCTTGACGAAATGTAGCTGGCTGGAGAGTGTGGCGAGCATGTTTTGCTCGGAGGCGGATGTTGTTGGGGGTGGAAGTGCGGAGAGGCGGAGGAGATGGCGGAGTTGCTGAGATGTGACGAGGGGTTGGGTGGTATGAGTGGTGGATGGTGGTGGGAGGAGGGAAGTGACCGACCATGTGGGTTTCGAGAGGAGCTGGTCTATGTCGAGGTCTGGAGCTTTTTGGGAGTATGCACGTGTGATGCTAGTGAGGAGGACATGTTGTGATTTGGAGAGTGAGACGATGCGCTGGGATGTCTTGGCGACTTGCATGGTGATGCTGTGTTTGGGAAGAAGTGGTCGTGGTTTGGAGGAAGACGCGATGTGAAGTGGCGCTTGGACGTAGTTCTATCAGGCAGAAACTGGTCCATGATTTCAGGCAGAAATCACAGGATACTAGACTTCATGTGCTAGTTTAAGAATGTCTGCTATTGTTTAATGTCCGATAACCGTAGTAGAATGTCTATAGCCCTCACAGAAATGGAAGTCTGTGATTGATTCTCCCCTTACCGCGCATTGAGTCAATCTCAGGAACGCAGCCTCCTCCATCTGCCTGCCACTTGACTTGGTCGTCATTGGTTCCGAGGCTTCCTTAGCCTGGATACATACTCTCTTGACTCGAGCCTACCCATCCCAGCCCCTCCTGCTCAGTTACCACGTCTTCGTTCTAAGCCCAGCCCTCAAACTCGAATCAATCTCCTTGGATATTGGCTCCAACGCTTCCATGGCATCCTCATACGTTGTGTCGGTATCACTCCCCGAACTATCATATCCCACGCAAACCCCAAGACTTTCTGCGTCGCGTCGACTACATAAAGAGTCTATTGTCGCACTTAGACAGCCCACGTCACGGCCGATGCCACTGGTCGGTGCTTGTCGCATCGCCTTTATTAACTCATCGAACGCCGCCTCCAGATCCTTATCGGCTTCGAGGCGTTGAGAGATTTGTGCTCTGAAATGATCCATGACATAGCTGTCATCACCACTGACCTTGAGATGACTGGTACGGGCAATGATACGTACGGTCTCTGCATCCGCATGCTGCACGATAAGATCCAGAAGATGGGGGCCTTTGAGTCGAGGACACTCACTATACTCATACCAGCGATCAAGAAGTAGTTGCAAGACATGGTGGTTATTATAGATGATCGTTGTAGTCAATGGAGTCCGGCCGTCTCGCGCAGCAGCATTGATGTTCGCACCTGCATCGAGGAGGAGCATGGCGTGTCGAGCGCCTTGTTTTCTCGCTACGTGGAGGAGAGGCGTGACTCCATCCACGCCAGTAGCTTCTAGATGAGCGCCAAAGTCGATCAAGGTCTTCAAGATCAGCGGATCTGCGGCGTTGCGAGCTGCGCAGTTCAGAGGGGTGCCGAATTTAATCCCTGGAGGGAGGTCTGGGTCAGGCTCCGCACCTGCTTCAAGTAGAAGGCGCACGCATACGGCATGATTCTGATTTGCGGCAAGTGTCAAAGGGGTATTGAGCTTCAGGTCCATCGAATTGGGATCTGCTCCATAGCTTAGCAGCATTGTGACTGCACGGTCGTCACCACGCGCTGCTGCCCATTCCAGAGCCGTCCGGCCAGTCGCATCGGGCACATCTATATCTTCTTGAGAATTTAGGATGGTGTCTTCCAGATCAGCGAGAGATAGACCGAGAATGACTTTGTGGATTGCGTGGAAGTTCTGGCGCTCGACGAAATCGGAGGTTTCGGCTATGGCACGCAGGATCTCGATTGTTCGTGCGGGCAGGCCTCCTCGGAGTACAACATCACCCGCTTTATCGCTGGGAGCATCGTCGCTTGCAGAGATCGGCTTGTAATGTGGATCAGCGCCTTGCTGAATCAGAAACTTGCACGTTTCGTACTTCTGCCCATACAGAGCCCAGCGTAAGAGGGAGTAGCCACGAGTGGCACTGATGTCCCGTGGCGACGCCAGCCCTCGGGTGAATAGATTCTTCAACTCGTTGACATTCCCTTCCAGTGCGAAGGCCACAGCAGGAGCATCATCTGGCACCTGCCTGAAGGTTGCCAAGCTGAACGATGGCCCAAGATTCGGGTCGTATGCCATTTGCACTTTTACAATCTGAGACCAGCAGAACCCAACCGGGAACCAGTACTCCGCGCTGAGGGATGCATCTTGGCGGCGTTGACATTCGTCCGCATCGCATTCTGCCGTCATGTAGGGAAGTCCGGCGTAGCCGACAAACAGTTTACCAATAAATTTGGTAAATATACCCGATCCGGCAGATTGGCGCTGGGAAAAATGGCATGCACAATTACAGCCTGCGTAACATGCCGAAGTGATTTGCTTTGTGACACGGACTCGAACAGAAGATGCTCTGCTGCTCGACGTTGATCTTGTTGAGCTGGTGTCACTCCCAGGACTTTGAGAGCGCTGTCGTTGTCTCGAATGAGACTTGCCTAGGCCGTACATGAGACCCATCTGTCGGGTGAACTTCTCTTCCATCTGTGCCAGCTGAAGCTGCATCGTGTCTTCCACAGAAGCGATTCGACCGTCGACTAGATCAAACCCTTGATCAATAGAGCCAGTCACCTTCTCTTCTTGGCTTTCGAGAATATCAACGAGACTGACCGAAGAACGGCGAGTCTCAGTGGTCAAATCCTGGAGGTCTAGCCTCACGCGTAGCATGTCTCGAGAAGTCGATGTTCCTAGTAATGTACTCAACGAGCTCCTAATTGATCGAACGTCTTCTTGAAGTTTTTGCAGCCTTGGGTGAAGTTTTTGCCATTTCAGAACCCGGCTTGGATGATAGTCGTGCTTCGTCGTACACAGCTTGTTCAGGACTTCCACAAGCTTCTGAATTTCACTCAATTTCTCGTGGCCACTGTCAATGAGCGCCGAGACAGCTGTCAAGTCGTCCGTGGTGAATCGCAGACGCTCTTTCACCATTACTTCAAGCTCGTAAAGCACCATTCGGAAGTCGTTCACCTCGTTGCTCAGGGCATGCACACGTGCTGGGAGGTCCTTACAGATCTCATGTAGCTTTTGAAAACCGCTACTGACCTGTACTGCGAGCGTCGCCAGTCCTGCGACGCCAGCTGCGATTGACAGTGGATCCATCGTTGGCACCAGATGACCATCACCGCGTAGAACAGGAGGTCCCGGATGGATGCTTACGAAGGCTGAAGGCCCTCTGCGCCTGGCTAACCCATATATGCATGGTGTATTGAGGCACAGCCCGGAGATTCTTCCGATGCGTAACGAATTGTGGGTTCGTATAGATGTAGTGCAATATAATGAGCACCAATCAGCCTAGAGGCGAGGTTTCGCTTCGGGACTGGCAAAAAAGCACTGGGACTGTCCTACGACAAGGCATATTTCTTGGCAGACAAGAGAACTTTGTCTTTCAACAGCTCTCACGATACCATCGTTGGCAGCACAAATCACGGTCAGATGATAGACTGAGAACATGTTATCCGTACGGCACGGCACGTCGAGAAGAATCTCTCTGCCACTTCAGCCTGCCACTTCAGCTCGCGCCGTTTGCAGGGATGCATTCCCGGCGCTTACACTGAGACACTACTGCACGTTCGACATCTCGCCTCCGAAGACTGTGCTGGCTTGACACTTGATACATAGTTCAGCATCGCCACTGACTTTCGCCAGCTGACCTGGATAATCCTCCCAAGGCGCCAGTTCTTATGGTATACCAGAAGAAATGGCATTCATTCCACCACATTCCTTTGGGAAGTCTATCCGTGACGAACACTTCATCTTTGACTTGGACTATCGGCCCCTGAACCACGGGTCCTATGGCGCCTACCCTAGAGTAATTCGTGACAAGCAGCGAGAGATACAAGATTCGACCGAAGCGCGTTCCGACCCTTTCATTCGATTCAAAGCGCCAGCATTGCTCAAGCAGTCTCGAAACGCGGCGGCCAGCTTATTGGGCATTGACAGCAAAGAGCTTGTGTACATCCCAAATGCCACAACTGGAGTCAACACGGTTCTGAGAAACCTCGCATACGAAGATCGGGATACCATTCTTTACTTCAACACTGCGTACGGAGCTTGTGAGAAGACAATCTTGCACGTCTGCGAGACAACAAAAGCCGAATGCTCTCGGATCGATTTTACGTTCCCTCTCGAAGACAAGGAACTGATCGATCGATTCAGAACCGAAGTCATCGATCTACAAAATCGAGGCAAGCGAATCAAGATTGCCATGTTTGATACTGTAT
This sequence comes from Septoria petroselini, assembly GCA_022559915.2. Lineage (NCBI taxonomy): Eukaryota > Fungi > Ascomycota > Dothideomycetes > Mycosphaerellales > Mycosphaerellaceae > Septoria > Septoria petroselini. Next base: position 154,009 of record JAFJTQ020000032.1, read on the forward strand.
GTACATTCCCCGGTATTCGTCTGCCTTGGGAAGCCCTCGTCGCGGCCTGTCGAGACCTAGGCGTCCTCAGCCTGGTAGACGGCGCCCATGGAATTGGCCACATCGATCTCAGCCACCTCGGGACAGTCAGTCCAGACTTCTTCACCAGCAACTGCTACAAATGGCTCTTTACGCCAAGAGCTTGCGGCATTTTGTATGCCGCATCCAGAAATCACCATTTGATCAGCACAACATTTCCCACCTCGCACGGCTTCTCGCCAAGAGACGCACGTGAAGAAGCCCACAGCAAATCGGAAGACTACTTTGGCGACCTGTTCGCCTGGGCGTCCACTGTAGATATGTCAGCCTATCTTTGTGTGCCAGCGGCACTTGCCTTCCGCTCGCAGTTTTGTGGCGGAGAAACGGCGATACGGGAATACTGCTTTGATCTTGCGAGCCGTGGAGGGGCACGCATGGCCGACATCCTGGGGACAGAAGTCATGCGCAACAGCACTGGTACATCTAGTCAGTGCTGCTTTGCTATGGTTCGGCTACCTCTCACCTTCTCAGTCTCTGGCACTACTGGGCAAGATCGTCTAGAGGGAGCCCTCAATCCGGAGAGAGGACCTCAAATTGTCAAGGACATTATGCATGAATTGATGAACGAGCACAATACGTGGATACCGGGCAAATTCTACAACGGCGCGGCGTGGATGAGAATTAGCGCGCAGGTCTATTTGGCTGTTGAAGACTTTGAATGGGCTGCTAAACTTCTCAAGCTGTTGTGTCAGAGTGTGCATTAGTGGAGGACCAACTGATGAAGCTCCTGTTACACCTCTCTGAGCTGGTCGATGCTCGCGTCCTTCAGCTCTGTTGCGTACTCGATCAACACTAGATTGAGTGCGCGGCCTCGCTATTCATTCCGCACCCCCTTGGCAAATTGATGACTAATTTGCATTACGTATACACCGGAATCTGCCACCCAGGCGTTAAAGTCCGCGAGACTCCACCAACGCGGAAACCGATTCTATCGGCCCAAGCACCTAGCTCCTTCTCAAGTATTCGTTTGATCGCCAATGCTGCTCCAGAGCGTCAAGTGCCGAGTGTTGATCACGATCGAAATGCGCTTGCCAAGGTAGAGCCTATGGCTGATACTCCGGATGTTCAGGTCGCCATAGCAGGACTAGTCGTGATGCGGTGGTCGAGGAAGCCCATGTACTCGGAAGCGGACAATGCTAGTGCTTTTTCGACGTAGCTGAGAAAATGTGCGATGAACCTTCACCATCTCGATGCAGACAGTGCTGCCCAGGACGAATGGAATTGTTGTGTTCGTCCGCAGAATAATGGTACTGGGTGAGGTCCCATGAGTCGCGATTTGGCTTCGTCTTCAAGAACTCGTACCTAGTCTGCACAGCCTAGCAGATAAAGAATGGATTGATACAGCCTTGTGCACTGTTTCGATAGGTGATACAGCGGCAACTTAGCCAAACATCGCTTCGTGAGCTACATTCATGTCCGTGTCAGATCGACGTCAATAAGATTGCCAAAGCATAAGAAGAAGCGGCGGTGTACCGTCCCGCGCTCGATTGCCATGCCTTTAAGGCGTCGGAAGGAACACACTCCAAGTGAGCTTATGAAGAGGTTGTAGTAGGTATCACGATCTCAACAGCATCCATGGCCCAGGTCAAAAAGCCCATATGCCTGCTGGCGGACAGTGCCAGTGTTTTCGCTTCGTCGCTGAGAGAATGGGCGATGTCACTTGCTGCTTCGATGCAGATGCCGCTGCCCAGGGTCGTTGTGTTCGTCGCCGCAATGCTAGTGGTTTCTCTTTGTAGCTGAGGAGATGTGAGGCGAGGACACCCTCCCATCTGTGCCTCGCTGACCATCATCTCCAACAATCGCGAGCCCTTGACTTGATACGAGAGAGCTGGTGCTCGGCGTAGTCAGTGCGTGATCCGAGAGACGCGGCGACCGCTGACGGACATCCCAGGTGATTGCAAAGCCGCGAGCTGCGGCGAGAGAGCTGCTGCAGAGCATAGTCAGTGCGTGGCCAGAGAGACATGCCACCTTCAGCCATTGTACGTCAGCCCAGACTTTCCATCCGGCATCATTCTTGTCCGAGGAGGCCACGTATCACGTCTCTCCCGAACCTTTATGCGCTCCTGAAGCAGCTCCTCCTCCTCCTTGGTTGGCCCTTTCTCCATCTTCTGCACCGACATTCTCATGTGATTGTAGTTCGGCGTGGCGAATGTCGACTGGCCCTCACTGTAACGCCGCCCATCAGTCTTGAGGACCCCCTGATATTGGGCAATGTCCTGGTCGCCATGGTCAGGCTCGTGGCAGACATCGAGTCTGTTCGTCATGTCATCGGCTGTGATGCCAATGTCGAGACGGTCCACGAGCCGCTTGATCGTCTCGGCCCACATGGGCCCGTGATCGACCACGGAGCCGCACTTGCAGACTTCTTGGACGAACCTATGCTCACATGTCGCTATCATGGTGTACGCGTGGAGCATTTCGTGGATCAGCGTTCCCCACAGGTCGGCGGCCAACGTCCGCGGCTTGTAGCCGTTCGACTTTCCCTTAGCTCGCCCTTTAATGTTGAGGGCGACTACCACTAGGTGATTAAAGCCCGCACGTTCGGGCCACATTTGGCTGAAGCCCATCGCGCCGACCATGGGCAGACGAACATACTCGACGTGCTTGCCGATGATTTCGCCGAATAGAAGCTCGTCCAGGTGATGGGCAATCACGAAGATGGCGGCGTCATCCCTCTCTTCCCAAGTCGAGAAGTAGGACAGTAGTCGTACCCGCAAATCGTTCTCGCGTTGACTTCTAGGCTTGGTGAGGCAATCTCGCAGGAACTTGTGACATTGGCTCACTGAGAGCTTCGATCGAGACGGCAGCTGCCACTTGCATGAGGGGCGTTGAGAGAGATGGCCCCTTTGAACGAGCTGCAGCCTCAAGTACAGGTCCAGGTCGGCCTGGCTATGGAAGTTGTGGCCCATATTCGTGTCGATAAGGTAATTGAATCTGAGATGGAGCCGTGTCCGTGATGCACCTGACCGAGTACTTCGTAGCGCAGTATATATCAGAAAAATGGAGAGTGACCGGAGTGCCAAGATGTGAGAAGTGCATTTGAGTTTAGTCAATACCACGGCCGTGGAGCCCCTTCACCACACTTACACTGGCCGAGCTGGAGGTGGTCATCAGCAGAGGAGCTCTCGCCTCACATATCGACGGGACGGTGTTGAAGCGGACGTCTTGAGCTGGCGCTGCTCCGCGGCCTCATCCTCACGCTTCCTCGAGGCTTCCGATGCTTCCAGTGCGGACATTTCTGTTGCCAGTGGTCATGCTCCTGCCGTCTGTGAGCGTGGCCTCAGTGCAGACTGTGGCATGCCAGATGGTCCCCGTGGAGCCTGGCCTGAAGAGGAAATGTTATGCATCAACTCTGGTGCTGTTCAGCAGTCTATGGTCCCGCTACCGTGACTCCCTTGGATGGACATATACGTGACCTCTACAGCCGAGCCCATTGGTTCAGCGCTGTTCTTCCACACGCACATCAATGACTTATCTCGCGAATCTTCATCGCCATCGGCCGTCGAGCAGCCAGAATGCATTGTCCGGCACAGCCTTTCTCAGTCTTTCTTCGTAATGCTTGGCCAGCCGTGAGGCAGGAACGCTGGGAACTCTCGCGAGGAGTCATGCAAGTCAACTCGTAGAACAGAGTCGTCAGCACGTCTATCGCGTGGCTTTACCTTCTGTCAGTCCTTGGCTCGGGTGGATTCGTATGAGCTTGAATGTGGCAGGTGGATATGAGCTTGAATGTGGCAGGTGGATCTTTGAAGAGACGGAAAGAAGCACCGGTGCCGCTTCCGCCTCTCGCTGGTCAACGTGGTCTCGGCCAGCTGCACGCGATCGAGAGTGCCTGAGCGGTGGCGTGCAGCTCCATCCTTGCTGCGTCCGAGCGGCGAATGGCATCGTTCGCTGCGACAATGGACGACGTCGTGCGGCATTTCTGGCGCCCTCGCACTCCGGTATGCAAAAGGACGCGTGGTTTGGGTGCTCGTTTGGAGCAGGCCGTACGCCATCGTCCCCCACATCTATTCCGCGCAGCCGATCTGCTAGTTCTATACTTGTTGTTGCGTCTTGGCGTGCATCTCCTTCTTCTTCCTGCTGGATGCGAGAGGGAAGGAAGCAGCGACTACTGACTTGGCAGGAACGACAAAGAAAACAGAAGGAAGCCTCACTGCCACAAACATCCAACGCGTCACTCTCTGCGGCTGTGAGAGCTCGCTGAGGTCGCCGGTCATCTCCCTAGTTCTACCATCGCACTACTCCCCCGACAGCTCCTCCGACCACCGCTCGCCGACCGCCGCCGCCGCCCGCTGCCGTGCAACTGAAACCACCTGAGACCTGACACCTGAGACCGCCCGGTACGTCAGCATTGGATCGGGCCGGCTGGCCATCTCACCGGGACAAACATGCCTCGCCCGCACCTGCCTCACCACATTTCCCTCAAGCGCGTCAAAAGCAGCAGCAACACCCTAGGCAGCAGCTCTTCTGCTCCCCCGACGCCGCCGGCGGTACAGACTCCGGGCAGCAGCAGCATGTCGCAAGCTCCCAAATCACCCGGAAAGCCGCTGGAAGGCGACCACATGAACATGGGCCTGCAGCTGGTCGTGCAAGTGCTCAAGGCTCGAGGGCTGGCCGCAAAGGACAAGAGTGGCTTCTCCGATCCCTTCCTCGTCCTGACTCTCGGCGAGTCCAAGGAGGCCACGAGCGTCGTCAGCAAGTCGCTGAATCCCGAATGGAAGCAGACGTTTGATTTCGCCATCAATTCGCCCGATTCGGCGCTGCTAGAAGTGGTATGCTGGGACAAGGACCGCTTCAAGAAGGACTACATGGGCGAATTTGACGTCGTGCTCGAGGAAATCTTCGCGGCGGGCAACATCGACCCGGAACCGAGATGGTTCAAGCTCGAGGGGAGACGCAATGGACGCAGGAAGCAGAAGAAGGATAGCAACATCTCGGGCGAGGTCTTGCTCAAATTCAAGCTGTCCGACCCCATCAACAGTGCGGCGACCCCGCAGCAGATTCTGCAGAGGTTCGCGGGATTGGTGTCTGATGGAGAGCAGGACGACGACGACGACGACGATGAAGAGATTCTCCGGAGGATGAATAGCAGCAACTTGGACGATCTCGACGAGGAAGACGATGACGAGAAAGAGCCTTCAGACGAGACGGACGACGGGACGAGGACACCTCTGGGTTCCTCGGAAGAAACGCAGCGCCACAGACGCCGGAGAAAGCTTCGACGCCTGCGACGTAAGAAGAAGACCAGCGCGTACGAGTTTGGCGCCGCTTCAGACGTCGCCGGAGTGCTGTTCCTGGAAGTCAACAAGGTCACGGACCTTCCTCCGGAGAAGAACATGACCAAGACGACTTTCGACATGGATCCGTTTGTGGTCACGTCGTTGGGTCGAAAGACGTACCGCACTCGTGTGGTGAAACATGACCTCAACCCGGTCTACGACGAGAAGCTCGTCTTCCAGGTTCAAAAGAGCGAGCAGAACTACAGCTTGTACTTTGCGGTTGTCGATCGTGACAAGTTTTCTGGCAATGATTTCGTCGGGACTGCGAGCTTCCCGCTTGAAAGGGCGCGTGAGCTGGCTCCCGAGTCCGACCCAGAGACTGGCCTGTACAGACTGCCCGATCCCGAGGCGGCCACGGAAGCGGAGCAGCAGAAACGCAAGAGATTCCGCAATCCCCTGTCGAGAAGCTCAAGTCGCAACGATCTTCCCAAGCTCGGAAGTAAGACTAACTCGTCCACCAATCTTTCCCGACTCGCCAAGTCCTCCAGCAGCAGTAGTCTTGCAGCAGTATCGCAGAGTGACGCTTCGAGGCCAACGCTGCAGCACGGAACCTCTGAGCTATCTGCCAAGGATGTCGCCAGGCCGCAAGCCTCGCGCATGCCCAGCAGTGGCAACCTCACCTCCCAAGACGACCAGAACGCTCTCGATCTGGCGGATGAGGCTGGTTTGAATGCGTTTGAGCTACCTCTTGAGCTGAAGAACCTCCAGAGATGGGAGGGCAAGCATCATCCCGTCTTGTACATCCGGGCCAAGTTCTTACCCTATCGAGCTCTTCGACAGCAGTTCTGGCGCGTATTGCTACGACAGTACGATGCTGACGAAAGTGGCAAGATTGACAAGATCGAACTCGTCACAATGCTAGACACACTCGGCAGTACGCTCCACAACAAGACAATCGATGGCTTCTTCAACCGCTGGGCACACATCAATGGCGAAGAGTACCTCACCATGGATCAAGCAGTCATCTGTCTCGAAGAGCAGCTGATGAAGGATCAAGACTCCCACAGCTCTGCGGCTCACCAGCGTCTCTCGCAGATCGACCCGTCCACCTCCACTGCCAATTTGACAACTGTTACCAACAGCTCCAATTCCAGCCCGGCAGGAGGCACGCCATACATGGACGCTTCCGACCCTCTCAACATGTATCCGAACAAGACATCGATCCCGGCCCTGGAGGTCAGCGATCTAGGCGACAGCGGCGAGATGGGAGACTACCTCGAGAATGGCGAGGAAGAATTGGGAGCGGACCCTGACACGAGAGAAGAGCATGTTGTGGAAATCTCCGAGTGCCCAATCTGCCACCAGCCAAGGATATCTAGGGGACGCAAAACGACCGATGCAGACATTATTACACACATTGCAACATGCGCCAGCAGTGACTGGCGCGCTGTCAACAATCTGGTCATGGCTGGCTTCGTTACCAGCTCTCAGGCACAAAGGAAGTGGTATTCCAAGATCATCACCAAGGTATCGTATGGAGGTTACAAGCTGGGCGCCAACAGTGCAAATATTCTTGTGCAAGACCGGTTGACGGGACAAATCAACGAGGAACGTATGAGCATCTATGTCCGCCTCGGCATCCGCCTGCTGTACAAAGGCCTGAAAAGCAGGGAGATGGAGAAGAAGAGAGTGCGCAAGCTGCTTCGCTCCATGTCCTTCAAGCAAGGTCGCAAGTATGACGATCCTGCTTCGGCGTCTCAGATTGCTGGCTTCATCAACTTTCACCAGCTCGACATGAACGAGGTCCTGAAGTCGACTGATCAGTTCAAGACGTTCAACGAGTTTTTCTATCGCGAGCTGAAACCCGGTGCTCGTCCTTGCTCGGCTCCAAACGACTCACACGTCATTGTCAGCCCTGCTGATTGCCGCTCTGTCGTCTTCAATCGTCTGGATGACGCCCAGCGCATCTGGGTCAAAGGAAGAGAATTCAACGTCGAGCGCCTGCTCGGAGACGCTTACCCACAGGATGCGAAGCGCTTCCAGAACGGCGCTCTCGGCATTTTCCGCCTGGCACCTCAAGACTACCACCGCTTCCACATTCCTGTTGACGGAGTCATGGGTGAGCCTAAACTCATCGAAGGCGAGTACTACACCGTCAACCCCATGGCCATACGCTCCGCCTTGGACGTGTATGGCGAGAACATTCGCGTGGTTGTGCCGATTGACTCGGTCTGCCATGGAAGGGTAATGGTCATCTGTGTCGGGGCTATGATGGTCGGGTCCACTGTCATCACTCGCAAGAAGGGTGACAATGTGAAGAGAGCAGAGGAACTTGGGTACTTCAAGTTTGGAGGATCCACTATCCTGCTATTGTTTGAGCCTGGTGTGATGAAGTTTGACGAAGACTTGGTCGCCAACAGCAGTGGCGCTCTGGAGACATTGGTACGTTTATCCGCTGACTGCATATTTTCTTCATAACTGACATTTAATAGGTCCGCGTTGGCATGTCCATCGGCCGCACTGCGGGCCATGCTGCGCACGCGCCCGACCAGCCCAAGGCCAACCCGACCGAAGAGGAGAAGCAGCGTGCGAAGCAGCGCATCGAAGGCTCGCTCGCGCCCAGCTCGGGACACCACGTTGCCACTGTGATGTAGCAGATCCAGTGAGCCGATGACGACGAGACGACGAAGAAGCACTGCAGGATTGGTGTTGTACGAATGACGACGAAGCATCTTGCATACTTGTTGGTGGAGTTGAAAAGCAGCTTGGTACATAGATGAGAGAAGAAAGAAAAGCACAGGCTATGCATGGCGTTGTATTTACAATACTCGGGATGGGGCCTTTTGGTCCTGAACGAGGGTTGTCAACCACTCCTCGATTTGACTGGCGGGAAGGGGGAGCAGACCTAGAAAACAATCAGAATGACTTGACTCATGGTTCTGATTGTGCAAACATTTCACAGGAATATGTCGTCAACGAGGTCGAGAAGCACATTGCCTCTCGGACCACATTCGGACAGGTTTCGGCCAGCGGCGGAACCACGCTCACTCCCGACGCGTTTGAGCGTGCTCTGCCATGCAACTTTCCACTTCTTCTCTCTTTCCTTCTCATTCCAACTGAACAATCTCAGCAATGGACCGCAATGCCCACCGATGACCACGTCTCGCAATTGAGCGCTGGCCGGACCAGCAATTCCAGTAAAATGGCGACGACGAAGGAAGAAGCTACGATGATGGAGGTGCATAATGTTCAGTCGCAAGACGCGAGTAGAAATGGAAGTGGAAGAGAAGGTAGTGGAAAGAGTACAGGAGGGGGTACGGGAGGGAATACAGCAAGAGGGAGCACGAACAGCATCTTCTCTCTCCCCGCGCCGGTGAAGCGCGTCTTTGATCTCTTTCCTTTACGGGAGTATGAAGCGAATGAATTACCTGGGAGGAGTCGGCGGATGATCGAGAGCGGCAAGGAGGATAAGGAGGGTAGGGGAGGGAATTTGTTGTATGTGTTTACGACGGAAGAGGATGCGAGGCTGGGCAGGCCGAGTTATAATCCGGGGTGTTTGAAGTGGCAGGTTAGTCTTAACTCTTACTCTCCTCTTCATCTTTGTCGGGGATGGGAGGACAGGGGAAAGAGAGAGGTAGGATGGGAATATACCGTGCTGACGAGAAAGAACATAGACATTGCTCCGCTTCAACAACGTAGATTTCTCGCTCGTCCCATCGAGCAATCACGCCTCACCATCGGGGTCTCTGCCGTTTTTGCAGCCGGGGAGGAGGAGAATCGAACGTTTAAGTGAGACGACAGATACGACAACACCGGATCCCGTGCCCGCGAACAAACTACGAAAATGGCTCGCTAAACAGCCACAACCACCGACCTCCTCAGATCAAGAGACAAATGACGCCGATGACGACGACGTGCGAATCGAAGCCTACCAAACCCTCATATCAACCCGCATCCGCGCCCTCTGGCTCTACCAACTCTATCTCGCGCCCCAAAACGACGCTTTACTCCAGAAATTGTACGTGGAGCCTTGTTCCCGGAATGTGCTGGTGAGGTATACGATTACGAGGCAGTTGCGCGCTGCTGCGGAAGCAGAACTCGTCAAGAGTGCCGCTGGTGGTGGTGGTGGAGGAGGGGCGAATATTCTCGATGTGGAAGTGTTGATTCGAGAGGCGAGTGAGGCGTGGGAGGCGCTGAGTGTACTTTTAGGGGAGGAGGATGAGTGGTTCTTTGGGAGGGCGAGGCCTGGGGTGTTTGATGCGGGGGTTTTTGCTTACTCGCAGTTACTTTTGCATAGGGAGGATGGGGATGATGAGGAGGGGAGTGGGTTGATGAAGTGGGAGTATAATCCGCTTGGGGAGGGGCTGGAGAGGTATGAGAATCTTGTGGGGCATCGGAGGAGGATTTGGAGGGAATTTTTTGGGGGTGGTGAGGATGGAGAAGGGGGAGGGGGAGGAGGAGAGAGGCCGGGTGTGCATGCGAGGACAACGTCGACTTTGGGGAAGAGGAAGACGTTGAGGGGGTGAAGGGTTGATTGATGGATGGATAGGGAGAATGTCAACGGCGTCAGCATCAGCAAGTGGCAGCTTTGGCGAGTGCTAGGTGGATGCGGTGGTAGAAGACGTCTGGCGACTTTCGATGATGAGAGGACACCACCAAGTGCAGCTCGACATGTCCTCGACGCTACGCCGATGGGAACAGTCAAGATCGCATAACTGTAACGGCCACCGAAGCCTGGAGATCACTCTTCGCCATCAAGTCCAAGGCATCCGAACGTGCTGCAGATCGAGAAGGAAGAGCGAGTGGCAATGAATCTCCACTCGGAAGTCAACAACATCTAGTATCCAAACACGCGCATTCATGGGTATCTCAGTATAGACAAGAAGCAAGAACCAGACCAAACCGCAGCTCCCAACCTCATCACATCCAATCCTCATCACATCCAATCCTCATCACATCCTCACCATCATCTCATCATCGCCGCCTTGGGCACCGGCGCCCGCTCCGCAACGGGCAATTCCCTCCCGGCACTATCAACGCGCTTGACCAGCCTCGCCGGCGGCTCGTCCAGCGTGGTGATCCTCTTCCCGCCCGCCAGACTCTGTCCGACGGCCTCGTCGCCGGAACTGGTGGCACTACCACTCCTCGCCAAACTCATGCTCCGGTTGATACTCGCTACACTGAGGCGATTCGCATTACTCCCGCTCCCCTGTCGCTGTGCCTGCGCCTCCCTTCTCGCGCGCAACTCGACTTCCCGGTGTCGTCTCTGTTCGTCGCGGAGCCGTCTGTGTCGTTCGCTCTCGAGCATGCTTGCTCGCTCGTCGCGGTCTTGATCTTCTTCTTCTTGGTCATCGTCGTCGTCGTCGTAGTCGTCTGAGTTGGTCGTGTCTTTGTATACTGCTGTTGTGATGGCCTCGTCGTCTTCTTCTTCATCATGCTGTCCATCTGCTGCTGCCTCGTCGAGGAGCTCTCCCTCTGCTGTGTCCGCATCCGGAGGGGAAATCCACTCTCGTGGCACGACGCACGGTAAAGCTAATCCGATACTCGCGGCGCGATTCAACCATTTCGGCGCTTCGTGCCCCGTTAACGCGAGGACGAGCGCTGCAGTGAAGTGGTTACAGTTGTGGGTGAGGAGATTATAACTCGGTCCGAGGAACTTGTCGCTCACAGTGCGAAGGATATGGTCGATTTCGTGTGGGGAGTGCGATGTGTATCCGATGAGGACACTGAGACGGTGGGATGAGCCGGGCGGGGGATAGCCGGGCGGGGTGGAGTAGACGCCTGTTGTGGCACGTTTGTTGTGGCCTCCGTAGGCGAATTCGCGGGTGTGCAGGACGACGCCCGAGTGCAGCAGGGAGGAGCCAATGTGCCAGAGGACAGTGGAAAGGCGGCCAGGGGGGAGAAGGTCGTAGACGTTGATGAAGACGGCGGAGCGCGTTGACGTTGTTGAGGGAGGAGAGGGAGGGGTGGAGCGGGAGGGCTTGCGAGGTCGTTTGTGTTTGGTTTTGGAAGAAGTCATCGTGTGGGTTTACTTGTGGTAATTTATCAAGGAGGCATATGGAGAGGCATTGTTACTTATTGGGGAAAGGGTAGTCGCCATTGAAGACGAGAAGTGTACGGAGTAGGTTCGTCATATTGAGACACCATCTCACTTCAAACTACTGACGCACGCCTCACCCGTTCTGCCGCTATACATCGAGATAAGGTACTAGCGCCTTGGCGGGCATGTCTCACTTCACTCGCACTGGCAATCATATTTTTTTATTAAATGCCACGATCAGTCGAATTGCAACGAAATGTGACATGTTGCGGTCGACTGATCGCAATCCACGCAGATGGGTAGTTCTAGCCGTCAAACTTGCCGATCATCCGCTTGAATTTGTCTCATCAACCATGCCGATCCGACAGAAAGTTTCCAGACAGTCTTCCTGATTAAAGTGCATAGCAAGTCACGTTTCCATAGTTCTGCTACAGACTTCATGCGTGCGATCCGCATCTGTTCATCCATACGTGACAGCGTGTCTGACCACAGTCTATTGTGTCCATCTTGTCATCAAATTTGGCCCGAGCAAAAATTCTCCTCTTTAACCAGCTATTGATGTCATTAATCATCCGCATCCTAAAAACTGCAAAAAGAAAGGTCGTATCATGTATCATCCGGATCCTCAAGACTGCAAAAGAAAAAAAGGTCGCTTTGAAGCTCTCCATCAGGCTGAGACAATGTTAGGTCGTGTTCCACATCAGCTGGAACGAGTGAACTCACGAATCGAACCCTGGTCTCCCGCGCTTGCGAAGTTGTGATTTTGACAAGCGGAAATCTGAATGAACTGTTAATTGACGCCGGAGCATGGACAGTACGAGGGAGGTGCTCACCATGACCACTAGACCAATGAAGATAAACTGAATAGCTTAGCTGCCCATTGGTGGTTGCTGCAACCCTCAATTACAATATATCACAACACACCTCATGCAGCATGGACATTGATGCGATGCAAGAAATCGACCCTACGAAGCAGTATGTATTTCTACACTAGGCATCTCTGCTCTGCCCTACCAGGCAAACGAATCTTATTATAGACTACTACAGCTCGTTAGGTCAGGTCTGCAGTTATATAGGACGTTTACTCGTTAACATAATAGCGATAGGGAATCAAAACACGCTCGCTCCGTTAGCTATACCTCTTATACTAGAAAATCATATATATTACTACGCATGCAGGGTCGGACTCCTAGGGCTCTTAAAAGATGCCCTCTTCCGCTCGCTCTAGAGTAGAAACGAACGTTTATAATCGGATCAAAGGAGTTTATACCGTAGCGGATATATATTGCGCCGTAGATACTGGCCGACAAGCTATCGTTAGATCCCTCTCTCGACTAGGGAGTGTTTGAGCATGTTCCGATTAGACCGTCCACGTCGGCGGTCATCGAGTTGCACGATCGAATGGGTTCTACACAGTTCGAGATAATTCTTATACAATGTGCTATTCATAGCGACGAGGTTCAGTATACCTTGTGATGGCTCCAAAGCTTCGTTGACTACTAACCTGTGGTCTCGAGAGAGCTTGCTCGCGCAAAAATTGCGCCACACCACTATGCCCGTTAGCTTCTGCCCGTTCCATGGCGAGAAATCCACGCGAGTCCTTGATATCGAGCTTTGCCCCATGGTCCATCAGCACTCGCAGAACTTCCTCGTCCCCTACGGCCGCGGCAGCGTGGAGAGGAGTACCCAGTCCGAATGGCTCTCGCATCAGGTAGATCTCCGGCCGGTCATGGTACATTACTGCATTCACTGGAGCGCCTTTTTGTAGCAGGTAATCCACCATGGTCTGACGATCGTCTAGCTTTCGCCAAATCGCTGCGTGGAGCAATTGTCCCCGCTCGATGTTGCCGCCATTAGCAAACAACATCTGAACGACAGAGAGAGGTGCATATTGCACGGCGGCCGATAACGGCGTCTTGTCCATCATACAGCTAGCATTTGGATCAGCGCCGTGAGCCAAGAACCAGGCAGAGAGACTGGCGTCTTCAACAGCATATCTAAACAATCTGTAAGCAAAGTATCCATAACACAAAGCGCCAGATTATGCTTACGCAAGTGCTGGTGGATCATCCCATCCGAACGCTTTATTGATATCCCAAGATTTCTCAAAAAATAACTGGAGTATTGCCGTGTTTTTCATCAGAGTAGCTTTTTTGACCTCATAGTACGAAATCTCGACGTCTTCAGACAGCAGCCATGCTACTATGTCCTGATGCTGATGTTCGACTGCCAACAAAAGAGCTCGCCCAGTGCGTGTTTTGCTCGTCTCGTGAACGAGGTAGCGAAGCTCCGCAAGTGCTTCCTTTACGGCGGGAAGGTCCCCTTCTCGTGTAGCATCCTCGATGCGATGAACAAGCGATAATCGGCTCGGGGACAATTCATCGGTTGGGTGCTCAGATGGCTCCAACGTTGCGTCAAAGTCGAAGTTGTCCAGCGACGGGGTTGAACAAGAACTCAATACCACGTCAAGGTCCAGGCCCGTTTGAGCCATTTCGAACCAGATTGAAGTATGAAGAATGCTGGAGCCAGATGGGGAAGACGTGTGCAGTGTTGCGGCGCTTCGAGGTTACTGGACTGCTGAGTTGCAGCGCCAAAGGTAAGTCTTTTTCTTACTAGCCTAGTTGGGGCTGCGGGGGAGCTGGACGTTATCTAGGCTGAAAAGGACTCTATCGGGGCTCTCAAGCATGTGGCCAAAGAACTGCCCGCCATGCAAGTCGCAGCAACGAAGTGCGCGAGGAGACCAAGAAGAGTAGTCCCGCAGCCTATACGGGATGGGAGAAGGCTCACTCAAAGATTGAAGCGGAGGTTGCCTTAGCGGAATGTAAGGAAATAATCCGCAGGCCTCTACGAGCTGCAGCGAGATGTCTTGCACTTATCAAGAGAGTGACCCGTATGCTAAGGCTATGACTATAATGAAATTGACACGGAATTAGCGGAGGGCGCTATTAATAGTGTTATAACGCTTTCGTGCAAACCACTGCGTTTAGGTGAGTAGGCGGCAGGTTGATTCTAAGATGTAAAACGATGATCCTCTATCGGCCAGCCAGTATATCCGCTGCGATCTTTTCTGCAAGCGCATCTAAAAGTCCACACCTTAGCAATAGTTCTCGGTGCCACGGCATTGTTTGCCAAGTACTTACAGACAGTACTCTGGGGATGTCCAGGTGGTAAGACAGCAAAAGATGAGGCGTCCACAACCCTTAATCGCTCGACACCAATAACCTTTGCATGCGTATCGACGACGGCCAGAGGATCATCCAACTTGCCCATACGACAGGTGCACGCAGCGTGCCAATTCTGGTACGCAGTAGCCATGATGAACTCCAGAATTTCTTCGTCGCTGGTGACGTTCGGACCGGGCATGTACTCCCGGATCAGTATGGGCTGCATCGCTTTCGTCTCGAAAAATGTTCGTGCACGTTTGAAGGCTTGGACGGCCATCTCGCGATCGCTCGGATGTGAGAGGTGGTTGGGATTGACGAGAGGGAGATCACGCGTGGAGTTGGATGTTATGTTGACAAAGCCTCGCGAAAGCGGCGTCACTGGTACCACGAGGATTGTTCCAAATCGTTTGCTGGGATCAGTACCGGGGAGAGGGTGAGCTGTGATCTCGTATTCGATCTATCACAATGTCAGCGGCGCCCTTTTGATTGGCAAGATACCAGTGTCCACTCACCTCCGGCCAATCCGCCGCGAACTGTGAGAAGTCTGCGAGAGCTGTGGCGCTGAGCTTACTACGATACGGCTCAGGAAGCTTCTCCCAGCCAATATAGTCGACACCAGCATTTGTGAGAGGTCCCGTCCGGTTGACTGTGTACTCCTCAACAAGGGCTCCGTTAGCAGTAGGATCAGCAACGGCACCAACACCATTCTCGATATTGATTTCCCAGATTGGTGAGAAGTCAAGATGGTCCTCCATGCTCGCACCCACGCCGGGCCGATCTGCCAGCACAGTGATGTTGTGTGCCTCCAGTTGTTCGCGAGGTCCGATACCAGATACCATCAACAATTGTGGCGATTGAAATGCTCCAGCAGATACAATCACTTCTTTTGTGGCATTTAGTACGAACGTGAGCGTATTGCCATAAGATGATGCTTCAAGCTCCACGCCCATGGCGGTGGTGGTGCCGTTGAACAGGATTCGCTTGGCCAGTGTGTGAGGATAGACCTTTAAACTCGATCTGCCGCTGTGTAGTGCGGCGCGCAGGTATGATGACTGTGATGAGCTGCGTTCCTGTTCTGGGTACGAAAGCGTGAGGGGCGCATATTGTCTTCCCAGTAGATGCCCGCTGCAAAAGTCCTGCTGCACTGGAATTCCAGATTCGTCCATGCCTCCGGCGATATAGCTAGCGAACGTCTGGGCGAAATTGGGATGTGACACGTGAAGTGGACCGGTATCGTTGAATGCTAAGGGGTTCGCTGGCAATGGCACACTAGCGTTCACAGCGCGCAATGTAGCATTCGCTGGTGAGTATTCGATGCCTCGAGCGTAGTAGGGTAGGAAATTGTCGAAAGTCCAGGCGTCATCGCCCACGAGGTCTGCCCATCTTTGCTGAGAGCCATAGGTTCCACGGTTGTATACCAAGCCGTTCAAGGCCGAACTGATTTGCTATAAGTAAGGAGCCTTGATCGTTACTTCCGATGAATGGAAGTTGTCTTACCTGCCTCCTAGTGTTTTACCCCGGGCGTAATGAAGTCTGCGGCCGAGGCCCCCCTGGAGTTCCGTGACGAAGCCCCAGTCTACCAACGGGTATTGAGTAGCAGATTCCAGTGTAGCTGCAGCATATTGAGGACAATATGCAGGGACAACTGAGTTATTACCGCTGTCTTGATCGTAGAAGCCACCCGCTTCTACCACCGCCACAGAATTGGTGCCGTTCTCGGCCAAGCGATATGCAATTGCTAAGCCTGCCGTACCTGTGTCCTTACTCAGCTCCACGAATTGCCATTGACAATTGACTCAACGTACCTCCGCCCACGACAACATAGTCGTAAGATGCATTGTATGGCACGCCGAAATCGTTGCCAGGAACTCTGCCAAATCTTGGCTGGGCCGTAACGTGAGCTGAAGCGGCGATCGCTGCATACAGAATTCTTCGATACATCTTGGGTTGAGAGCGAAGAGTGAGGATTAGACACGAATGTGAAGGCAGGTTTAGATTGTCGGGTCCTTTAACATAGCGCCACGACTCTTGCGAAAGATGTCATAGAGGTCGATGGGAATGTGTATTGGCCATATGTGGCGTGGCGGGAACCCTATCGATCGGTTGTCAGTCTACGCGGCTCCAGGGTAAAACTGACAATTAACACTGCTGCCAGAATCCGAGATGACGCAGTCTGCGATAAGCAAGCTGCTTATATCCTGCGTCCAAACAACCATGATTTATCCGAAAACAATTCTGTCCGCTCGGCCTTCAGTAGCACCTAGAAAGCCGTGCAAGCGGTGCGATGATGCGATCGGGTTAACGCTCAAGGTGTACACGGATGTGCGAAACGGAGCAGAAGCCTGGACCGGTCCTCCCATGGAAGAACATTATGGAAAGCCTTATACTTGCACCATATTTGCTGCCTTTGAGCTTCTCGGAATAATGGATCGACCGACAGTAGCATTCTAGGAAGAGCCGGACAAGTTGAAACAGAAGTATTTCGCGGATAGCGACAAGCATGACATAGCATAACAAACGTGGTTCATTTAGTTCCGAGTCGGAACGCAGTCAGCATAGCTATGCCAGATGCCTTTGCATAGCGGTATAACTTTGTCCGAGAAGCCATCGTTGTTCAAGGAAGATTCCAAATTCAGCACGAACAGCGAGCTACCGCCGCCGCCTGCACGCAGCACAGCTCTCCATAGTTAGGACGCTCCTTCCAGCAGCATGTATAGTTGATGGAACATAATGTTGTTGTTGTGTTTTCTTTGGAAACTGGAAGAAACTGAATCAAGTGGCTATGCCAAGCCTAAGGGCCTATGCCCCGGCAAATGAGTGCGTGGATTATAGTCAGCACACACCTTGCGCTCCCGAACATCTTTCAATTCTTGCACGTCCACGGTAACGTGGTTGATAAGCATGTAAGACAGACAGACATGTGAGACAACTGAACCAGGTGGATCACTTTGTAAATTCATTCCTCTGCCAAACAGTCTCTAATTATAACAATAATGGATCAATTAATAGAACAGCAGCCTGTCTATCTAATAGACAACTTCTTATAGTGTGTCCTTTGATAGAACACTTTCCACAGGTAGGTAGAGCTCTTGGCAGTCTCTTAGTCTTAGCTACTAACCCTATTGCCTACTAAGCCTATGCCTACACTATGTCTCTATAGGCTAGTTTATTATTGTTAAGGCTAAGTATAAGCTTAATCTTCTTCCTTAGAGCCCGATAAGACTATAGCTCTATAATAATCGTCTTTGTCGAGTTGAGACGACATAGCGGAGTAGGATCAAGGGAGTAGTAACCTAGGACGCGCAATCCAAAGGTATAGAAAGGCGTAAGTTGTCTACGGAAGTGGAAAGCTAGCTAGAAATATAGTGTGCCAGGTGCCAAGGCCCTAGAGACAGAGGGGGGTAGGGCTTAAATCGTAACACTCCCCCTAAGACCTACTCCTCTTGTCTTGTCCTCTTGTCTTGTCCTCTTATCTATCTTTCCAAAATCCTAAATCCAATTTGCTTCTAAAATCCAAACCGGGCCCCCGGGGCCCGACCTAGAAGAAACCAAGTAGAATTACTAGTCGTTATTATCGTTATCATTAAAGAAGTTATCAAAACCATCTAATCTATCTAATAAATACCCCCCTATAAAGAAGGCTCCCTCCTTACTAGATTCTAAGGCAGGATATACTAGACTAGCAAAGAATGCTGCCTCTCTTTCTAATGTAGGTAATACTGGCCTTAAGGCTGGCCTGGAAACTGGTTCTAAGGCTGGCTCTAGTTCTGGTTCTAATTCTAAGTCTAGTTCTAAGGCAGACTTATCTTTAGTACCTAAGATAGGTTCTGAACCTATAGGTTCTAAGCCTAACTTGATCTCTAGTCCTTCTAGCTGTCTCTATAGATCCCTAATCTAAGACTAGATTGTATCTACCTCTTTCTCTAGTTTGTCTACCCTCTAACCCTAGGTTGGCTTGCCTACTATTGATGCTAGGGCTAGTTATGGCCTCCTCTTTAGTTTCTTTAGGCTTAGACTCCCCCTATCCTCTAGGATCAGCTTTACTTTAGCTATAAAGTAGAGAGGTTGGTTATAGGCTAGGTGGAGTGGCTATAGCTAGTCGGTCTAGGCTACTAGTCTTAGTGGCATAGTTGGCAATGGTTTCCAAGTTAAGTAGGTTTCTAGAAGTGAAAAGGTATTAGGTCTCTAAATGGAAATGTACTATAGGTGTGCCAAGACTTGTTAAGGGTAGTATTCTTCCCTACTGGTTTTTTTTCTTTAACAACTGTCTAGTTCCAGTTGGTGCTGGTTTTGTATCTCTTAGTATAGCAACCAAGACATTCTAAACTAGTATCCTACTAAGACAGAGTATTGGCAGTACTAGGTGCTAGGGCTAGCCTAGACTTATCCTTTCCTCTTTATACTCTTTAGGTATGCCTTCTCTAGGCAGAGTATGCCTTACTAGGCGCTTTGAATGGCTTCAGGTCCTTCTAAATTCTCCTCTATTCTAGGGTGCCTCTAGTCTCCCTCTCCTATTTTGCTTTTCCTATAAAGTCTTATAGGTTTAGGAGGAACCTATACTAGGCTAGTACTTCTTAACCCCTACGCGCAAACCCGGGCTTATAACCTGTCGAGTTAAGACGACATAGCGGAGTAGGATCAAGGGAGTAGTAACCTAGGACGCGCAATCCAAAGGTATAGAAAGGCGTAAGTTGTCTACGGAAGTGGAAAGCTAGCTAGAAATATAGTATACCAGGTGCCAAGGCCCTAGAGACAGAGGGGGGTAGGGCTTGAATCGTAACAGTTAAGGCTCTATTTAATAGTAGTATAGTAGCCTTTAGTTAGGTGCCTCTTAAGTCTTAGTCTTCGGCTAAGTGTCGTATTATAAGAGGGTATGTAGCAATATATAGCAATGCCCTTAACCTCCGTCAAGACCATAGACTAATTCTTGCAGAGTCCATTATATGTCGCATGCTTCTCGCATGCGATATCCTGTGCGCCAAGCATCTCGGCACAGGCCGGCTACTTGGCCCTAGGCTCCAAGGCATTACTCTCCCTAAATGACTACACTTCCATATCTATACCAAGCCATGACTTCTCTGCGCTTATAATTATCTCCTCTCCCTCTAAGCATTGTCCTAATGCGTGAATAGGTGACAATAGCAGCGCCTCGCCTGCGCTTCTATCGCGGTGCGCTCTATAGCCTCTATAGGCGCGGGTCCGCGCCCTCTATAGTAACTCGTTTGGTGCTTCACTTTTAGCTACGCCTCGTGTAGGTTAAAGTCTCGTTATGGCCGGTTACTATTTATACCGGTTGCGTAGCGCAACTACTGCGCTAGTAAATCGTATAGTATTTCTTGTTGTTTTGCGTACGCTTAGCTTGTCTTCTTTCTTCTACTACCAACATGGAAACCGCCACCCCAGCCTATACCGGCGGCACGCCTTCGCGTCGCGGCCGCGGCGACGACGACCCTAATGAGAATCGCAAGCGTCGCGCCGGCCCCGATATACTATCTTCTGGCCGCAAGAAGCGCTCGAAGCGTATACGTGGCTACTACCGCTACGCCCGCTATATCGGCGATATTAACGGTATACTCTACGCGAGGGCCGCCTCGGCGGCGCCCTTACGCCTCGCACGCGACTCTCTACTAACTCGTATACCCAGTTCCCCTTAACGACTACTAGGCTACCTTTGGCCTTTTGGCCCGCCGCTACCGCCGCTGCTCGTAAGTCTCTCCTTAAGCGTCCTACGATTCGTACGCTCCGCTCTCGCGAGTCGCCACTAACTCTCTTTCTAGCCGCTAGCGCTACCCCTGCAACCCTATTCCAGTAGCCGTCTACCTAGTATAGGATACCGCGTAGGACGTACGCGCGGCGCTCGATTAGCATATCCGCCTCGCTATCGACGATAATGCGCGTCGCGCTAAGCTAGAGGATAAGCTGGCCGAGGCCTACTCTAACCTTATTCGGGACCTTAGTACTACCTAGCATAACGACTCGCGCCACGTCGGCGATACCAAGGTAAAGGGTAGTAGCGGCGCAAGCGCTACGCTAGTAGGGCTCTCGAAGGTGTCCGCCTAGAACCTCTAGTCCCTAGATCGCACCATAGCCGGTCTCTTCTATATTGCTAGAGAGGTATGTACATTTGGGCCTCGCGCCTCCCTAGCGCTTCGCTTGCTAATCGCTTTCGCAGTTTGGCGCTCGCGCCGGCGTGCCGCTCGAGGCCGCTGACGCCGCCTTCGCTAGTTAAGAGGTCTCCTCTAGCTCTAAGTCTAAGGATAACGACGACTAGTTCCTAGAGATTAATAGCGACTAGGGCCGGCGTAGCGCGCGCTCGGCGCCTTCGCGTTAACATTACCACGACAGCACCGCGCCTGCGTAGCGCCGTATGGCTGCGGCTATATACAGTTGCTCTAGATAGCTTTTAGTAGACAGACTCTAAGGGCTTAAGCAGATCTTTCTTCTTCCTCGTGCCCTACGTGCTCTCCTTATGCTTTGCGCTTGCGCTATGCTTATGCCTCGAACTTGTCCAAGGCCTTATACTTACTAACTACTTCTATAGGCTCCTATGTATTATAGTCCGCCGGCCAGTTTCGCCATCTAACGAGATATTCCTTCCTACCTTTTACCTTCCGAGCCTTTACGATCGACTCGACTTCCTACTCGCCCTCGTTATCCGCTATCGGTATACTCTCCGACTGCGTATCGCTCGAGCCTCGCCATGGCTCTAAAAGAGAAACATAGAAGACATTATAGACCCGTATATCGCCGGGGAGCGCTAGGCGGTACGCCTACGTTCCGACGATACCG
Organism: Septoria petroselini; assembly: GCA_022559915.2. Taxonomy (NCBI): domain Eukaryota; kingdom Fungi; phylum Ascomycota; class Dothideomycetes; order Mycosphaerellales; family Mycosphaerellaceae; genus Septoria; species Septoria petroselini. Next base: position 175,296 of record JAFJTQ020000032.1, read on the forward strand.
ATAACTCGATATAGGCCGATAAACTTCTTAGCTAGCTTTTTGCTTAGCTTCTTTAGCTTAAGGTTCTTAGTAGATAATAGGACAAGATCGCCGACTTTGTACTACTAGGGCTTATGCTTCTAGTTATAGTACTTTGCTTACGCTTCCTATGCGGCCGCCTAGCGCTTCTTTAGCTCCTCGTAGGCGTTACGAAGTCGTTTTGCTATATCGATTGCTACGGGTACCTCTCCCCTATGGCGCTCGACCCGAGCGTTACGCGTACGCGTCGCAGTCTCCGGATCGAACCCGTATAGGGCGCGGAATAGGCTTATGCGCAGCGTGGGGTGGTCGCTGTTGTTGTAGGCGAACTCGGCCTGTAGTAGTAGCGAGGCCTAGTCGTCTTGGTTCTCGCCGTAGAAGATTCGAAGGTACTACTCGAGAGTCTAATTTGAGCGCTTAGTCTACCTATCTGTCTAAGGGTGGAAGGCGGTACTTAGCTTACGCCTTATATGCGTCTTAAAGTAGAAGTTAGACTAGTATTGGCTTGTAAAGACAGATCCCCTGTCGCTTATAACTCTAGCTAGAACACCATAATGCCGAACGACCTCGTCTTATAGCATGACCGCAAGGTCTGCGCTAGTGCAGCGCTTGGTCGTCGGGATGAACATATTCATTTTGGTATATCTATCGACAATTACCAGGATCGCGTCGAAGACGCTGTCGCCGCGCTTGCTCGGCGGTAGGTCCGTGATAAAGTCTATCGTAATTTCCTACTATGGCCGATTAGGCATAGGCAGCGGGTAGAGTGCGCCGTATAGGCGATGGCGTCGCGCTTTCGCGTATTGGCACGTTCCATACCCTTCAACATACTTAGCGATGTCTATTGCCATCCTCGGCCACTAGTACTTCCGCTAGACCAGCTTAATAGTCTTGTCTTTACCAAAATGGCTAGCAAGCGGGTTATCGTGATGCATGCGTATTACCTGCGCCCTTAAGGCGTAGTCCTTGGGCAGGTATAGGCATCTGTCTATATACAAAGCCCTGTCGTAGATCTTCCACTACTTAAGCGTACCTCCTACGGCCTCTACCTCTCTATACTTCTTAAGTGCATTAGGCTTAGTATATGTCATGGCACGAGCGTACTTAAACATAAGATCTAAGACATTTCTATATGGCTCCTCCTACGCGACGATTGCGCTCGCCACGCGAGCCGGTAGCGACACTAAGAAGACTTTGTAGTGCTGTACGCTTTATCTAGAAGGCTGGCCGCTTCCGGAGCTAGACGATAAAGAAGTCACTCCCCTAGCGTCCGGTATCTCGCAATTAGGGCGGTTAGCGCTATCGCTAATCCACCTGATTGCCACGCCTTCTAAGCGTATACGCTCCGCTCTATCTAAGAACTCGATATACTGCTGCCTATAGTCTACTATGATCCGAGCTACTAACGGGGTGCTAGTAGAGATCCCATTTAGAGATTCCACCCCCTAGGCTTATAGCTTGTTCTATAACGTTAGTAGGAGATTGTTTATCTTATATGCCTCGCGTACGTAATTACTGCGCCGCGAAGGCCCATCGGCTAGGTTCAGCTTTCTAGTACGATGCTCGATAGTAAAGTCAAACGGCGCCAGCAAGGTCGCCTACCTGGCTTGCCTACCGGTCAACTGCTTTATCGTTATAAAGGCTTTAAGGTTTATATAATCAACGATTACGGTAATCGCATACTGCGCGCCTTCGAGGTACGGTCGCTACGTCTTAAACGCTTCTATAACGGCAAGCAGTTCCTTGTCGTGTACCTCGTAGTTATACTCGGCTAGAATTATCTTCTTCGAGTAGAAGGCGATAGGGTGCCAGCAATTCTCGAATAGCTAGGTAAGGATGCCTATAATCGCAAAGTCCGACGTATCGGTTTCGACTCGTAAGCGCAACGTAGGGTTATAGTGCCTAAGGAGCGGTACGGACATGAATGCCTTCTTGATTTCTTAGAACGCATGCTCCTCGGCTACGCCCTACTAGATCGGACCAGGTTTCCTGCCCTTAATAGCGCCCTTTAATAGTACTATTAGTACTACTACGATTCTCGAGTAGGCACGAATGAACCGCCTATAGAAGTTTGCGAATCTAAGGAAGGATTACACCTCTACGAGCGTCCGCGGTATCGGCTACGACGCGATTGCGTCCACCCTGCGTGGATCCATCTTAACGCCGCCGGGGGTTATAACGAACCTAAGGAAGTCTACTATTTCTTGGAAGAACTTGCACTTCTTCCGCTAAGCATATAGCCCAAATCTGCGGAGCCTCTTAAGCATAGCGCACACGTCTCGTACGTGTTGCTCGCGGCTAGTACTATAGATAAGGATGTCGTTAAGGTATACCACGCAAATGGTGTCAACTAGCCCTACAAGGGCCCGATTAATATACCCCTAAAACGTTGCTAGTGCGTTCGTTAGGCCGAAGGGCATTACCCGGTATTGGTAGTGCCCGTAGCGCGTGCGGAACGCAGTCTTCTAGCGGTCGGAGGGCTTGATACGGATACGATAATACGCGTCCGCCAAGTCCAACGTCGTGAACACGGTAGCACCTATAAGCCGATCTAGCGTCTCGCTAATCAATAGTAGTAGGTACCTGTTCTTAATAGTGGTCTTATTTAAGCCACGATAGTTAATACATAAACGGAGTCGACTATCCTTCTTTGGAACGAATAGGATAGGCGCACCCGCCTCGCTGTCGCTAAGCTCGATCTACTTATGCTCTAGCGCATCCTTTAGGTACTTCTAAAGCTCCTCTAGCTCTCTACCAGACTAGTAGTAGAGAGGCCGGAATAGTGGCTTCTTCCCTGGTTCCAGGTCGATCGCATGCTCTACGCCTTCGACCGGCTTGCTCCTTATATCCTTAGTAGGATTAAGGACATTATTAAACTCTGCGAACTTACGGGGTATAGGCTCTAGCTCCTCGCTGATGCCTCTTACGCTTACGGCGTATACTACTAGAGCTTTCCGCATGTCCTTGAAAAACTCGTGGGCCTCGCGTACGCGCACCGAATTGGTGTCGCTCGTACGGTCAAAGAGCCACTTATCGGTATATAGTCTAATTACCCTATAGGTCCGCCGCTATGGCCGGCCTACGATCAAGTCTGGACCCGGAATGTTAAAGGCATAAAAGATGCCTGCTCTAACGCGCGTTATACCCGTAAAGTCTACGAGTCGTAGGCGCGTATAGTACGCGCCGTAGTAGTAGCCCTTGTTACCTAGAAAACTAGATATAGGCGGTAGTACTACATTCTTACGAAGCTGTAGATTGTGCTTTAAAGCGAATGACCTAGACACTACGTTAATGTTAGTAGCGTTATTAAGAAGGCACTTACACTCGACGTCCCTATCTGGCTCCTCGAGCGCGCCTCGCGTGCGCGTAGTACGGTCGGCCTATACGGGCAGGTACTCTTCGCTAGCGAGTTTGGAGTCGGCATCTAGAGATCCTCGCTATTCTCCGATGCCTTTGCTTTTTTCGACTCCTTCTTGCCTGCGGCAATACTACGCATAGTAGGCTTGTCGCCCTTGTCCTATAGCTCGGGGTAGGGGCACTTTGTCTTATAATGGCCGTACTTCTTATAGCCATAACACTAGATGTGCGACAGCTCATTACTTAGGCTTCGCTTGCGCTTCGAGCGATTACCGCTCTTAGGTTTGTCCTTATTGTCCCTCTCTTTAAAGGGCTTCTTCCCTTTAGAGCGAGGCTTATCCTCTTCCTTGTCCCTTATATGACCGTTGTCGCGGGTATAATGGCCGCCACTCCTTGGCCCTAGCTTAGGGTCGGATTCTTCGTAGCGCCTCGTATACGCGACGAGTTCGGGGCGATTGGTTATCGGCAGGTTGGCTTGTTTCTACAGTTCTATACGGAGTAGATCACGCAGTTTGGCTAGGAAGTTGCCGCACTTCTAGGCATCTAAGAAGCCAGCCAACTAATACTCGAGTATACCGAGTTTAGTGTTAAACTACTAGGCGGTTTGGTCGGCGCCCTGCCTGTAGCGATCGAGCGCAACGCGTACGGTTATCGTGCGATTCGTCTTATCGCCGACGGAGTTATAGATAAACTCCTTAAATTTCGCCTAGGTATAGTCGGCTAGAAGGTTGTTAATATCGACCGTATTATGCTACTCCTTAGCGGTATCTCTAGTAAGGAAGGAGATGGCGTAGGCTACGCGCTAATGCTGCGTTACGAATACGCCCGGGCTGTTAACGAAGATGACCTTAAAAACTCGGATAAACTCTCTAGCCTCGCGGACGCTTTTGGCCTTAAACGGCTTAGGCTCCTTAATACGTGGCCCTTTATTGCCGTCCCCCGTGCGTACCGCCAGCGCGGTGCCTACGATGGGTCTGCCATCCTTAGGCGCTAGAGTAGCGCGTTGGGCTGCCTCTACTTTATAGAGTGCGGCTTGAAGGCGAGCGTTCTCCGCCCTTAATTGTGCTATCTATACGCGTTTAGCAAGCGCTTCGTTAGCGGCTGCTATGCGCTCCGCATCGGCGCCGTTATCGTCGCTCTCGTCGTCTAATTCGTCTTGTTTGTCCCGCTAATCGTCGTTAGGATCATTATCCTCTTAACCCTCCTCTACGGATTCCGGTACGACCTCGCCTAAGACGCGGCCGGTTGGCCGCCTAGCTAGCGTGCTGCCCGCATGCGCGGCGCTGTCGGGTCGCACCATTGTCGCTTATGGCTTGCTATGGATCGCTACCCCGTAAAGGGAGAAGAATTAGAATTGTAAGAGGGTATGTAGCAATGTATAGCAATACCCTTAACCTCCGTCAAGACCATAGACTAATTCTTGCAGAGTCTATTGTATGTCGCATGCTTCTCGCATGCGATATCCTGTGCGCCAAGCATCTCGGCACAGGCCGGCTACTTGGCCCCAGGCTCTAAGGCATTACTCTCCCTAAATGACCACACTTCCATATCTACACCAAGCCATGACTTCTCTGCGCTTACACGTATACGATACTCTATACGCGTCTATAGCGCGTCGCACGCTTATAAAACGACCTAATTTAAAAGTACTAATAGTATACTATATTAACTCTTTATTTAGAGGGCTTATTATAAGTATTAGTAGAGTAATAGACGCGTAGTATTAGTAATACTAGAATTAAGATAGGCTGTCTTATATGCCTGTCTGTCTTATATGCTTATTAACTACGTTAGTTGCCTATCGCGCTATTGCCAAACAACTTTAAGCATCTTATTCGCCAAGCTCCTACTTAAGCCGGAGGTAGTACACTCTCTAAGCTTGCGAAGGTCGGCGGCGAATTTAGACGGGTCCGACAATTCTGCCCTACGCTCTAATTAGTAATTAATTTCAAACAGGTACGCTAGCGCCTAATTGGTAAACGCGTATAACGTATAGGAACCTTAGCATCTCGACAAGATAGCATCTATCTTGATTTATCTTGAGACAAGTTAGCCAATAGTAGAGTCACGTTTGAATTTGCCGCACGAGCTTGGCGAGACTTTGGATTAATACGTAATCCAACAGCACATTTAAATCTTTATTTCCGACTCGGAGCAGTAAGCAGTCTCCCCAATGACTGCTTACGATGAGGTCAAGTCCGATAACGAGTGCAGAGCTTGGTTGGTTGAGGCTGTCGGCACGAAGGAAGAACTTGTAGCCTTTGTATCGAGCCGGTTCCCAGGATGTCCTGAAGGGGAATTCGATGGGTACCTGAAAGGCTCCTTCAACTTCTGCATCTCCGTACGCTTCAACAATAGAGGACCAAAGGCCATCATCCGGTTTCCAAAATCAGGCCACACACTCACCAACAGACGAGAGGAAAAGGTGAAGAGCGAGGTCCAAGTCTTGGAATATCTAAGGGAAAAGACAAAACTTCCTGTTCCTCGCGTGATTAGCTGGGGACTAACGGATGAGAGTCCCAGAAAACTGGGACCTTTTCATCATAATAAACTACATCGACAGTGTTTCACTTACTGCCCTCTTGAGGCAGCCATCCCAGTCGGAGAAGGACGATGTCATCCTGAGAGACGATATCGATAATGACAGACCTGACTACGTCTACGAACAGCTGGCGGAGTTCATGATCGAACTTTCTTAACTGGACTTCGACGCTATTGGAGCTGGAGCTATAGCCAAGGACCTGAACACGGAGAAGTGGCAAGCCACAGAGAGGCCTTTCACGTACAACATGAACGAGATGGCGGTGACCGTCTCGAATTATCCAGTTTAAACCTTTCCCGTCGCGCCATTTCAAACCACCCGGGAGTATCTCGAATACCAATCTGATGAAAACCTTCTTCATCTTCGTGTACAACGTAATCTTGCAAGTAGCGCGCAAGATGCCAAGAGGAGGTACTTTGCACGGGACCAGTTCCGACAACTCATTGAGAGATATTGCATGAACAACAACGGTCCTTTCAAGCTCTTCTGTGAAGACTTCCAGCCTTCAAACATGCTTGCCGACCCGGACACTCTCCAAATTCAAGCGATACTGGACTGGGAATTCACACATGCTATGCCAGCACAGTTCTCTTATGATCCACCGTGGAGACTAATACTGAAGGGACCAGATATGTGGCTAGAAAATTACAGCATGGAAGAGTTTCTAGCTCGCTACGAACCTAGATTGAAGCAGTTTCTCCGCGCTCTAGAGCGAGTGGAGGCGAGATCGCCGCAGATGACATTCAAGCTCTCGGCTCAGATGCGGGAATCTTGGAGAAGCGGACGCTTTTGGTTCGATTATGGGATTAGAAAGAGCCTAGATGTAGATGATATCTACTGGGGCGCGCTTCATCGGAGAGGAGATGCTGTGCTAGACGAAGTACAGCAGAAAAAGATGGAACAATTGATTGAAATGAAGATGAAGGATCTGAAAGCGTATGACGAGGAGTGCAAGGAAATGGGCTTGTGAAGAAGGGTCAAAGAACGGCGTAGTAGTTGCACTTAGTTAGAACAATTTGACGGATCCCTACCTAACAACCAGATCGCTCTATTGATCTTCACTTGCAGGGCTCTTACCATCTCACGTGGATGTTTCCACACCACCACGTCCTACAGGTGCTAGCAGGGGTTTCCTGCGCTTGTCAGGTCTGCCAAGTGTGGCCATCCGGCAGATGTTCTCCGAGCATGTCCCCGTCGAACACTTGTCTAGAGATCATGACTAGTCCTATGAATGAAGCTGATCGCATTGTTACTGACATGCTGGGTCAGTGAGTGTGTTTGAATATCGTGTCGCTGTACAGATGGCCATTTCTTTCATGATAGCAAGAGCAACTGAATAGCTTCTCACTAACTTCTGCTTAGTAGTGTGATTAATCACATCTGAAGATCATCATTATACTAGCGTTCTTCGTCGCCTTCCTCGCATTTCTCATCACATTAGAGCGTTCTTGCAGCGTATTTCATGGAACTCGCATTCTAGTTGAAGCAGCATATCTACCTCTGAACGTGGTAGATATGCCAGCTCAGCGCCGTAGCTCAGGTCTGCTTCAGGCAGGTAGTGCTGAATATAGGCCTCTGGTCGGAAAGTGATCGCAGCAGCGAACCCTGTATCAGTTGGGGTAATTCCAATATCCAAGCTAGTCTCCGTACACCATGCTAGACTTCCATCTTCAACGACTGAACAAAGCATATGCAAATCTGGATCATCAGTATACGTCAGTCTATCGAGGCCTCGCACAATTCTTTCGTAAGCTTTTATAACAGTCAAAGCTGTGAGGTGCGCATTGTATGTCTTCCCGCATAACGGCAAAACCACGGAGAAAGGCTGAAAATGGCGATCCAAGCCCAGGCAAATCAGAGAGTCTACGTTCTCCACGACAGTGACGACCAGATGACTCACCGCCCCGATGATGTGCCTAGGAGGAAGACCAAACGAGCATTCAAGATCTCGATGACACCCTTCTCTCTTTACAGACTAGTCGCAAAGGTTTGCTTCGGGATAATTAGCACGCATGGTGCGAACCGCACAATGTATCGGACCAGGTGAGCTGAAATGAATAGCAACTTCTTTTGGTTCGTTGGCTCGAAGCTCGAAAAGCGGTCGGCGAGCAATGAACATCTCAGACACCTCGTATACAGACGGCAAATATCGCGGCATGCTCAAGCAGCTTGTTCTCCCCCAAGAAGCTCCATTGACGACCACACGCTGGTAGGACTGGATGCCTCGTGAGCCGTCTATCTTCTGTAGAAAGATGACAAAGCCAACTAAGGACAGTCGGAAGCGCTTGTATGTGTAGAGTGCGAAGACATGCTCCACATCGTCCGCGATGATGTATAACCACTCCAGAACCGAAAAGCCTGGTAACTCAAGATATTGCATGACTTCCTAGCCAACTTCTTAGTATATCCTATCTTTTTCGCGGCAACCAGCCTGCTCCCCGACCAGTCATCATCATAGTGGCGTCCAAGGCTGCCCAAAACAGCTCCTTTATCGTGCCAATGGGAGAGTCCTTTGATGCTCAATTGCAGGGTAACCCCACCCAAGGTGTAACCTTTTCTCTCGTCAGGCTTGGTTCTTCAACCTACAGTGTGAATACGGATCAACGCCGCTTGCCACTCACGACTGTTTCCAGGGACACCTCTGGTCGATTCGTGTTCAGGGTGTCAGAAACTTAGGAACGCTGTCTCCCGGACTCTGGCACTTCTTCGCCATGCTCAACGGCGTGCCGAGTGTGTCGAGGACCTTTCAGGTCACACGACAGTAGATCAGAGCATGGGTCACTTGGCTTCCTGTGGGATCAAGATATGCTGAACCGCATACTGAAGTCATTAACTGCCATCGAATCGTACAAGTCCTTCAGCTTGCTGCTAAGTTGTGTGAGGCAGCAATGATCATGTTGGAATCTGAAAAGTTAGGACTGTAGACCAAGGTAGTGCCGATTTTGCCAATAGCAATATAATCATAGCCAGACTAGGACGATTTAGGAGCCTGTCTGCAATATTTAATCGCGCTTACCCAATGCACAACGTCGCTCATGCTGTGCTTGCGTTGAGAGAAGGAAAGCGGGTTTATTCTCTCAAAGCAATGTTCTACAACAGTGGTACGGAATCCTTCACAACGTCCCTGTGGGGGCTGAGCTGGAAGCCTTAGCTTAAAAAAAATCACCTCGAGGGCATACTTCTCTGAAATTTGATCAGCAATAGCCTGCTTCTAGGACTACATTCGCCAACGATTACCCGGTCGCCAACAGAGAAGCAGTCATGGGCCTGACGGCCTTTCGTTGCGTGATGATAGTCTCGCTATGCTTGAGCACAACAATCGCACGCGATTTCGGCCCCAGCCAGAAACCTCCACAGACAGCAAGCGTAACTACTCCGTGCCACTTCGAGATTTACACCCGAGTCTGGTTCCTCTCAAACACCCTTCCCATACATCGCCAAGAACTACATTCAAAGGCAATCTTCTACACACGCGGTGCCGGTAAACAAGCACGAAAGTTGGCGTGTGAACCCTCAGAAGACTATGTTTCAATCTGGGATATTTGGCCAGAATATCTTTACGACAATTCTTCAACAGATCAGAATGTCATGCGGTGCATACACGAAAAGGAGGAGTTTCGAACGATATTCTACGAGAACATGTCTCGCGCGTACGCGGACATGGCCCGGGAGAACGCGACGGTCATACACACTCGTGAAGACTACGACAATCCGCCGTTGAGCGGTATCTGGGGCAGAGTGGAGCTGCCTGCCATCAGGGACCATACGGATATTGGGAGTTTGTCGAAGCGGACTTCAGATGCTTCGTCGACGGGGGAGTTATTTGAGGTCAAAGAGAAGCCGTTGCCGCGTGCTATCAAAGATTACATGGGGGATGTGAGTTTACTCTTGCGGCTGGCGAAGGGCGGCTTGCATTTTGATCTTATTAGGAAAAGGGCACTATGGGGAGGGACATCGTCCAGATCCAGATCCTGCAAAATCTGGTCGCCCAAAGATACGGAGTGGCTTGATGGATTTGTCTAAGCTCTCGACTGCAGTAATTCCGTGATTAAGGGGTACGGCATAGTCGCTTAGGAACAGTTACCTGAAGGCAGTTCGGGAGACTATGACACGCAGAAAGTTTCTAAAGTCAATAGAATCAAGTGAGTATACGCTTTTAGCTAGATAGTACATGATTACAATGTTGGAAGGACACACCAAGACGGCTCGTAAGCTCCATACGGAATTGCATACCCAATCAAGTGAGTGAGTGTGTAGCTGTCTATGAACACAGCGTTGGGCATCACTGGGCATCCATCAAACCATCCGGGAATCAACCTGAAACGCATCAGCATAGTCAGGTATCTACTACAGAGTATCTCCAACAGTTCCACTGAGTGAAGCCTCCACCATCAACTACCCTGATGTGCAATAAGTGGTGAAGATTGGTAAGCTGATCAACGAGTTAAAAGAGAATGCACTACACCACCATCTCTCCCGCCAATCCTTTCATTCCGAGCTCGGATTAATACATTGTGGACCCACAACTGAATACCCAACACTCTTGCTACCAACCACATTCCCTTTATGAACTAATCTTGCCACACACACACACACACACTGAAAGCTTTGTCTCGGACCCGTAACAATTGTCTGCGTGGCTTTGGTGGCTCTCTGCCCGGCGCGGGAAACACACATTCTATGTGTGCGCGACCGCAGTTGGTGCATCGGCAGAGTCAGGACGTCGGTGCTGACCCCACGGCATTCAAGCCAGCATTGCCTTTCTATACCGATCCGATGTCCTACTGCTACAAGAAACCGCAGCGGAGTGCCTTCGGACTGGGTCCAGCAATTCATACCAGTCCGGTCCTGGCTGGACTAGCCACGACGGGCCAGAGTCGGCATCATCCATAGGGGTCAGGATCGGCAATGAGAGAGTATCACCAACTTACTATCTAGACATGCAAGCGGTTGTCACGGGGAATGTCACGTGTGCAATACGAGATCGGTACCTCATGGAGGTTGGCAGTGCTTGCAGAGCTCTAGACGACGGGTTTTCCCCATTTTGAGGATGTCTGGTGTCAATTGAGGGAACGACCGAATGCTTCGGTGTCCAAAGCACACTTCAGCTTCCAGGAGGGCGAAAATCGACGTAGGTAATAAAATGTGTATGTTGGTTCTATGATACTGTAAGGTAGAAGTATAATTCAGGATACCCTCTTGAATCCAGCTTGATCTCTAGCTCTACAACACGGCCTCCTGTAGATCCTTGAGAGAAAGGCTACAAAGTTCACTGTGCTTCTTTGCACAGAATTCGAGCGCCTTGATCAGAATCTCAATCAACTCCACCTTTGAGCCTTGTGTCTGTTGCTCCTTATGCCATCTCGGATTGAAGCCGATTGCAATCGTGATTCCCTCTTTACCCTTGCGGTTACCGTTGACATAACACATAGAAAAGCTTCGAAAGTCGACTGCTTCCGCCTTGACCCCTGCGATAAGGGGTACGCTGGATACTTCGCCTTCATCATCGTGGAAGCGCCAAGTGAAAGCCGCGGCGTGGTCGGCGATCTTGAGGGTACTGTTCTACATCGGCGTCAACTTCTGTGTCCAATCGAGCCTTGCAGGCGAACAAACTTACGGTAGCCACCCTCTGTTCACGCACTTGAGTAATCGCTTTGAAGTGTTGGAAGAATTGCCTGTCACAAGTTCAGTGTCGTTTGTCGCCTTGCACGCTCCCCAGGCACTTACCACAAGCTTCCCTTGGCTAAATCGAGGGGCATCATGTTCGGATGGTAAGCGCCAGTCACTGGTCGTACGGCGCTGTGACGTGGATCTGTGGTCCTCGATGAGACACAGCGGTCATACACGATCGAACCGCGCAAAAACGCATCGTGTTGCTGTGAGAAGTACAGAGCCAGGCTGAGCGCATATACGGCTTCTGTCAACAAAGGCACAGTCATGCCTACTTGCGTTGTGAGCTTGTCGAACGGGCCGTGTGCGGACTTCTCCGTGCTTAACAGTTCGAGACGGTCCTCTGTCAGCTCATGGTTGTTCACAAGGACGTTACGTTTGATCTTCCAGTCCTCTGTTGGTTCGCCATACTCCATTGCAGCCTTCTCTTTCTGCCAGAATTCCATGCTTGCTTCCGAATCCGTACCCGAAGGATATCGCTCGACGTAATTGGCATAGGGTGGATAGTCGTCCATTTCCTGGCCATCATAGCCTTGCTGTAAAGCTTGTAGCATTTGAGCCCGACCTTGACCTTCAGTAAAACCATGACTTTCTATGAACGTCAATTCCATCTCCTTCGCCTCTTCGATGTCGACCAGATATATGGTGGCTGTTTGTGTGCCGGGGGCGTGCCTACAATCGGCCAGGTGTTGCTCGAGTGTCTCTGCTGCCTCCTTTTCGGTCTTGCAGGAAATTTCCTCCACACAGTTTGTGACAATTGGGCGAAGTTGTAGCACAACCCAAGGCGGGTCATATTCTTTGGCAGGAGCAAGTCTCCACCGCAGCGACTCCTCGTGCTTCTGTAGGTCACAGAGCGCTTTCAGCAACCTCTCTCTGTCCACGTCTTTCCTCAGACGATACCTGTTCATCTGCCACATCATGTTTGTGTCATAGTGCTTCCCTAGAAAAATGTCAAAATACATCTTTTGAGAGGCCGATAGGGGGTATGCATCCTCAACGTCCTCAACTCTCACTCCAGCTTTGTTTGACCATGAATGCAATGCGTCCTTCTCGGCACTCTCATCAAGCTTAAATAAAGAGAAGGGCGCGAGTTTCGGCAGCTCTTCTTCACCTCCGGACTGTTCGACCATCTTGACGACAGCTGCCACAGAAGGAAAGGAAAATAGAGAGGCCACTTCGAGCTGTTTGCCGATGGCCCTCTTTACAGTGGAAGCAAGTTTTGCCAAGGTCAAGCTTGCAATTTGTCAGCGCTTGCAGCGAACCATTTTCAGAAAAGAATTACCTGTCAGCACCCAACTCAAGCAGTGTGGCTTCTGGCCGCCTCTCCGCGCGACCAGGTTGTAAATCAAGTGTCTTATCAATGATAGCGTAGATGTCTGAGTCTCTCACGGCTTTGGATTCCTTGAACTTGCCCGCACCGCCGAATCTCTTCGACAGCTGATTGCGTTGAATCTTGCCTGTTGGACCTGCCACCCCGAAGTTAGGTCAAGATAAGTATGGAAGACTGTATGAGTCGAACCTTTTGGAATATTTCCCTCGCAGAAATGAATCCGCTTGGGAATTTTGAAACCCGCCAGTCGACCCTCCAAAAGCCTTTGTAGTTGCTCTTCACCTAGCTTGGAGCCGTCTTTCAAGGCTATGGCAGCTTCTACTTCCTGTCCGTAGAAGCCATCCTGTACGGAGAAGGAAGCCGCCTCCTTTATTTGCTCCGCGCCGACAATCATGATGGCCTCGTCGATTTCGACGGGCGAAATCTTCTCGCCTCCGCGATTTATCATCTCCGAGTTCCGTCCTATGAGCGTAAGGCGTCGCCCTTCCGTTGACAAAACTCCTCTATCTCCCGTACGGAACCATCGCGCTGAGTGCCCTCGTTCATCGACACCATGCCAGAAAGATTTCTTGTTTACCTCCGGCAAATCTTGATAGCCATCCATGACATTATCGCCCGAGACACAGACTTCGCCCTCTGCCCCAGGCTCGCATACTCGGCCGTCCTCGCCTCGGATACATATCTTTGTACCGCCTGCCTCCGGTCCCACCGAGCCCGCATGGAAGAAATCCGGTCTGTTACTACACATCTGATGACTGGCTTCTGTCATAGCATAGGCTTCGAGGATGGGGCAACCAAATCGTTTACGCAGAGCTTCGAAGACGCTCGGAAGAAGCGGACTTGAACACGATCGGATGAATCTGATCTCAGGGCGCGCATCGAACGGCGCAGCGAGGAGTGTCTGCAGAATAGATGGCGTCGCGGTAATCCAGTTACAATTTTCCTCCTTGAAATCCCGCCAAGCTCTCGAGGCGTCGATTCCATTCGGTGGTATCACGATACTTCCCCCTGTGATCAAGGGCGCGAGCATCGCTGCGACGATCCCATGGATATGGAATAGCACCATCAACAGATAGGTGCGATGAGTGGTGTCGAGACTGTACGTCTCCGCCACGTTTTTGGCACCGCGAACCAGGTTGGAATGTTTCAAGGGGACGGCCTTGGGCTTGCCCGTTGTACCTGAAGTATGAAGGTAAAGAGCGACATTGTCCTCCTGGCTTACTGGCTGTGACGGGGGTTTCTCGGACGTAGCAAAGGAAGTGTGATCAAGTTCGACAATTCGAAGGCCTGGGGCGGCTTCCGCCAGTGTCGCTTTGATGTTGTGATCATCGGAGAGTGCGAACGCGGTGCAGATCCCCATATCTTCGACAAGTGTCTGTAATGATCACCATCAGCTCTTTCTGGCATGAACGTGCACCGCCACTTACCTTCAGCTCATGTGCTGTATACGATGGGTTCAGCGGAAGAGCTGCAGCTCCTTGGGCCCACGTAGCAAGCAGCCCAACGACCAGCTCAAGCCCGTTTGGAATTACTAGTGCGACCGTCTCCCCAGCTTTGACGCCAGACATAGACCTCACAGCATCCACCATATGTTGCAGCTGCGCATAGCTTACGGTCATTTGGTCAACGACGGTGACAGCTGGTGCTGCCGCCTGAGCCCCATGGCTCTCAAAGACAGATGAGTAGACGTTCGGTGTAGACTGCATTTTCCTCGTCGATGTGATGGATGCTAGAAGGTTGAGTAGTGACAGGAATCAGCATTGAACCTACTTGGACCGCTCAGGCACAGCTCAGTCTGTAAATACGTCATGTCACTCATGTTGTGATGCTGGTTGTGCACTCGCCCGATTAGGCTCGCCGCACACTTGTTGCGCCATAGAGCTCAATGCGGCTATTGATGTGCTACCACGGAAGCGGTTCTCAACAGCCACTGGGCCGTGTTGCCGTGGCCCATGCAGTCCCTCTTCAGCACTATCAGTTGAAATTACACAGTGCTGTTCGTGACACCAGAACTTACAATTCGATCTTAGCCTCGGTAACCGCTATCGTGGCAACAGGAAGTCGTGATTGAATGCCATGACAGCTCGGCACTTGGGGATTTCACTGGTGCGGGATAGGCCCACGAAGCCTATTTCAATCGATGAGAAGTGTGGATCAGCCGCTCTACCTTAGCATGACAACGCACCTACCCGCTCAAGTCCTGTGATCTGCGTCGATTTCGCTTCCACCAGCACTGTTTCAGATAATAAGCAACGTCGCCCGGCGTGCTGTCGTAGGAAGGTCTCCGGTCTGCCTTCCTGGCCGTCTGCCTCTTTGCCTCCGTTGACTACATTCCACCATGTGCGGGATCAGCGCGATCTTCAATCTCCGAAAGCAAGACGTCGCCGACAGGGCCGCGGACTTGTCAGCTTACCGCGAAAGTATTGCTGCAAGACTAGACAGTAATCACTATTTCATAAATTCCCCCCTCGTACACTACTCACAGATGTCTAGGAAGCACAGAATGCCAGCGTCATCGCGGACCTGATGCCAAAGGAATCTGGGTGTCTGAAGATGCCGCCGCAGGGCTTGCGCACGTGCGTCTATCTACCAGAGATTTAAGCAGTGCAGGTCACCAACCCTTGCACAGCTCAAATGCACCGGATGATATACATGTTGTCGTCAACGGTGAACTTTACTACGAGGACGAGCTACGCACAAGTCTGAGCTGCGATTACGCATTCGCATCGACCTCGGACTCAGAGATGGCCATAGCCCTATACAGGAAGTATGGTGATCGTCTCGTGGATCATCTACGTGGAGAGTTTTCGCTTGTACTCTACGACGGCAAGAAACAGACGCTCTTAGTTGCTCGGGACCGGTTCGGAGTGAAGCCTTTGCACTACGGAATTTTCGACGGCCAGCTGCTTGTGGCGACACAGGTCAAGGGCATTAAGGAGTTGCTCGGGACAGGAACACTGCATTGGGATGTAAAATGTCTGGCTCAAGGCGGAGGACATTATGGTTCGAGGACCTTGTTCAAAGGCATCGAAAAGGTCCCCGCTGGCCACGTTCTCACAGTGACTCAATGTGGCAAGGAGGCTATGGACTTCAGACCATACTGGCGCACACGCTATCCAGCTAATGCAGGAGGAACCGATGATCGAACAGTCAACGAACTCGTGGAAGGCCTTCGATCACGATTGCTCGAATCTGTCCGTCTCCGCCTCGTCTCTAGCGACGTACCAGTCGGGCTGCTGCTTAGTGGTGGAGTTGATAGCAGTGCAGTGGCGGGCATGGTTGCAGAATTGAGCCTGAGGGGTGGCAACGACAAGAGTGATGGCCATTCGCCGCTGCCACTCCCAACCTGCTTCACGATCACCTATCCGGATGACAGTGAGAAGGACGAGTCTGCAGTCGCGGCCAGGACAGCTGAACATCTCGGTCTACCACTGCAGAAGGTCGTCGTGACTGAGCAAATGCTGGCCGATGAGCTCGAGGAGTCTTGTTGGCTGGGAGAAAATCTGTTGTGGGATCTCCAACACGTGGCTAAGAAATGTATGAGCCGGCAGATCTCACAGCGCGGCTTAAAAGTGGTGCTGAATGGCGACGGCAGTGATGAATTGTGAGTCCGGATACGCGCTCAAAAAGCTGAATGTTGCCACCATCCTCTGGCCTGGAGGTCGATTTACTAATTACGGGATCGTTGTAGATTTGCGGGCTACAGTTTCTTTGCCGCTGACCGACTGGAAGCCGACGACGAGCGTCGTAGCACGCGCCTCCAGGAGACAAGTTCGGCACAGCGAATGAAGCTGAAGGAGGAGCATGTCGGGAACGCCAGCTGGTACGGCGCTATTGCTCGAGACCAGGGGCATGATGAGGATAACATTTTTGCACAAAAATTGGCCCTACCACCAGCATTCTGCAAAGTTGCTGTGTGTTCATACGACGACTGGTTGATGGAAGAGGTAAGAAGGCTTTCCGACCCGTTTGAGGCAATTCACGACTCTTTCACGACGGCCGAAAGAGAAGAAATGCGAACACTGCATCCAATGCATCGAGCGATGTGGGCGTGGCAGAGGACCATTCTGCCGAATATGATCATCGCCGTCATCAGCGATGGAGCAGAAATGGGTGAGTAATGCACAATTCGAGTCTGGATATAACAAGGTTAACAGGCGCATACAGCTCATGGCATCGAATCTCGGCCGCCTTTCCTTGACCACGTGGTTGCCGAGTACGCACAACAGCTCCCAGTTGATATGCTCGTACACTTGAAAGAGGACGAAGACCCTATCGAGAAGTGGATATTCCGACAAGCGGTGAAACCATACATTACGACGGAGGTTTTCCATCGACGAAAGCAAGCCTTTGCAGCTCCATTCCAGTGGCGGAAAGGCGGTCCGATGTATGAAAAGCTGTCTTCGCTCATCACGCAGGAGAAGATCGAGAGGCTTGGTTTCGCAGATTGGAGTCAGTGTCATGACATCGTAGATCGCTGCTTTGACGAGGCAGATGAATTGCTGCTGAGAAAAGCTTTGTGGATAGCGGAAGTAGTGTCAATTGGGGTGCAGTTCGGCGTTCAGACTTGGCTCCCATCCAAAATCGAGATGGAGGGTGCAAAGTGATGCTGAGATGATGTCTTCGGATGGGGCAAGGAGGAGAAACGCAGAGAAATTGGGGAGCCAAAAGTAACTCGTGTATTCCAGTACGCTTGGATCCGCCTTCACTGTTATTACCTACTCTAGACGCCTTGCTCTCATTTCACATGTGCTGACCTCTGCTATGTTTCCCACTCCCTCATCTCTTACAGTGAAAAGACACAGTTGTTTTGGCTGAAACGTCGATGTCGATCTCTGCACTTGGCATTTGCTAGTTGTGCTATCAGCATTCAACGAAGTACGAGTGTTGTAGTGCACTCTGAAATCATCCGTCGCTTCTTTACACAGTACCTTCGCCGCGATCGATGATCGTCTACCGATTCACACTAGAGAAGCCACCGCGGCTGTACTGTTTCGTGGCACGTCACTAGCGATGAAATAGACTTTACTCCACGGCGATCAACAACGCTACATGATATGAGGTCCACACTGTCGCTCTCTCTGCCAGCACTTGACGTCTTTGTCATTCGCGGCCAAAACCGTGTTGGCCACCGGTTATCTATTTGACAAGCCATAACAGACGCCGCCATGCCGGACAGCGTTGATCCCGAAAAATCTCAAGTACAAGAAGGCGATAATCATACAACAGATCCGAGGAAATGGTCCCGCAAAGTACGAAGAAGCGCGGTCATGATGATGGGTTTCTTCGCATTCCTAGAGCCATTCGCTTCATCTATGATTGCACCATCTTTACCGCTAATTGCGAATGAGTTTGCGATCACGTCTTCTGTCGTGCGGAATGTGAGTCAGTTCCTGCTAGAGTTGCCGCGGCAGGCTGCTCAACCTGCTCACCATATGCGCAGCTCGTTCTCTCCTCGTTCCTGCTGCCGTACGCTCTGGGCACATTGCTTCTGGCGCCTCTCTCCGAGACTATCGGCCGGAAGCCGGTACTTCTGGCGTCTGCAGGTCTGTTTTTGGTCTTTACGACTGCATGCGGCTTCGCGCACACCACAGCACAATTGATCGTCTTCAGGATCATCGCTGGATTCGGAGGATGCGCACCTCTCGCTCTTGGAGCTGCTGTGATCGGTGATCTGTATGCGCCAGAGGAACGTGGGTCGGCACTGGGTGTGTACATGGGCCTTCAGATTGGCGGCCCCGCGGTCAGTTTTGTGACAATTTATGAGGTAGCAGAGGGAGACTCTAATGCTCTAGACAGTTCGGTCCGATTGTTGGCGGATGGATCGCTCAAACTATCGACAGCTGGCGCTGGACTTTCTACGTGTGTGCAATTGGGACGTCAGTCGTATTCGGCATCGGTCTCCTGTGGCTGCCAGAGACCTATGCGCCAACGTTGAATCAGATCGAGAAACCGAGACTCAAGCACTGCTTCAACTCTCTTCGCCGGCCGTTCATTCTGTTTGCCACGCAGCCTATCATACAAGTCCTCGCAGCCTTTGCTGCCATAATATTCGGCTCGTATTACATTTTCCTAACCACAATTGTCGGAGTGTTTCGGGACAGGTACGGACAGCAGGTTGGCATCGCTTGCCTGCATTATCTAGCACTCCTCCTCGGACTTTTGACCAGTGTTCTCGCGAGTGGTATGGCGATGGATGCTTTTTACCGTCGACTGAGCAAAGATGGCAGTCCACGTCCGGAAGCTCGTATACCGTACCTGGGTGCCAGCGGCACATTTCTGCCCACGGGACTCCTACTCTACGGCTGGTCGACACAGTACACGGTGCACTGGATCGTTCCGGACATTGGACTCTTCTGCATCGGCCTCGGCATCCTGGCTCCCTTGGCTGCAATTCAGCATTACATCTTGGACTGCTATTCGACTCATGGCTATGCGGCATCGGCGTTGGCGGGAATGAACGTTGCGAGGTTCTTGGCTGGCTTCGGGTTCCCATTATTCGCAGACGTGATGTACGACTCTCTAGGCTTAGGATGGGGAAATTCGGTGCTAGCCCTAGTCGCGCTTGTTACTGGATCTATAAGCGTTTCGCTCTGGACCTTTGGGCCCCGACTAAGGGCTATGAGTTCTTCCGCAAGCACTTAATTTAACTGTTATCGAAACTTATAGACGTTAGCATATGCGGGATAGAAATGGAAATGTCGTGCTGGCGTCGACAGCTCAATGTCAGCCGCCCTTGGTTTCTTGCTAGTGACTTGAATAATCGCTTCGTTTGATGCAGCTGTTCGCGTTGCTCCGGCGCCGATCAAACATGCTGCGGCTACTGCCAATTACGTCGCCGTCAGAGTAGCAGCTGGACAGGATGAGATGATACCAAAAAGTGAAGTTCTTTAGAAGTCTTAGAACTAGACCCTGAAGTTTCGGCTCCTCCCGCTTTGAAGTTTTGAAGTGCTTCGGAGCGGATTAAGGTTCTACTTAGCGACTCGCCAACCACGCATGCACCAATGAAATCTTGCGCCAAGAGAAGGGAGCCGACCTCCGCTTCGCTCCGGGGACCCTAGTGATTGCACCCAACTACTGTGCTCCTATCAAGATTGCGAACACAGCCCAATGGAGGAACTCAAGAAGTAAATGTACAATGCACTTCTTCACATGGAGTTCAACCAGCCACAGCCACATGGGCTCCTTGAGCACCTGTGTAATCACCGCTGCCCATCTGAGTGGTGACAGATCCGGACGCGGTGGCAAGATGGAAGGCATCGGTGCTGCTGGCGGCTGGCTTGCAAGTTGGGAGACAACGAGAGGCTGACCCCGAGGGAACAGTGCCATTTCCGCTCGCACCAGAATGATCCACAGAGGCAATACCACTAGTAGTCGGACAAGTAGCAAGAGCATCGCGATCAGCGTCTCTTTTCCTGCGGTTGCCAACATCACCCGCCACTGCTGCTCTTGCGTGAGGTCTGCAAAAAGCTCTGGCGTTTGTAGCCAACCAGGGATGCACTCCAGTAAAGACGTCGATATTGTGTACAGAAGCATTGGCGTGGCTAGTGCTTTCCATCGGAGGATGTTCTGCGGTTGCCGAGCCACGGAGGGTCGTACCCTGACGGTCCGCGAGGTCCAGCGAGCGTGAAGATCCGCAAGCGTGGAGCATGCTGCGATGTAAACGAGTTTTTGTAGGAACGGTCGCCCTTCGATGAAGAAGCGCATCACCCACATGACAAAGGCCACGATCGATTTAAAAAGAAGGGCTCCTCGAAGACCTCGCAGACAAAACGATATACCATCGACTCGGTAGAGCCAAAGTGTGGACGTGACAAGACTCCGGGCAGCCAGATTCCTCGATGTTCCAGCTCTCTCCCAGTCCACTCGCCTTTGGGTCTTCATCGTAAGACTCGTCTCTTGGAGAACTCCGACAACGAGTATGGTTGGAAGCACATGGCCAAGGTAATAGCGGACCTTGCGAAACGATTCAGCAAGGTCGATCGAACAGCGTTGTCTCCTTGGTCTTAGCTTACAACCATCAGCACTGCCTGATATCCCAAATGGAGTGCAAATGCGAGAGCCAGTGGTAGGCTTTGGGATACGTCGAAACTCTTGGCGGTCTGCTCAAATTCGAACAGAGTAGCTGTGATTGAAAACACGTTTCCGTCTCCGGAAGGAGAAACAAGAATGTTGACGCATCTGCGGATCAGGCCTATGGCCAGAGAGCTCTGGGATGTCATGGTAGACGACTTGAATGCCACCGCTCGACGTCCCTAAGTGTAGCGACCAACGTCGGAGGCAGTTCGAATAACGCGCATTGCGGGTAAGGGTACGAAAAAGCGGACAAACAGCGCAACTCCGTTATTCAGGCATCAATAGAACTATCTGCACCTGATCAAAATCCGTTGAGAGAGAGAGACCCACATCTTGACAAGCAAGTTTAACCATTGATTCTCCGCAATGCCAATCTTCATCCCTGCAGGCCCTTGCGTGGAAAGCGTCGGTACCCTACACCGAAAGGCTTAAAAAGGATCAAGCTACTCTGCCTCCTTCCGTTCCCGCCTTGGTCCGCTTGGTCTGTAGATCTACGCCGATGCTTGCGACCTGATCTCTTCGGGGGTATCCGTACGCAGTTGGTTGCTCCAATCTGTATTAGCTACTCAGGGCTATGTTCTTCCTGCCCGCAGCTGCTTATCCCTATCTGTTCTGTCGGCGAAGGACGCAGTCGTGTGCAGCACTGACTACATTACACTCGTGCATCAATTGACCAAGCCCGCTTTTGTTGTCTTGCTTCTTCCAGCTACACCGCCGGAATTACATTAGCCTACCGCGAAGGATCTCAGCTCTTGCTAACTACGCTCCTCGGATGTTGCAATTGGCTATACAGCACTGTGGAGCCGGAGTGGGTCTGAGCAAGATCTAACTTCGAGGTTTTCACCATCCAGATGCTCCATGATCTAGTCTTGCAGCTAGGATAAACGAGGGATACCACTCCGCTTCTCTAAAGGCCAAACAGCTCATCGGGCCGAAGGGTCTGCTAATATGAGAGGGTTCTAGATCGCAATCGAGTTGAGCGGAGATACAGCCCCTTCCCACCTCGGAGTGGCATTAATGAGAGGGTGGAGCGGCGCCCTTCCTTCGCTCGTCTATCTGGATTGGCCGAGTATCATGCTACGCGGTGGACCTCTAGACCTCGCATTCCACTCCAATGCGTCAAGACACTGTCGAAAGGCCTGCTATGGTCGAAGTCGATAATCGTGTGTTGGATGATTGGCTACTCTCCTGCATCGGAGGTGTTTAGACTTTACATCTTCATCGCTCTACATCTGCCAAGTGCTGAGTGTAATGAACATCACAGATTTGTTCTCTCCAGCCAGCCCTATGAACGAGGTCGTCTCGGTTCGATTGACTTTGGAGCCTTATGGAAATGCCCAACACCATGGTGGATCCTCACGGCCGAGTTGATAGTGTGGCGTTCTGGAAGCATCCAATATCATAGTGGATCCTTGCGGATGAGTCGAACGAATGTGTAGCCTTGGTGGGTGGTCCAACATTTTTAGTGCATCTTTTGATAGTGTGGGTTGTGGAACAGGTCAATACCATGATGGATCCTTCAACAGCTGAACTGATACTGTAACCTATGATGGATCCTCATGGAGCTGGTTCTCTCCACCCCTATCAACGAATCCGTCTCGGCTGTGTTGGATTGGTTACCATGTGGAACCTTCCAACGCGAAGGTGAATCCTACTCATGCTATGCATGCACGCTATAACAGTAGCGATGGTATTCCAACACCTCAACCAACAGCTAACCGAGGGAGATATGGCATGTTGAGCGATGATGGGTCCTAGCACTCCATATTCTGAATGAGAAAGACGAGGGTCGGAAGAGCAATGAAGCTCAGGTCGAGGGATGATAAAGGAGCGTTGTACCAGCCCAATCGTAGCTTTGAAGCACACATCCCTCCTCCTTCGCAAACAGCTTTCCCTTCAACGAAATCTTTCCTCGCTCCAACGATGCATTCGAAGCTTTTGGCATCGGCCGTCGTGGCCCTGGCAGCATCTTCCAGCCAAGCCCTCGAGCTCAGCTACGAAGACAGCATCAATGCCCTCGCCTACGGCAACGTCGCTTTGAACGGCAACTCCTCCGGCACCATCTGGCTCAACATCACCGGATTCGCCGCCGCAGAGCTGCCTCACATTCAGAAAGATGTTGGCATCGAGTCCCTTGACAACCTGGAGCCCCTTTCCATCATCACGGGCTTGGCGAAGACGGCAGCCACCAAGGGACAGTGGGGTGATCTTGTGTTCCTCTACAATGCTTTCGCCATGAATGGTTTCGCCGATTACATCCAGGCTACCAGCCAGCAGATGCAGCACGGTCTTCTGGAGGCCGTCTCCGGCAACGGCAGCCACCCGGACGCTGCTCTCGTCGAACTCTACGCCAGTACCTCCAGCTCGCCCTACCTCGCGGCATCCTTCAGCAGCATCAAATCGGACAACCTCACCACGGCAGCTCTGGAGAAGCGCTGGACGAGAGAAGCCTGCTCGAGCGCTCATCAAGCCCTGAAGTCAGGCTGCCGATCCTTGATCGCTAGTATCTCCGGCAGCGTGACCTGGAAGTCTGGAGGACCTCGCAGCATTTGCAAGTATGGATGCTGTATCAGCTGGAGCGCGAACGCCACGTTCCAGTACCAGAACCTCACAAACGCGGCGAACTACTGTGTCAGCGCGTGTTCGAGCACGAACATCAGCTGCGAGGTGTGGGGTGTGAGTCTGCAGGGCACGATTGTGGATCAGTGCTTGAGCAACAGGGCGGATGGTTGCACTTGATCCTGTTATGGCATGAGATGGAGTAGTGGTAGCCAGGTGCGTGGATCCTTTGCCCTTCGCTAGGGGTTTCTGTCATCGAGCGGGTGTGGAGGATTCCCCAATGTTGGATGTCTTGGCTTTGCAATGATGATGCAGAAAGAAGGAAAAGGGGTTGGCGGAAAATTTTGCATTGTATGAAGTACACTTCTCAGTACAGCTGCGCGAATACCATCACGGGCTTTGTCCAGCTTCGAATGCTGTGCTTTCTCTCATCTCTTTGTTTTTTTTTGGTTTTGCCCATTGGTGAACGTGACAGCTGGATCTCTCTTCTGACATAGCGTATGAAGAGAGTACAAATACGGGCTCCTAAAACTACCACCGGTCCCCGACCGTTTCTTCTAGGAAATCTCTATAGATTTTATAATCGACCTTCTAAAGATAGAGCAAATAAAACCGTAGTTTTGAAGCGATGCCTAGGATAAAGTCGGAGGAATACGCTTAGAAGGTTATGGAATACTAGGCTCGCAAGGAATCAAGAAAATCTAAGAGTGCACATCATTGCGGTACTTGTAGATTACGTAGTCCTTATAACGTTGTGTACCAAATTCCAACTGCTTCGACTTAACTCCTCCTTTACGATCAGCGAACTTGTGATACATAGTCACAGCCACAACAACATCATGTTCCATCAACTACTAGAACGAGGCTATTTTCCCTGAATGCGATTGCGACGCATGATATGTCTCAGCGGAATCACGTCGCATAAGATGCCGACAAGCATCACGACACCGGCGAAAACCTGAGCTCGCCAGAAGTGTTCCAAGCGAGCATTTGTCAACGCGCCTGCAATGGGATTCCCGACCAAGATTCCAACAGCAGCACCAGTCCAAGCCATTCCAAGCCGACTTCCCATTACGTCCGGCGAAGGGCAGAGATGAGGCAAAACAGCGGCCGGGACGGAGACCAGGATTCCCGCAAAGAAGCCGAAGAATATCGCCCAGACAACTATGCCCGCCACGCTGTTCACTGCTATCCATGCAAATAAACCTATGCCAAGCACCAAAGCGGCGCACATCAGTGTTTGTAAGGGTCCAACTATGTCTGCAATGTATCCTGGAATGATGCGACCAAAAAAGTTTCCGGCGTTTACCACTGCGAGGATGTAGACGGCGAGGTCTTCTATGCCTTCTATAGTCCCTGCAAATGAGGTGATGTAGAAGAACGGAACGAAGTACGCCAGGAAGAAGAAGAAACCGCCCGCAGTGAACAGAACGAAGGGCGGCTCTTTGAAGGCGCTTGTGTCGACGAGTCTGCGGGATTTACCGGCCGCTTTTGGATGCTTCGGCAGCATGATGCAGAAAGCCACAAGGAAGCATCCCAGCGCTGTGAACCCCATAACTCTTGTGGTCCAGCCGAATCCGAGGCGTGGCACTAGTTGACGGAACATGATGGGGTAGACAATTCCTCCTAACAAAACGGTAAGCTTTTGTCCAGCGATTTCGTTGTGTAATTGGGGGTGAAGCCCACCAAGACTGCCGCCAGACGTGGCCAGGCCTATTGCGAGACCTCGCCTCTTTGTGAAAGACGTCGCTACGATGGCGAGACTGGGTGTGTACAGAATTCCACTCGCCAGTCCCAAGCAGACTCCCTGAGCGAGAAGGATTTCGTGATACTGATCCGCAAGGCTAAGCATCATGATGCCGAACACGAACAACAGTGAGCCGGCCACGAGCATTGTCCGGAAATACCCATAGTCGAAGATCGGCCCACTTACCACGCCGACGAAGATGAGAAGAAATCCGTCAATACTGCCAATCCATGATATGTCCGTGGGTGAGTGTGAGGAGAGCAGATCATTCTGATAGAACGAAGCGAAGGTGCCGAAAGCATTCACGAAACCCCTGTGCAAATGGTCAGCTTGGTGCAGACTTGAACGCGTTGGATCATACCAAATATTGAACATAACAAATGCTGATCCCAACACTTGCAGCCACGCCGGAAAGCCACCATCCTGTGGCTCTGGGGAAGCTGTTGAAGAAAACTTCGAAGACTCCTTTTCTTCCATGGTGAGCTGGATTCGATTCGACGCCGGAAGTCGACAATTGCGTCTCACGAGCTGGTTTCGTGCTTTTACGGCAGCAGTAATTGAACGAGCAGCTGCCGAAGAGTGCTTAAAGAAAAAGCTCATATTGATTTATCCGAGAAGGGTCGGTGCACATAACGAGTCAGACAGATGATCGCCGGCGATGCTTTAGTTCTACTTACGTCATACGCATGCACATGCACATGGCGCTCCTGTAGAAGATCCGCACTTTTGTGCTTGCCTCTTTGGACTATGCATATAGCACTGCTGTCATAGATCTGCAGTCATAGCTCTACGGAATGGTGGTCAAACATTTCAGCCGTTTTCTGCGGGCAGATCGCCTACAGGCTACAAGGCTCTTCAGACCGACGCTATGTCTGTGGTTTGATTTACCAATACCTCGTCTCTGACTTCTGCGTGTGATCAGATCTAAAAGACATCTCGACGACATGGCAAATATGGCTCAATATTTCGACGTCCACGAGCACATCATCAATGCATCGCATATTCGGTCTTATCCGCGCTCTTGTCGCGAAGAGCACAAACCGTTAAAGCTTCATGTGAAGCAGTACGTTCCGAACGAAAACGACCATCCGGAATTCGACGCTGTGACGATTGTTGCTGCCAGTGGCATCGGGTTTCCAAAGGTATCTCCTCTCAATAACCATCCAACGCTGAGATCAAACTTTACTAAATGGTGTCAATGTAGGAGTGCTATGAGGCATTCTTCGCCAACATCTTGCAACGTTGCAAACAGCAAGGCATCAACATCAGAGCTTTCTGGATTGCTGACCAAGTGACGACCGCATCCAGCGGAGTCCTCAATGCTTCTAACCTGGGAACATCACGTATGCATCGCGATTCCACCCTCACACAACAAAGCTCTTATCTAACATCTCAATCCATCTAGTCTCTTGGTGGGATCATTCTAGAGACCTCCTGCACCTCATCAATGTCTTCTCAGACCAGATGATCCGTCCGCTTATGGGACTTGGCCATTCGCTCGGGGGCACTCAACTGTGAGAGCAGCCATGCCGGTGTCTCTGTTCGCAGGCCAGGACTAACTGTTGTGACAGAGCCTACCTCTCCACGCTACATCCTGCGCTTTTCAGCTCCCTGATCTTGATCGAGCCTCCAATCTACCCAACAATAGAACGTAAACATGGCGTGGCTCACGCTGGCCTCATGCTGCGCAGGAAGACGGAATGGCCCTCCCGCGAACAGGCGGAGAAGTCTTTGCGGAAGACTCCATACTTCAAACGATGGCATCCATCTGCGCTAGCACGGTACCTCGAGTTTGCTTTACAAGATCTACCCTCAAGTTCTGGAAGCCCAGGAGCCGTGCGACTGGCCACAAGCAAACACCTAGAGGTTGCACATCTCTTCCGAGTCAACGATCGAGGCTTGGGCCTCCAAGGTCTGGACTCACTGCCGCCCAGGGACCGCAAGACAGTCCCGGACATTGATCCTTCAGCGGCGGAGAACGCGCCTCTATACTCTCCCTGGACCCGAGAAATGTTCTCAAGACTGCCCAGTTTGCGACCTTGGGTGTTGTACATCGATGGCGATACTGTAACAACAAGCTCCTCGCCTGAGATGGCCAAACAACGGCTCGAAACTACCGGTACGGGCATAGGAGGAAGTGGAGGCCAAAAAATGGGCACTGTGAAGCAAGTGGTCATCAAGGGCGCACAGCATACCATGCCACTAGACGAGCACATCGGAGAGGTCGCAGCGGCTGCCAGTGGGTTCATTGTTGCTGAAGCTCAGCGTTGGCAGCAGGAACAGGCAAGACCTTCATGGACAGAAGATGGCGATGGCAGTGTGCCAACACCACCAAAACAGGATGATGGTTTCATGCGTGCTGTTGAGAATTATGGGCAAGAGGCGAAGAGATTTACCACATCGAAGCTATGAGAATGTTTGTAGATCCACCCAATGTTTGCTCCGCCTCTTCACGTCTTAGGAAACTCGGGAGATCTTCTGCGACGGACTCTCATGCCGAATTCGTTTGGCGGTCGCATCGATGTATCGTGATAGCGAGCTTTTGGAACATGCCCATAGCCGACACTGCCATCTTTATCAGAATCTGTCGACAACGGAATTGCCTCCATTTCATAATCCATTACGAGTTTGGACATCATAAGCAACATCTCTTGCTTGGCGAACCATCTTCCAGGACATGCCTGTACGCCGTAGCCAAAGTAGAGAGCTTCTTGCGTCGCGTTCGCCAGCCTCCAATGCTGATCTGCAGTTTTCGAGTTCTGCCGAATGTGGAACGAACGATTGCCATTGAATTCGCTGGGGTTGTCGTAGATATCTGGGTCCTGGAGAGTGGCTTCCACAGCAGCATAGGCGCTGACACCTGGGGGTACGTAGACAGTCCCATCGACGGTGTGAAAACCGAAGGGCTTGCTAGAAGTAACTTGCCGGCCGACCATCACTTTGGGCAGGCCAGTTTGTATCAGCAAGTGGAATGAAGGCGTGAGATGGTCGACTTACGGATACCGAGGGGCGTGAAGCGTGCAGATTCCATTATGAAGCTATCCAGTCGGTGCATACTTTCAAGGTCATTTGCTCGAAGCTGACCTTCTCGGCCCAATAAGCAGTCACGCATCTCTGCAACCATGTCTGTTGTGTACTCTGGTCGATGTAGAAGGTTCGCTAGAGCCCATGTGAGCATATTGGCGGTTGTATGAATGGATGCCATCATCACGCGGCTCATGGTGTCCGCAAATTGATGAGCACTTGTGTCTGGACCACCAGTCTCGATCAACCATTGCAACGCATCATCTGGGTTCTTCTCGCCCTTTTGGAGCTTGTCGCAGCGGGCTCGATAAATCGGCAGGAGTCGCTCGCTCACGAAATTTCGATTGTGAATGACCTGTCGAATGCTTTCCAGCGGGCGTATGTGGGTATAGTAAAGTCTCATCCATGCTGGGTATTGCCGGATCTCGAGAGCCGCACTCTAAGCGTTTGCCGTTAGATTCATGGTGGTCTCGACCCATGCTGGATCAGAAGCGAGTTCGGCGCCATGAAAGACTTCGTTGACGACACCAGCAATGCATTGACGGAATAGGTCATGAATGCATGTCACAGTGTGCCAGTCAGTCGTGCTGGAGGTGAGCTTGTTATCAATCTCCTGGTTAATCTTCCTGATCATCGTCTTAATGAGGCTGTCGAGCCTTTTGGTAACATTTACACGCAACGCTCGGCCAGACCATGGAGCACGATCTGGAGCGCCGGTATAAGACATCATCATGATATCGTGCATAGTCTTCCGCCAACTGAGAGAGTTGCCGGGAATGTTCTTCATCTGCTCGATGCAGGCTGGCGGAAGTACCACTCTCCATGTTCCATATGAGCTTCTAATCTTGAATGCCCGTCCTTGCTTGGTGTACTTCTCATATCCTTGTCGAACAAGATCTCGAACCTGATCCTGCTCAAGGTAGCGCTCTCGGACGTCTCTGCCATCGAACTTGACCGTTGGAATGCGTGACAGAAAGGCATGGTTAGGTCTAGAGCGATCGTATAGCCAATGGAGCCCACATGCTATCGTAATCAGGCCCAGCAGCAACGTGAAGGACAGCATAATAATCTGGAGAGATTTTTGAGCCCGCAACTGCACAAACATGCTGTTGTTACACCCATGTATGCGCAAATTAATTCTACAGCCTGCAGAACCTACCTCCTACTGATCCCGCTGTACAGCTGCACTGGATTCTGCCCGCATAGCAACGATTGATCCAACGGTCTGCCGATCTGACAAACGATCGATATGGCGATCTACACCGCCAGCTGGCTAGTACGTGTCAGAAAGTCAGTGGTGCTTTCAATGCATTGACGAGCCGCTGACGTATTTCCTAGATGCCTCGTAGCCAATGAATCCTGGTCTACGCGCTCTCGTGTGAGTCTGCTGGCGTTGTATCGTCAGACATTGGCGATCAGCTAGAATACTTGACGCATGACTAGTTCTAGCTGAGCAACACATGCAAAAGCTACGCCCGAGCCGCCGAAGCTTTGACAAGGCTTCGAGAGTCAACAGTCGTGATGCAAGCCCCTAGAATGCGATTGCATAGCGTTGAGCCGCTGATCCCGATTAAGGTCCGAAACTCACACAAGGACACTTTGCAAGATGGCAAAGTGGGTCCAGATCTGCAGACCTCCCACACTGCTCAAATAGGCCAGCAGAGCGCACAGGGGGAAAAGCGCTCGATCCTCTGTGCTTGGCGGCATAAGGTCATTGTGCGTGCAGCGCGCACGAAGCGCATGCAGTCTCCTTACAATACCGCTCCCGACGGATGGCGGTCCGACATCATCAGCGCTGTTTCTGGCGCACAAGCTGTTCAGACGCGAGTCGAAACTCGACTACTAGTCATGCCATAGGGAACACTCCAACAATGCACCGCTCATCATCATCACTGCATTCGTGGAGTGCAATCGATAGCAGATGCGCTCGCGGCTCGTCTGCACATCTGACGATGGGGAAAGTCTGTTTCTTCCATTTGCCAACAACGTGGACACCTGGAAGCCACTCCAACGAGACGCTTAGACGCTGAGGGCTGATGAGTGTTTATGTATACTGCTAAACGGGCCCCAACATGAATCCGCCATGTGAGTAAGGTCGATTCGTTGCCTCTTTGGGCAGTTACAGAAGACGCACGGGATTCGGACGACTCATCATCTCGGGAACAGCCCACACGGCCGAGTTCTGAAGTCAAGATGCACATTGAGCATTGTTGCGTCAGTGGAGGCTGAAAACACCGCCTCCATTATTACATATGGTAGTCCGCTTGTTTACAATCGATGAACCCATCCTCTCCACTTCAGACATCCACTACACACGCTCCGTTCCACTATCCTCTCGCACATTCAACGACCATCAATATGCTGGGATCACTTTTTGTCGCTGTTCTTGCTTGCTGCGAGGTAGTAGTCGCAGCGCCATGCTATGGCAAAAGCTGCGACAAGGGCGGCAAATGGACCAAGGCTCAGTCTTACCGTGACAACGTAAGTCTTTTACAACCATGGTCAAAGGAGTGAAGATGGTCACTAACGCGCCATGCCAGTTTGACAATCTGCCGACCTCACTGGCCGCTCTTGCACCGGTCAACCAATATGGAGGCCTGAACTACAAATCGTTCTTCGTCGCAACCCCAAGCCAACTCACTGGCGTCCAGGCTCACTCCTCGCCCAACGTCGCAGCATATGGCGTATATGGAATGCTTCTCCAGGGCACCCCAACTCTCACTCCAATCAAGGAAAATGCTGTCTTTGACCTATCGTCGTTCTACTTTGGCTGTGCCGTGAACACCGCAGAAACTGCTGCTGGGCTAGCAAGCGCTTGCACAGTTACCGTCAAGGGGTTTGTGGGGTCAAAGCAAGTTGGCTCGCAGTCTTTTAATTACGCTCCCGCACTCCTCGACTTGGCCCCTGCAATGAAGAAGGCAAGCTTTGGGCCATGGGCAAAGGCTATGACTTCTGCGACCTTCGAGACAGCCAACGGTCTGTTGATCGGAACTTTGGTCGACGATTTTGTGTACACTGTTTACTCGAAGAAGAAGTAGGGAAGAAATTGGAAATCGTGCTTGAGGGCCTAGAAGAGATCGGATGAATCGGATGATGGTGCTTACGGCATGCATGAAAACAACTTGTGTGTCGACCATGATATAGCACGCGGAGAGTGGAGTCGCCTCCTGCTTGGCGTCGAGCTGATTCCAAGCCATTTTCTACACCATGATTAGCTCTTTCGTACTGTGTACGCGTGTATCGTCTGTCGCGTATCGCGTGAATCTGCTATCCAACGCCCTGGCCAAAGAGAGGTCTTGAAACTCCTTCTTTTTGAAATCTGTTGCAGCGCCTGAATCTGTGTCTGCGTCTGGCTGCTAATCGTGTAATCTTGTTGTTGTTGCCAATCGTGAGTTGTCATTGCGCATCATGAAGTCTTCTGTCTGACTGTCACAAGGTCTTAGAAGTCATCCCCACGTGACGCACATCCCCGCGTAACGCACAGAACTTCGCAATGTTGTAGTTACACTTAGAAGCCACATAACTCAACAACCAGTTGATGGAATTTGATGATTTTGAGTGCATTGGAATCGCTATATACGCAGTTTATCAAAGTCAACTTGTAGTGTTACTATACGGCTTGGCTGTGGCTGTTTCTTGCGTTGTCGTCGTCAAGCCGGCTTTGTCACTTCCTCTAACACTTCAGGTTCCAACATAGGTTAGGCCAACTTCTGAGCTAATATTACGTGTTTGCGAGTCCTCTTAGGCCTTGTGGACGCTTATAACTCAGTTTGGAGTTGTCTGTTATGTTCTTTGACCTCTTTATCAAAGTTCTTGCGGATAGTGTCTCTCTGCTGTTGTTCCTCCTTCTGCTTCTTGGCCTGAACTCGCTTAATAGCACGCTATTCCTTTGCAATTCGTGCCTGTGCTGTCTTAAGTTGTTGTTCTGTCTTCTTCTTAGCCTTCTCTTGTTTCTCATTGATTTTGGCCTGATCTCTGGCCTCCTGTAGCTTCTTAGCTCTGTCAACCTTAGCAGGTGACCAGAAAATGCCTCCTTAGGTGCCCTTAGTACGTACTTCCTTAATTAGTGTCTTGCCACGTTGTCGCTTCTTCTTCTCATTGTTTAGGGCCTGCTTAAAGCCCTTATTCTTAACCCTAAGAAGGGCTACCTCAGTTGTCAACTGCTGGACTGTGTCTTGTAATTTGCGAGCTACAGCATTGTTCTTAGTCGCTGCTTTACAGATTGCAACACCTGTAGCCTTTGTAATTAGAGCCTGGATAGCTCTTGTGTTGCTAGCAGATAGAACTAAGCTTCTAGATGACTCTGGCCTGCTATCTTGCAGTCTGGAGGCATTGTTAAACGTTGCCAGAACTGGCTCTGGATCAAATAGAACTAGGCCTGTTTTGCGCCAGCCGCTAGCAATGTTGTGTTCTGTAAATGCCTCGTTCCAGGCAGGCCAGAAGAGCCTAAAGAAATCGCGTTTTGAGACAGAAGACAACCCCTGACACTGTGTCATATGCTGGTCCAGTTTCTTATGATAAGCAGTGGAAAGTGGACTGAATAAGGACATATCCAAAGGCTGAAGTTTATGTGTGATATGAGGTGGAAATACGCAAAGAAGAATGCGATGTTCAAGAGCCCAGTCAATGAATTCCATGCTAATATGAGAGCCATGGCTATCCAGTATTAATAATCTCCAGTCTCTGCCTTGACGTGCCTTGTTCTTTGTATGTCGATCAAATACCTCCTTCAACCATGCTAGGCCAATCTTGTTATCTGTCCAGCTATTGGGGGAGGAGGCAAAGAATGCGCAGTGTTCAGAGTGGTCAAAGTCCTGTAGCCAGGAGTCTTGAATGTTGCCAGAAACTGCCTTATATATTAAGGCAGGAGGCAGCTATGTGTTGTCTGCACAAATACAGGCAAGTATTGTGATCCATTCCCTGTTGCCATCTTGTGTGGTTTTGGCATTCTGCTTGCCTAGCCCACTACGCTTAGTGAAGATCCTTTTGGCATTGTTCATGAACCCAACTATGATTCCCTTCTTATCTACGTTGTAAACGTTGCCTGGCTGTATTCCATACTCTTGTATCTTGCTGTCCACCATATCAAAGAAGGCTTTGACATCGTTATAGTTCTCTGCCTTGGCCCTAGCCTTGTCAAGCCGCTGGAGGTACCTGGAAGCCAGGATGTTGGAATGCCTTGTAACAAAGCGATGGGGCCAGTTCTTGGACAGACTATGGCTATAGATAGCCTCAGCAAAGGTCCTTAGCATAGCAGGAGTTGGTGGTAGGCCAAGAGTAGTCAATTTGTTAAGGTACTTGATCAAATAAGTCTCCTGGGGGCGTGTTAGAGCCTGCTGGCTTTCCAGCTTAGTAGCTATGCTGGAAGCAGTGCTATTCCATACTCGATTGAGACGCGTTCTTTCTACATTGAATTTCCTTGCAGCCTCTGAGACATTGGGCTTCTTTTGAGCTGCTAACCACTCCAAAGCGTCTTGAATTGAGTCCATAATGGCGTGTTGAATAGTTATGTGGAACCATGGCAAGGTGCAGAAATTTGTGCGTTACGCGGGGTTGGGCGTCACGTGTGGATGACTTCTACTGGTGCCAACCGTCAAGTCTTGTTTGTTACGTTTTGCCAGTTTTGAAGTCTGGTATGTTATGTTTTAGAATAAATTGGATTGTTTAGATTTTGTGCATCTGAGGCTGCTAGTTCTCTTGAGTCTTATTGAATTTGATGTGGACAGCGCCACTCTAGCCTTTAGTGGCCTGCAAAGGGGTGCTGTTTGTGCCAAGGGCAACGACACTCAGAGGTGTCATAATTGGTGGAAGCCATGGTCGGCTGTGGCGGGTGCTGGGTGCGCTTTGTTGTGCCCCCTGAGGGAGTCTTTGTTGTGCCTTCTTGTATAAGGTTCTTTGAGTGCCCAATAGGTCTTTGGTATGCGCGTGAAGCGACTTGATGGTCACTCGTGCGAGCGCAATGTGCGAGGGCACACAGCTAATTGATCGAACATGATGTGGTTGTTGTTATGCATTCGTACAAGATCTAGAGTCATCATACCGCGTCGCATCACGGCTACCCGGTCGCGTTAGATGGTGATGCGAAGCCCGTATATCCCTCTCGTCCTCATTCTCAAATTGAAGAAGACCTTGGAAGGAGTGTGAAGGGTAAAGGAGGTGTACGGAAAGTTGGCGGCGAGGGTTAGGGTCTCTTTGCACTTGTTTCCCGTTCTACAAAGAAGCTGGTTCAGCGTCACGTTAGGTCACGGGGGACCTAATGATCTTGTCAAGCGGGGCTAAGCTTGATCTGAGGTAGAGCTTGTTAATATGTCTATAGAAGTGAAGTGAATAGGGTTCTTATATTCCATTTAGTAAGATAGAACAGAGAATTCACAAATCTCCCCGCGTTCTCCCTATGAATCGCCACCCCAATCCATCAAATCCACACTATCTACTAGCAACACCAACCACCTAACTTGTTCAGCCATTTTACAGACTGCAATCATCGCCGCCCTCCTTGCCAATGCAATGACCATCTGCGCCCAAGGCAGCAAGTGCTGCTCTCGCCAGGCATTCAAAAATCAGCCATACTGTCAGTCCAATGAGATCGAGGCCAGCTGCGTGAGTGCTCACGATTAAAGAGCTCAAGAAGGGGTGGTCTGTGCTGACAGATCATCTCGAGTGGATTCCTGGTCGGATGCCAACAGCGGCAATGGATGTGACGGCCATGGCGAACTTACCATCGGTAGAAGCCTACATCTCAGCTTACAAGAACGACAACGAACTCCGGTCTTGTCAGAACGGTGGGATCTGGTACTGCTACGCTTATATTTCTCCCGACCCCCGACTCCCGAGGATTGTGAGAAAAGCATCACGTTATACGTTGCCGGCGCTGATGATCCAAGCTAGTAAAGCAGCGAGCTCCGGGTGCTTTACGTTGGGTGGCATATTCTGTAACGGCAGCGAGAATGAGCAAAGGGCAGTCAGGGTCGCGCCTTGAGATAATGCAGCTGAGGCTGGTAAGGGGCCGTGCTTATGCTTGCGAAAAGGGATGGGCTTGCATCGGTAGACAGCTTCATAATCTCCCAGCTCGATGCCGTTCATAAAGCTTGAAGACTGTATATGCCAGGCTTCAATCAACCATCACTTGGGACGTTCTCAATCGAAGATTGATCCACGATTAGAGAGTCCTCTGAGCAAGGCTCTATATCATTTAGCAGCAGTGCTGTTAAGCCAGAGCCAGTCCAACGCGATTCAGACACACCGGCTCTACGATGTTTAGATCGGGGTCATATTTGCAACGACATCCCACCTCGTCCCTCCCCTCAATCCTGCCGTGGCCCTTCCCACTGATACCAGGGGGAGTAGTGAATCCTCTCTTCTTCTCCTCCGGCGTAGTTTGATATGTACAATATTGCAGCGCGTCGTGAACATACCCCAGGTCTGAAAAGTGGTGCAGCTCCTGCGGCTCCAGCAGCATAGCAGCAGCGAGGGAGTGAACGGCGGCATCGCCCCACCGCTCATAGTAGAAGCCTCCGTCTCGGTCCAAGTACTTAAAGAGATTGCGGTACGCTTCGGAGCGGTAGAATTCCAGATCCGCGATTTCAAAGTTGCTCCAGAAATGACATACATTCCACAAGTCACCGTTGCCATCTCTGTTGCGCAGCCATGAGAGCGCGGAACGAAATGGCCACGGCATGTACGATGCGTCGATCATGGCAGTCCACAGCGAGGATGTGGGGAAATAGTGGCTGGATTTGTAATCGGAGATCTTGCGGAACAGGGAGGGCACCGTTTGGCCACGCTCCCAGAGAGCCATGTTGTAACCGTAGCGCTTCTTGTGTTTTTGCATGGAGACAAAGGGATCGTAAGTCAAAGCGCAGGTGAAGCGAATGTTCGGCTCGACACGCCAGTAGTACTTGTATGAAAGCAGGGCGGGATGGTCGTAGAAGAAGCTGGCGCAAATGAGTTACAACTTCTGAGCTCAGGGAATGGAGAGAGAAGGATAAAAGTAGAGCATGGCGCGGCCGGGTGGTAGAAAAAATCATGAACGTACCCAGACTGAAACCGACACATGTGATGATAGCTCTCAAGGCCACCATATTGTATCCCTTTCCGATGCATCGCTTGCATATTTGCCTTGGCTTTCTCCTGATCAATCCACTCGGGATATCCCCACATGTACGATGGTATCTGTTCAAACTTGACGTCCACGCCTTTGCCGACTGCCTGTCCTACCTTCTCCTTGAACTCCCGACTCCACTCCACATCGTTCAAGAAGACCCACGGGTACCCGAAATTGTCGTTGAATTGTTCTTGTACGCTCCGTACACTGGCTATCGCCCCGTCAACTTCTGTGTTCCGGGCTAGCATCACCAGAACAGCGGAGGCGCGTGCGGTGTCGTTCAAGACGGGGTCTTGACAGCCAGTGTGAAAGGGCGCATCGAGGGGCTCGGCAGGGCGTGGAACAGTATGTCTTCGCACATGAATGCATGCTTCTAAAAAGAGCAGGAAAAAGACTACCGCGATGGGTTTCCACCACTGCCAGATCGCCGAGCGGGACAAGGCACGCAAAGAATTGCGCAGGGATCGCAGTATGGCAGAAAGCATGGCCGACACGCCCCTATGCTTCCGTTATGCGTCCCACGCAAAAGCCCATGAGAAGCTGGACGTCTTCATCTTGTCAGGACGCGACCGATCACGAGCTGAGAGAGGTGTAGTTAATCACTGGCCGACCCACTGCAAGCGGAATAAGTGGCCTGGAAGATCCCTTCGAGGTCTCGGCATTCCAATACCAAGACGGGAACACCGCGCCGCGCCGGAACGGTCTACCAACCATCTCACATGCAGATTCTCACCACGAAACAAACTTGCAGGACGACAACATGGCACCAGCACTGCAGACGAGCATGCGAGCTGCACAGTCGCGTAGTCAATCTGAATGGTAAGTATTGTCCAATGCATTGCCGCCATAGCCTACAGGCGCCGGTTCGACATGTTCGGGTCGATTTGATACGCAACTCTTGTCTCAAGGCGCCAGAGCTGCTAAGTTTCACGCACAGCATGTGGTTTCTTTGGGTCCCGAGCGGCTGAAGACTCTGCTCAACGTCACAGGCTCATACCGTCACATGCCGGTGCGTATAGTCTGCGCCCTTCTGTAAGGAGGGACTCGAAGATGAGGAGATGATGTGGAAGTACTGCTAGGATATCATCAGAGTCCCGTTCGAATTTGCAACGTCGAATCCTCAGGGGCAAAAGAGTTGCATTGTTTGCCTTATTTCCATGGGGATTTCCCCCAAGGTCTGGGGTCTGGGCGCTCCCCACAATGCAATGCCAAGGCGGTATGCTGTGAGGTCATCCAGACTTGCATCGTGTAGATCTGCTTCCACCAAAACGCGAACAACGTCGCCTGTTGCGAGAGACATTTTCCAATGTACATATGGGTCTCCTCAAGACCCTCTGCATCATACCATGCAAAAGCATCGGCGGCTGGAGACCCCCAGTGCAGCTTCTGCGTTGGTCGCGGCGTCCATCTTCTGCTCGCTCATTGCGCAGCGTTCCTTCACCCAGCATTCCGAGCTAGCGTCCGAAATACTATGCTGGACAATACTCCTGTTCCTGCCCAAGGCGAGGAGCTGGCTGAATATCAGTGCCTCTCAGATCTCTGAAGCGTCTGATCTTCGGCCGACTACGATTAGATCCTTGTGGGCGATCGCCGCAAGCCTGACCTTGTCGTGCGTGTATAAGGCAGAAACCGGAATGGTAGAACTTTTGGTGAGCACCACAATACACGAGCACCGTAGATCAAAATCCTTGGACTAAGCATCGACAGCCGCTAATCACACCCCTGCTGCTGATCGCACAGAGATATTCCGTCGGTCATCAAGTCGAGTTCCCGGCATCAATAAAACTTTGGCCCATACCCCCTGGTATCTGGGGAACAACGCTATGCTCTCTAGTCGCCACCCTATCAGTTTCCCCGTGGGGACCTCTCGGCTCGACGCTATCGATCTTTGCTGTCATCCCTCTACTCTACGTCTACACAGCTTTCCTGCCAAAGGCTCATCAGGCTTCGCAACAGCTTCCGCCGCTCGTCAGTAGCCGGGTCGATGCAGTCGCCGATCTTGCCTGGAGGGCCGTCGTCTTGTTGACCGGAATCATGAGCGTTCAAAGCATGATGTTTGGATTCGACGCAACGCAGATCACACATGCACTATTCGTAGGCGTGGCTAAGGCTATGTCTTGGGCTTTCATACTTCAAACGGTACGTGACCATGTCTGTCAAAGCTTATCGGCAAGTGTTGATAGTTCTGCAAGAGACGACATGTCCCATGGTGCATTGCACCCACAGTGCAGAGTTTCGTACTCATCGCCGCGCAGGATTCGTTCACTCAATCCTCACACACGCGTGCCGTGTTCAACGTGGCTGCATCAGGGGTTGTGATTGCCCAGGTCATCCAATTGCTTCCAAAGCGTTCGAAAGCCAAGTTCGCTCTCTGGATCTTCCTGCTCGCATCATTGGTGCCCTTTCTCGCAAATATGCTAGCAATCAGGAACTTGCAGATTTCTGCTCGGAAGAGCTTCACCGGAGATCATGAACATCCCGTGGAGCTTCTGGTCAGCAGCGCAAAAGTCAGCTTCGAAGGCCTTGTGCAGCACCAGTCCAAAACGTACACGACCGCTTGTGATGAGTATCGACGCCGGTACAGCATGGAGCCTCCGGATGGCTTCGAGGACTGGTACAGGTTCGCAGTAGCTCATCAATCGGCGTTGATCGACGATTTCGACACCATCTACACGTCTGTCTCGCCATTCTGGAAGCTGAGTGGCACGCAAGTCCTTCAGATCATGGGCCGTGCACAAGTTGATCCAGGCAGCGAGCTGTGGTTGTGCGTTTATTCTCGCAGTGGAGCGGCCACTCGATGCAAGCATCCTCACCGCACCTTTGACAGAAACATCGAGTTCACGTTTGACAGGCTCCTCGGGAATCTATCTCTACCACTTCCTGACATCAAGTTCTTGGTCAACCACCTTGACGAGCCGAGAGCGCTCATGCGGCCACAATCGCCCAAAGGCGGCGATAGCCTGCAGATCAAGTCGACGGATCTGTCACGGCATTCCACTTGGAACGCGCTCACAAAGCATTGCAAGTCTGAAAGACACAACGCTAAGCCTCTCACACACGCAGTCGAAACCTTTGCTCTTCCTTTCGTGACAGACGTCCCTTCAGCCATGGATCTGTGTTACCATCCAGAACTTCAAGCAATGCACGGACTGCTTATGCACCCTACAACCTTCCGCCTGATCGAAGGACATGTCCCCATCCTGTCCACATGCTCGTTGTCAACAATGGGCGACATACTATACCCAAGTCCTGCCTACTTCGAACCCGAGTTCCAATACGACGGAGCGCACGATATGCCCTGGGAAGAGAAGAAGAACAATCTCTACTGGGCCGGCTCGACAACCGGCGGATACGCGTCATCTGACGATGAGCAGTGGCGCCACTACCATCGACAAAGATTCGTTTCGCTCGCACAGAATCTGGAACACAAGAAGCAGTACACCTATTTGCGCGAAAACGAAGGCGCAGTCAAGCGCGTCACGTCAAATTTCCTCAACCGCAAAATGTTCGACGTCGCTTTCACCAGAATATTCCAGTGCGCACTCCGAGCATGTCGATCACAAACCGCGTATTTCAAGACTAAACCTTGGGCTGACAAGCACAAAGCATTCCACTCGCGGCTGGCGTTCGATATTGACGGGAACGGCATCAGTGGTCGGTTCTATCAGCTTTTATCATCCAAGTCAGTCCCCTTGAAGCAGACGCTTCTCCGTGAATGGCATGACGATCGGCTTGTGCCGTGGGCGCACTACATACCCGTCAGTCAAAGCATGGAAGAATTGCCGGAGCTAGTGTCCTATCTTACATATAGCGAAGCTGGACAGCGAAAAGCCAAAGAAATTGCAGAGCTTGGTCGGGAATGGCATTCCAAAGCGTTTCGGGAAGTCGACTTCACTATTTATGTGTATCGATTGCTGTTGGAGATTGCCAGACTACAGGATCCGAAACGACAGATCCTGTAGTCATTGCTACAACAACATCAAGATCCATCGATTGGAAGCAATGGTAGCCATCAGGGGTAGTAGTCTCTACTTTCTTCGAGATTTAGATACAGCCTCAAAGAAGCGACCAGTGGCTTGTGGCTTGATAAGCAGTCCAGCCTCATTCTCGATGGGTCCGGGCACTAGTTTACCACTATGGTTTGGTAGAAGAAGCCAACTCGAGTCCGGCCTCGGACCGTGTAAGTGAGGCCTCTCCGATTTTACAGAGACGGACATGCTGATGCAGTTTAGACACGGAGACAGAGGCTGTTCTCAATGCTGGAGCCGGAAAGGAAATCGTTTATCTGACATGCCACGGCCGTCCGCTACATTCCTTCGACCGTATGCGAAGAGAAACGGCCGAACTGGAAAGACAATTAACTTCTGTTCATCTCAGTAGCCTGCAGAAGTATCTGAAGAATATCAGCAACTTGATCCTTCAGAAAAGTGCAGAGATCATCCAACCATTTATTAGACATCCTGACCTCCGATCAATCAACAGGTCCGGTTCAAAGGAGTACGAAATTATATCCTTGATCGACTGGCAGAATACCACAGCTCTCCCAAAGTTCTTGCACTCGGGCACTCCAGATAACCTCGATTGTCATCAGACATTGGTAACTTCGACATGTGCCCTATGGTACAGGCTATGTCTGTATGCATGAACTATAATTGATGCACACAATACTTTGATGAACTACTCATACAGCCGTGGCTGTGTCAATTCTTGCGCTTCAAAACAAGTCTTGCCGAATACTGTCAATGCCTATAGCTCAGTCCTCTCCAACGCCCACCAGCTTGCAGGAGTCCTTCCGTAGCTGGTCCCCCTTCGCAACATCAAACGCCCAAGCTGCATACCCTGGCTCGGTTGTGCGACTTCCGACCTGCACGGGCCTCCACTCACCTGCGTCCTCGAGGTGTTTGCCTCCCGCACCTTCGTAGTCCTTGCTAATCGCAGCTAAAATGATTATGGGAGCCCCCTGCTCGACAGACTCCAGGTGCGCCTGCAGCTCAGTGTCCGTGGCCATCTTCTTCAAACAGCTGTCGTCCAAGTGACGACTCAATCCGGTTCGAATCACGCCACGGTGGACGGCGAGACTGTGGAGGCCTCGGTAGCCGTAGCACCTCTCACTCGTGTTGGACATGAGGAAGTTGGTGGTCTTTGATTGGCCGTATGCCTGCCACGCGTTGTATGGCGTTTCCTCTAAGTTGTAGTACTCGGACAGGATGTCAGAGAAGCGATGCAGATGAGCTGAGAGCATGGCCGTTTCCAAATTTCATAGTTCTCCATCAGGCTGTGCAAGGCTGAACACCTACATACTGACAAACTGCAACATACGCCAATCAGAGGAGCTGAAGTCCAAACAATGGATTCGGTGATAACATGGCATGATCTCGCTCGGGATATACTCTTGCACTTAGCGACAAGAAATTGCCCAGAGCCCTATTTTGAGAAGCTGTTGTTTTGATAATCACAAGTAAGCCTACACGTTACTTAGACACAGTAGACACAGTAGACTACGGCCGCACTCATGAAAGCATAGCGTTCACCTCCGACTACATACAGTAATACTTCTGTAACGCGATCCTCCGTAAGCCGATAACCTCCACTACGCGATAATTTTGCCTCCAACAAGCGATTTTTGCGGGCAACCTCTAACCTGCCAATATCGGGAAGATTCTGGCTGGATATCACGTTATAGAAGGCAGACCTTTCCCGATTGGGAGAGAGACTAGCTATTCTTGGTCTGTCGGAACCCACTTCCATCACTTTTGCCCGTAGATCCCTGCTAGCCGGATGGAAGCTTAGCGTTTGGCGCTTACTAAGGCACTTCCTTAAGCCGATAACCTCTATAGCACGATAAGCCCGGGGCCAACAAGCTGTATCGTGTTACAGAAGTATTACAGTAAAACTTCTGTAACACGATATAACGTGATGAGCCTGGATTGATCGCGTTATAGAGGTTATCGTGTTGTAGAATTGCCAAGATACTGATTACATAAACCAAGTTGTGATAGACTGCTGCCTTAATCTCTGCTGTTTCCTGCCATCTAGCACCTGTTCTTGCTTATTAAGCTGTTTAATAAAGGTATTGTTGTAGTCTGCTTGTTGTTCTTTATATAAGCGGAGTGTCTAAAGTGCAGAGATAGCTATTAACACTGAAATAGGAGGAATAACCTCCTCCTCCTTATCACTCTCATACTCAGGCTATGGGTTGATTAGGCCTGCAATCTGCAGTTCTAGTTCTTCATCACTTGTAACGTCTTAAACATCTTTATCTACAGGATTCAGGAAGTTGTCTAATGACATAACCTGCTAGATTCTGCCTGGCAACTGCAGTTGGTTAATTGCTGTCTGCAACCTGGCTTCTTCTTGATCCAATTTAGTAGGCACCGAACCGTTGGATTCTAGTAGTTTTGATCGTTTCTAGCAGTTGTTAATAGTGTTAGCTTTAACAGAGTTCTATGCTTGAATTGACTAGCGGACTGTCTTTAGAATGTTCATTGTCTATAGTGGACTCCTCTATGCCTCGTACTCATCTAGCATGTATTCAACCCACCTCCTTCTATAATAGGCCTTGAAGGTTCTGATAATTCCTTGATCAAGTAGCTAGGTTCTTAATGTTAAGTTTGGTGGAAGCCAACATACTGTAACGTTCTGTAGTCCACCTTGTTCTTGGATCTTTGCAAGGGCTGCAATATAAGCACTAAAGTTATCCATAAGAAGGAGGACTCTCCTGTTGCCAATATGCTGGCTAAACTAGTGGAACCACTCTAGCATGATCTCTGTTATTATCCAAGCCTTGCCATTATGTCTCTATACACAGTTTAGGCTGTTAATGTTAATGTTTGTAGAGCCAAAACAA
Source organism: Septoria petroselini (assembly GCA_022559915.2). NCBI lineage: Eukaryota > Fungi > Ascomycota > Dothideomycetes > Mycosphaerellales > Mycosphaerellaceae > Septoria > Septoria petroselini. Next base: position 218,570 of record JAFJTQ020000032.1, read on the forward strand.
CGTAGATGACGGGCCTTGCCAATGAACCAAATAGGCAGTTTATTACTGCTATCAGCATTACAGCAAAAGTGAGCTGTTATCCTTGACTTCTCCTTCTTTACTCCAGGCAGTAGTTGAGTTGATAGGCCTCTGTCAGGCACCATCTTCCAGTATATGCCTAATTTATCACAGTTATAGACATCTTGTGGATAATATATCCTTGTAAGAGCCTAAACCTGACTAATCTGTTATTAAATAGCCTCCTCTTGAACACTGGCATCCTCTCCATAACGAGCTCTTGCTTTGATTCCATGCCTCTTCTTAAACGAGTCAAGCTATCCATTTGTGAACTGAGGTACCTCTATGCCTTGATAGCAATCCAGCATCCGCTAGAAGCGTGTTGCCTTGGTTTTGAGGAGATCTCCAGTAAGTGGAAGGTCTGCCTGGCTCTCTTCAACCCATTTAATTAGAGCCCTATCAAGTTCAGGCCACCTGATGGCCTTCTCACGTTGCTGGGTGCCCTAGAGTCGGCTTTGATTGCTGCTGTTAAGATAGCTGAATTTGGCTGAGAGACTCTCTGATACTGTGGACTACGTGATATCTCGCTGGAACTCGGTTCTGAACCACTCTCTAAGGGCCTGTTAACGAAGGTGAGGATGCTGCTGGGCATATCGGCGTAAGGATTGCCTCTGAGAGACAGAGATGCCGCGTTGTTTGGTAACTTTGGATGCCTCCATAACACGATAATCCGCTGCAAGGCAGTCGATATTGGCAGGTCACAGGTTGCCAGCCAAAATCACGAGTTGAAGGCAAAATTATCGCGTAGTGGAGGTTATCGGCTTACGGAGGATCGCGTTACAGAAGTATTACTGTACTGTAGTACTCACATTAGCACGCCCAGCCGCGAGCCAAGCCTCGTCCCCGGTATCAGGCGTCTTTAAGGATCGGCCTATCCTCCGTACGGGATTAGTGATGCATCTGCTAGTAAGTAGCTAATACCACCAGGATAGATCTTGGCCTCTTGGGTACCAAGCCTTGCCGTTTTTATCTCAACGACTTCTTCCGCAGCTCGATTCGAATGTGTCTAAAACCAAACACGCCGTTCACTACTACTAACTCGGCCAGGCATAGTCGATTTTCCCGGTGATGACCCGGCATCAGCATGGACTACAGGTAGATACCTTGCTGACGCGGACCTGATCCGATGTCTTTTCTGTCTTCTCGTCTTATCTACCAACCTCCTCCGCCACCTCCACCACATCCACCACATTCACCACCATTCAATCCAGCAACAATGCTGCACCTCACCACCACCCTCCTCTCCCTCCTAACTCTAACCCCGCGCCTCGCCCTCTCCATAAACTTTGCAGACTGGGCCCCCTCCAGCGATCTCCCCTCGGAATTCCGCCCTTTTCTCCACGCGTACAACTCCCTTCCATCCTCCCTCCTTCCGTTGTTTCCTCCACTTTGCTAATCAAAAAACATACAACAGTCTAGTAACAGCAGCCGAAGACCCCGCCGTAACAACCGGCTACACAGACTACTTTTCGCAGACTGGCCGCCAAACAACCCTCACAATCGACTGTGAGGGCGCGGAGCAGATTCAAGCTTGTAAGATGGCGTTTTTGGCGGGTGGGCGGAGAATCGTCGTGAGTAGATCTATTCCTTCCTTTCTTCCTCTACCTCCCTCTCTCTCTCTTTCTTAATTCTTTCACATTCCAATTTCTTTTTCTGTCTGGATGTTTCTGATTCTGATTCTGACACAATGCACCACCACACAGCACTACCCAAACGCCACATCCGTCCTCTACACCGACGCCAAGAAAACAGTATTCGAGAGTCTGGGCCGAATTCAAATGTACTACCCCTCGCCGCCGGGAAATTGCTCGCAGCAGTAGTGAGTTTCTTGAAGTCCTTTCCCTTCTCTTCTTATCTACTTTTCTACAAAACGTCACACAGATCCCGACAACTGACAAGAGGTGAATTCAAAAAATTGTAGCTACCGCACGCTCTACACAGTCCTTAAGCGCCCAAACGAGCAAACGTTTGCTGCGCTGCCGAATTTGACGCCACAGCCACAGGGACAGGTGTCTTGGTATCATGATGTGGAGGTTTCGCCTGCGACGCTGGCGACGGATATTCCTTGTGATAGTTAGTCAGCTGTACTGAGTGGGCCAGCTGTACTGAGTTGGGAGAGAGAGAGAGAGAGGCAGAGAGAGAGATTCCTAGGCCGGGTGAAAGGTCGGGCAGGAGAGATAGATTGCTGATGGGAAAATGTTTCGTGCTTCAATTCGAAACCTGTACTGTACAGTGTGCCAGTGCTGCTTCGGAGCGTTTGCTCTTCATCTTCGTTCTGTATAACGGGTCGGTCATACACCCGGCAGACCCAGGACTTGTCGCAGAAGCGGCACTCCGCGCGGCAGAAAGTAGACGGTATAAATGGCAGTAAACGCCACCAACAACCCCGTCACCTTTTCAAACCACGTGTGGAAAAAGGCCGCAGTCATGAGCAGCATCCACCAGCTCAATCCCGCAACCGTCAGTGCCGTCTTGATCCCCAAACCCAAGTCTTCTCGCTTCCCCGCTGCTGCTGCTGATGCATCTCCCGATCGAAGAGCATCCGTCTCCAACGAGGCATTCCGCGTCAACCCATCCTTTGTGCGAATCCGCCTCTTCTCCCCCAACCCCTCACTCCTCAACACAGCCGGCAACAACTCCAACCACAGCATCGCACTCCCCAAAATCAACAAAAACACATGCCCGCTAATATCATGTCCGCCCTTCCACTGCCCTCCAATCGCCTTGCACGCCGCGTGCGTGAAAACCTCCTTGGCCACGTCTCCTCCTCTCCCTCCCCCTTCACCGTCTCCCATCATCGTGTCTGACACCTTTTCCGACAACCTCGTCGCCAACACGCCATCGCACTTGCCCCCCGTCCACCGAAAACTGCGATCCACAATCCCAGGCCCAAAGCACCACTGCGTCACAAACACCCACGCACCAGTCACAACGCCATACCGCGCAATGGCGTGCACGCGCTTCCTCGTCAACGTCAGCTTCCCCACGGGCCCGTGCGACGAGTGCGTGAAAATCAGCACGAAAAACGCCAAGGTGATCCAGAACCAGCCGATTTTGACAAAGTAGACGTTGAAGATGTTGCTCTTTTTGGCAAAATAGCTGGGTGCGGAGAGCGGGTCGTAGGATTGCGTGGTGGGGGAGTAGGGTGCGGCGCGGCTGGCGGGGTGGAGGAGGCTGAAGAGGGAGCCGAGGAGGAGCGTTGCGGGGTAGAGGGCGAGGAGGGCGGCTTCGAGGGTGGTGGGGAGGAAGGGGGAGCCGGTGTTGTTGTTGATGTTGTTGATATTGTTGATGTTGTTGATATCGTTGATATTGTTGATATTGTCATTATTGGTGGTGGATGTCGGGGTTTTGGGCGGAATCGGGACGTCGATTTCGACCTTGTGCGGACGGCGGCTTGCCATGGGAGTGGCAGTAGCGGCGTGGAGAGGTGGACAAGCGGAATGTGATGTGAAGAGGAAGCAGAGGAAGTTGAGAAATGTAAAGAGGATGTGATATGTTTGGGGGAAATACGTCACTGACTGAGACTTGTGGCGTGCATACGTGGCGGTGCTAGACATTAAATTTACATAGACTCAGTAACTGCTCCTAGACATTAAATTTACATAGACTCAGTTACTGCTCCTAGACATCAACCACTCTCTCTACCGTTCACTATCGATCTCGCGGACGCCACCGGGGCCAATGTGATCCTGTCTCTCCATCATCAGGCCTAGCATATTGTACCGTTTCCCGCTCGCAAAGCGGTAGTTGACCGCTTGCAGCGCAGTAGGGAAATCTGCAGGAAACGCGTCAAAGTGAGACACCAACAGCCGCGACAGATGGTGAGCCACCGCTGGATCGTCGTTGATGGCTAAACTGGAAGGCCACAGTCCGTGAAGCAAGTACAAGCCCGGCTCCTGTCCATCAATCGTCACGTTCCGGCGCTGCAGTTTCCGCGCAACGCTGACCAGGAACATCACCAGCACTAAACGGTCCTGCGGCATCTTCTTGAGCTGCTTCAAGACATGCGGCCAGAGTTTATGGTCGGCCTTGTCTGGCGACTGTCTCGCCTTTTCGAACATTGCCATGGCGTTCTTGAGAGGAATGCCCGGGACCTGGGCTGCGTCCAGGCTAGCTTTGAGCATGAGAGCCGCCGAGGCCAGCCCGCGTCGCCGCACACTGCGCATGACTTCATGAGGTGTGGTGGCGCTGTACAGCTCAGCTGCAAATTCTGCTGTGGCAATGGCGGCGTGACCGGCAGAGCAGCGACTGGAGGTGACTGATTCTGCCGCTGGTCGGTGAGGCATCTTCGCCGTCAACAGCACAGTACCGCAGAGTGCAGCCGTGGCAGGTATCCTGGCCACAAACGAGGCATTCCAGTACCCAAAGTGCTCTTGGGAGCCCATTTCAATCTCCGTCTCCTGATCGCTCTTGAGATTTCGTGTTTTGCGATGCATGCTCATTGAAGTCGTCGGCCGCGTGGAAGTGTCCGATGCCAACGAACTTGATGCGGCAATGGAGCGGGTATCGAACCTGCTCATAGACGAGCAACACACCGAAGCCGACTTGTCGTGCTTCGCTGCTCGTGGTGGCGCATGTTCTGGTCGATCGTCCCTGATGGCGGGCGGCCGATTCAGTGCAGCCGCTGGGAGAGGAAAGTCGAAAGTCTCATCCATGAACTCGTATCGCATGTCGTGCAGCGACGGACTACCCGGTTGCCCCAGCTGCTCTACGGCCTTTGCTTCGTCCGAATGCATGTTGGGGAGTTGGTATACATTCTGCATGTCTGCAGTCGTTCGTCGGGTCGATACACTCGCACTGCGTGATGTGGAAAGGCTCATTGACAGACTTGGAGACATACTCGCCGCCAGACTCGTCGACAGACTCGAGGTGTGAGAATGGCGGCTCGTGGACGACTTGGCCAGCCAGGAAGGTCGCCAGCTGGTCCTGGGCGATGTGCTGTCATGCTTGGAAGAGGCTGCGTCGAAAGGCAGGTCGGGATGCGACATGCGACTGATTCGCCGCTCGATGGCAACCATTCTGCGTGGGGAAGTAGATGTGCGTATCGTACAGCCACCGAGGCTTGCTGCAACCTCGTCCCAATACGTACGCGTACAAGTCTCGTGGACAGGACTCTTCGATTGGCAGTCACTAGGTTACATGTGAAGGGGGTGTAACCGCATATGAAGGGGTTTCAACGCATATGAAGGATATCAACCACATGTGAAGAGAATGTCAACCCATACGAAGGATATCAACTATATGTGAAGAGAATGTCAACGCATACGAAAAGAATGTCAACGCATATGAAGGGATGTACAGAGCAAAGTCTCACGACGATCAGCGAGCATGTGTGCCAGTCCACCACGTCAGGATCTTGACGCGCAAGTGGAGCGAAGGCAAATGAAAGGCGCGCGGCTCCTGCACGAAGCAGAATCGGGCTATAATCGCGTGGCTGCCACAGTACAGTCGTAGTTTGTAACGAGTGTCGCATGCACACGCTCGTATTAACCACTGAAGCAGATGATATAAGCCAGTACCGCCTCGAGTCGCTCAAGCAGCCAGAATGGTTCGTCGCAATGGACAGCGAGCGGGACCGCAATTCCCTTCCGGCCGCAGACTTCATCAACGTGATACATTTGTCGTGACACAAGAAGACGCGGCGGAGGTCGTTACACAAGAAGATGCAGCGGAGGTCGTGATGTGGTGAGGTTTTGCGGCGGCTAACTTAGTCATCCGTCAGCCGTCAGCCGTCACCCGGCGCTACTGCAGTCGCGGAAAGTCTATAATCTCGCCGACATTTTTGAATGCATCCGATTTCTTCATCCCGCCCGAAACATCCACTCTGCTACTTTTATTATACACCATGGCGAAAAAGAGGAAGGCGACGGCGGCGGCGAGCACCTCGCAGGAAGGCACGACAGGCCTCGAGATCGATCCGCGCGAATCGCGAAAACGCATCGCCACGTACCGCGATGTGGCAGGCTCCGACGATGAGTTCCATCTCAACCAAGACGAGGTCCGCTTAGGGGAAGAGCCTGCCGCAAAGCGACGGCGGAAAGTTGCCGAAGACGAGGAGTTTCTGGAAGCTTCGGACGAGGAGATTCTCGCCCAGTCCGACCCGGAAGACGACATCGACAGCGACAGTGATGCCGGTGCCAAGCGCAGCAAGGACGACGGCGACGATGACGACGACGAGGAGGGCGGCTGGGGCACTTCGAGGGATGCGCTGTATGGACACGACGCGATCGAGACGGAGGAGCAGGCGCTCGAAGAGGAGCAAGAAGCCATTCGGCTGCAGAAGAAGCAGCTGCAGCAGATGCGCGAGGCAGACTACGGCTTCGACGAGGACGACTGGCAGCAGGCGGGCCCGGGAAAGGACGATGTCGTGGTGTCACGGGGAAGCCACGGCGTGGTGTCAGAAGTGCTGCCTCAGCTCCAAATCGCAGCAGACATGGGGACTGCAGAACGTCTCAAGCTGCTCAAGTCACGATATCCCGAGTTTGAGCCCCTGAGCCGAGACTTGCTCGCCGTGCAGGAACACCACGCTCGGTTGACGCAGACTGCGGAGACGTCCGCCGTGGCTCGCGTCAAGCTGCGGGCTGCCTCTGCCTATCTTGGCGCATTGGTCATGTACTTTTCACTCTTCACATCTACGGCATCACACGGTGGCGAGGACGTTGTCGCTGTACCCGCGGCACAGTTGCGAGATCACCCAATCATGGTGAGTCTGGTTCGATGTCGCGAGCTCTGGACGAACGTGTCGTCATTAGTAGAGCCAACGGAAGACGACGCGGAGGTCGAAGACGAGTCCGAGATGGAGGAAGACGTGTCAGACCAGAGCGATGCTGCGCCCGCGGTTGAGTCGATCAAGTCTACAAAGCGTGCCTCTCGAGCTGAGCGCCACGCTGCTGCATTACAGGCAGCGTCAGAGCAACGCAGAGCTGAGCGACTTCAGCGCGCCGAGGCCGACCTCGTGGGACTGGACGCCTTGGTCTCGCTCAGCGCCAAGACTGGAAAGAAGGCCACTCGCCGACAGCAGACGTCAGGAGACGATCTGGATCTGGGCGAGGAGGCGCCTCTGACAGCCCGTGAAGCGGCCGACAAGGCGCAGAAGAAGAAGAGTCTCCGCTTCTACGCTTCGCAAATCACGCAAAAAGCGAACAAGCGTGGCACTGCTGGCCGCACCGCCGGTGGCGACGATGACATCCCGCACCGCGAACGCCTCAGAGACCGACAAGCCCGCCTCAACGCCGAGGCTGAGAAGCGCGGCAAACGTCCTGGAGATGCCATCGGAGCAGATCTCGGCGGCGACAGCGACGAAGAAGACCGACAACAAGCCCGCGACCTCCGAGCCGCCGCCGACGGCGACGACGAGTACTACGACCTCATCGCCTCCAAGACGACGAGAAAGAAAGCTGACAAAGCCGCCCTCGCCGAAGCGCAACGCCAAGCCGCCCTACAAGGCGGAGAAGTCATCCAGCAAGAAGTTGTCGGCGCAGACGGCAAACGTAAAATCAACTACATGATCGAGAAGAACAAAGGACTGACGCCGCATCGCAAAAAGGACGTGCGGAATCCCAGAGTCAAGAAGAGGAAAAAGTATGATGAGAAGAAGAAGAAGTTGGCGTCTATCAAGCCTGTGTACAAAGGTGGCGAGGGGAGAGGAGGGTATGGAGGAGAGCTGACGGGTATCAAGGGCGGGTTGGTCAAGAGTACCAAGTTGTCTTGATGGATTCTAGGGATTGTCCCGGAAAGTACTCATCGCACGAGCAGTAGATGTTCAAGAAGAAGAAGAAGAAGAAGAAGAAGAAGCAGAACAGAACAGTACAGTACAGTGCAGTGCAATCGTAGTTCCTCTCTTTCTCCTTCTCCGTCTCCTCCTTGTCCCATCTTTCTCTCATTTCTATGCCATCTTTCTCACATCTCTCCTCTTTGCCCCCAAATTCTTCTTCCCTTCTTCTCCTACATCTAACTACAAGCTCCCTTCCACTGACCATCCTCATTCTTGACATTGTACCAGCAACCGTTCCATTGCTCCTTGCACGGGTTGGACTAAATGATGTCAGTAACAACACAATTCTCGCAAGCATAAAAAAATGGGAACGATATGGAAAGAAAGAAAAGGACAGGAATAGAGGGAAAGAGAGATGTAATACATACAGCCAAACAGGGTACCGACGTAAAAGGCGTAGCTCCTTCTGGGACCCACGGGGGACGCATGGCGCCCCGGGAGGCCTTATGCTGCCATATAAAGCAGTAGCCGTCCGGGGCCTCGGGCGTACTGGCTTGTACGCAGCTTGTCTATATGTAGAGACGAGCGTGTTAGTTTTTGTTTTAGGTAGCAAAAGTTAGGTAGGTAGGTAAGTAGGTTGCTGTTTTGAGGAGGATAGATAGGATGTGATGTAATGTGATAGTAGCAGGAAGGGGAGGGATGTAGGGAGAGTTCTAGCGTACCCAACTGCCATCTTCAGCAGCGACGAGGCCGACGTAGGCAAGGAAGAGGGAGGAGAGTAAGAATTGCATTTTGTCTCTTCTTTTTTCTCGGTGGTTGTTGGTGTTACCGATAGATAAAGAAGCTGGCAGTAGCAGTAGTAGTGCTCTACAAAGATAGATTGTAACAAAGAAGTAGTTAAGACAGCAACGCGGTTGCTAGTCTTTTATGTCAATCTGGCTATTAGCTATATATAGGGTATACTCATCGCAGTAGCGTTCTTCTATACCACTGCTATTGTACGAATAGCAAATTGCCCAACATGGTACCACATCTCTAGACTCTGCTTCCTATATCCCGAAATTTAAGCGAGATGTTTCGGTCTTCGGAGGAAATGGGATCGAGATACTACCGACTCGGTCGACTTAGCGAGTACTAGTTCCAGTTCCAGTTCTAGGATTGTTGTTCACATCATTCTAGGGAGAAGTCGCTGTTGTCTAAGGGTCTTACTAAATAGAGAGCTTGTTCGTTTGGTTGCAGGCTTCTAAGTGATGGGCTTGTAGATATGTGTAGAGAACCGGTGTCAGCCCGTCGAGAGAGTCTTGTATGTATCGTCTAATATCCGCGCGCGGCTCATTAGCATGGATGCATGACATCGATAGGCCGGACTCCGGAGGCGGTAAGCATCTCCTCGTGCTCGACCGCGACAACAGTACTGTATGCCTGGTCCGCCCAGACGAAGCTATCTCTCCGGCAGTAGAACTACTCGGGGTCCGTCAGTCGACCACTCCAAAGTCTGATCAGTGACTCTGCAGACTTTTGCTTCTGCTTATCGCTTCCCAGTAGTGGTATTGATGCAGTCGCCTTCGAAGTTGACCACTTGACCAAGTGCTCCTCGCGATCAATTGCAGGTGAGCTACTTTGAGAGATGAAACCTCCCGTCTTTCTCAAAAAGTATACCGAAACCCTTCCGTCTTCTCCAACACCTTGCCGGCTCTCTGCCTCCGATTCGCCACCCAAAACCACACCGAAAATACCCCCACAAATCCAATCATGAGAAGGTGCGATCCAATGGAGATCCACACCGCGGTCGGGTAGCGTGGAGCTTCGGTCTGGCGCACAATGAATGAACCTGCAATACCACCCGCACCGTTCATGGCCGCGATGGAGGCGGCAGTGAAAGCCCGCTTCCACTGCCCTGCCACGTTCGCTTGCGCGTACGTCGTGACTGCAGCGTAGTTGGAAACGTACGCGCCTGTTGCGAGAAAGGTTCCGATGTAGCGTGCGGCGAGATTGTTCGCAAAACCGGTCATGCAGAAGCCTACAACTAGACAGATACTGTTGAAGACGATGACCGGTCCGCGAAGACTGAACTTGTCGCTGACGATGGAGGAGATGAGTACGGGGATGACGGACCAGTAATATGGCGGGGCGGAAAGGATGATGGCTTCGTTCTCGTTGAAGCCCATGCCGGTGAGGATGATGGGGAGGAAGTAGGCCAGCGAGGTGGCGACAATGTTGACGAGGAAGAACATGCACGCAAAGCCGTAGATCTTTGCGTCGGTGGCATGGACAAGCACTTTGGCCCAGGTGAATGCATCGGCTTCGACGTCGTCACGGTCGGCGCGGATTCGTGCGACTGCCAACTTCTGTTCCTCTTCTGTCAGAAACCACAAGCTGTGGTGTGCGTGCTCGGGAAAGTCGACCATCCAGAAACGGGACGCGATGCCAATGACGATAGTGATTGCGCCTTGCACCAAGAACATCCAGCGCCATCCTTCCAAGCCTGCTTTATTGTGGAGGTGGTTCAGAGCCCAATTGACAATCGACCCGGTGGCGAGAATAGTAACTTGTCCACTTTGAAGGAATGCGAATCGCGTCTGTTGCTCCCGGCGAGGATACCACGCTGCGATGAGATATGAAAGGCCAGGATAAATGCCCGACATGCAGGCACCGAGTAGAACCTACTTGAACCACCTTAGATAGTGACATTGTCCGAGACAGTGGTCAAGGGAAAAAGAACATACTCTCAAAGCGATCATCTCCTTCCACGACGTAATCCACGCCGTGCACAACGTCACGACCCCAAACGCAACCGTGATCAGCGGGAAAAAGAGTCTGGGGCCTAGCCTGCGCACTGCAATTGTCGACGGCAGCTGGAAGACAATGCTCGAGATGGTGAAGATGAAGATGCTCACGCTGTATCGATTCCCTTGCAAGTCGAGGTCATCGCGCATGGATGTGACGCTTGCGGAGCTGATGATGCCGCTGTCGAGGAGATTGAGCGAGCAGAGGATGGCCGCGATGGAGCAGAGTCGGAGGTCGACTTTTGTGCGCAGGCGGCGCTCTAGTCTTCGGTGTGCGTCTGACAAGGAGATGATGAGTTCATCTTCACCGTCTTCAGAGAGCGAATCTGCGGTATTGGGTTGATGGATTTTCGTGGTGCTGGTCGCTTCGGATATTCTTCTGGTATCGGCCATTTTGTCAGATTCTGAAGGTAATTCTACATGACACTGACAGCGACCGCCAGTACTGTGTGAAAGCAGCGAGCACTTTGTGGTCTGCGAGGAATTCCGCTGTTTTAGTCTGCATCTTGATCAGGACGTGAGGTCGACTTATGACGCTTATTCAAGAAACATGCACAGTGATGTAGATAGACTACACGATCGACGTGGAGTCGTCCAACTGCCGAGAATAACCCGGCGTTGTTTGACTGACTTTTGCAAGCACACAAATGCCGACTAATTTCTCCGACTTCCAATGCTCCTCATTATACCCCGTCTTGATTATCTGAGCAATTACAACAGCTAGTATTAAAGCAATGTCTCGTCTCTCGCTCTCGCTGGCTGTAGAAAAGGACGTCTGTCGTCTATATAACAATTCAGCATCAACATCAATCAAAAGGTACAGACAGTAGTACATCAAAACTTACCACAATGGCCGCCACCAATGGCTCCGCTTCACCAGACGCAGCACCCACAATAGAAACAACCTTCCTCATCGTCGGTGCCGGACCAGCCGGAGCCTCGCTGGCCTGCTTCCTCGCCTCCAATGGCCTCTCTGATGGGATCCTCATTTCCGCTGCGAGCGGTACAGCCCGAGAGCCGCGAGCACACATTACCAATGCCGCAGCGTTGGAGTGTCTGCGTGACATTGGGCTCGAGGAGGAGGCGGTCAACTTGGGGGTGTCGCAGGAGCACATGGAGCATACGCGGTGGTGTCGGTCGATGGCGGGGGAGGTGAGATTTTTGCCACTTTCCTTCTTTCCACTTTCCTTTCTTTCATTGATGACGAGAATGGTTATTGTTTTTGCGGTGAAGACACCGAGACCGAGGCTGATACTGCCCAGGAATTCGCCCGCGTCTACTCCTGGGGCAACCAGCCGGACCGCAAAGGCGACTACGACGCAGCAAGTCCTTGCCGCCACGTTGATCTGCCCCAGACTTCCCTGGAACCGATCCTGGTCAAGTACGCCACGCACCACGGCGTATCAATCCGCTTTTCCACCTCTTTTGTCTCCTTTGATCGGTCCTCGCCCACTGGCCCCATCACGTCCACCGTGCAAGACATTCTCACAGGCTCCACCTACCGGATTCGCTCCAAATACCTCCTCGGCTGCGATGGCGCACGCTCGCAAGTCATGCGGCAGCTCGATCTGCCCTTGATCAAGCAGCCAGGGCAGGGCATAGCGTTGAATGTCCTCGTCGAAGCGGACTTGTCCAAGCACATCGCCACACGAACAGGCAATCTGCACATTATCTTCACGCCCGAGCTGGAGCACCCACCGTGGGGGTGGAACTGCATTCTGCGCATGGTCAAGCCGTGGAATACGTGGATGTTTATCATCTTGCCCGAGCCCGGGTTCGGGAATCTGAAGGTCAAGCCAACGGAGGAGGAGTATGTGAAGCGGGTCAAGGAGTTTATTGGAGACGATAGTATTGCGGTGAAGATTTTGGATGCTTCGGTGTGTATCTGCAACGTGGTGCTCGATGCGCTATTCGCTGACTCGAGACAGAAATGGTACATCAACGAGATTGTGGCGGAGCGGTACAGCGACGGCAATATCTTGTGTCTTGGCGGTAAGTTGTACCGGAAGAGATGAAGAAGAGTGCATAGCTGACATTACTCTAGACGCCGTTCACCGACACCCACCGTTCAACGGACTGTAAGCTGTGTCTTTGCGTTCCCTTTGGCATCTACTGACACTTCCCACCAGAGGCAGCAACACCTGCATTCAAGACGCATTCAACCTGGCATGGAAGATTGCCTACATTGAACAAGGCAAAGCAGGGCTCGAGCTCCTCGACACGTTCAGCCCCGAGCGCCAGCCTATTGGCGCCGGCATCATCAAGCGCGCAAATCAAGGCCTCCGTGACCACCACGCCGTGTGGGAAGCACTGGGCATGCTACCGCGATCCGTGTCGGAACGCACAGCCCAGCACGCCGAACTGCGTGCGTCCACGGCAGACGGCCGCGCACGACGAAAACGGTTCCGCGACGCGATTGAGCAGTCCAAGCACGAGTTTGGGGCCATCGGGATCGAAATGAACCAGCTGTACACGTCGTCGGCCGTGCACACGGAGCACGAGAAGCAGCCTCGCCGGGCTTTCCCGAGCGACGAGGTTCTCGAGTATGACGCTTCGACCTTTCCGGGATCGCGACTTCCGCACGCTTGGCTGAACGCTCGGAGCCCGGTGAAGAAACCTATCAGCACGATTGATCTCGCAGGGCATGGCACGTTTTGTCTGCTGACGGGGATTGGAGGGGAGGCGTGGAAGACGGCGGCGGCGGAAGCGGGCGGGAAGCTGGGGGTTGAAGTTCATGCGTACTCGATTGGATGGTGTCAGGATTACGAGGATGTATATGGGGACTGGGAGCGGCAGCGCGAGGTGGAAGAGGATGGATGTGTGCTGCTACGCCCGGATCGGGTGGTTGCGTGGCGGAGCAGGGATGCGGCGGTGGAGGATGCCAGTGCGGTGTTGACCAGCGTGTTGGGGAAGATTCTCGGTAGAGCGTGATTTAGATGGATATTGTTGTTCATAGTCATCTATTCACGATATGCATGCATATTCTCTACAGACAACATACATATGTTCCACGTGAGCGGAAGTAGCGTGTACACCCAAAGCGGTTAGACTCTCGAAACTCGGCAGAATGCGGCGGTCAATGTCTCGAGACAGTGCAACAACACGCTCAGCCGGACTGCAAGAAGAGAAGAATGCGACCGTCAGTGTTCCGATTGATGATAAGTAGACGCCCGCTCCGTGTGAACTCGATCCTATTGACCCCTCTCACCTCCACAGCCAGAACTAGAACTAGCCCCCTTAGACCTACGGCCAGCGGTATACGCACAATGGCTTCCACCACGTCCTCGTCGACCACCACCAATGGCAAGCACAGTGCCGGCCATGGCGTGGGCAATAACTGGAATGCCACGACGCCGATATCTGCCTTTGACTTCCGGAGTGCGTTGTCGTCCATATATATGTCTATACCGTACCTTTATAAACAAGTCTAATAATGCCCACCAGGCGACACCATCACCACGCCCAACAACCGCATGCTCGAAGCCATTGCCGCCACCACGCTCGCCGACGACGTCTTCCAAGAAGACCCCACCACCAACGCCCTCGAAACGCTCATCATGGCGCTGACGGGCAAGGAAGCCGCGCTGTTTGTGCTGTCGGGCACCATGGGCAACCAGGTCGCCATCCGCACGCACCTGCACGGCCCGCCGCACAGCGTCGTCGCCGACCACCGCGCCCACATCATCGAGTGGGAAGCCGGCGGCGTGGCCTCGCTCTGCGGCGCCATGTGCAAAGGCGTCATCCCCTCCAACGGCCGCTATCTCACCCTCGAAGACGTCCAGAAGGCCGTCGACTTGCGCGACGACATCCACGGCTGCCCGACCAAGCTGATCTCGCTGGAAAACACCCTCGGCGGCGTCATCTACCCGCTGGAAGAAATCCGCCGCATCAGCGGGTGGGCGCGCGAAAAGGGCATCGTCATGCACTTGGACGGCGCCCGTCTCTGGGAAGCTGTAGCAGCCGGCGCGGGGAGCATGGTCGAGTACTGCGCGTGCTTTGACAGCGTCTCGCTCTGCTTCAGCAAGGGCCTCGGCGCCCCCGTCGGCAGCATGATCGTCGGCACCCAAGCCTTCCGCGAGCGCGCCCGCTGGATCCGCAAGATGATTGGCGGTGGAATCCGGCAGGCCGGTGTCCTGACCGCTGCCGCGCGCGTCGCGGTCGAAGACACTTTTCTCGGTGGCAAGCTCCAAGCGTGTCACGAACGCGCGAGGCAGATTGCCGCGCTGTGGAAGAGCTATGGCGGCAAGACGAGCCACGCGGTCGAAACAAACATGGTGTGGTTGGACGTCGAAGCGGCTGGGATCCCGATTGACAAGTTCATTGAGCTTGGCCAGAAAGCTGGCTTGCGTCTCCTCGGCGGCCGGCTGGTCGTGCACCACCAAATCGGCGAAGCGGCAATCGAGCGTCTGGATAATCTGTTCCAGGCCATTTTCCGCGGCAAAGAGCTGCACGGCGTGGTCGAGTTCTCGGCGTCGAGTCTGAAGTCTGCGGTGAGATTTGAAGCGTTTTATCAACCTGGTCGATGATGGAGTCTTTTTTTTCTTTCTTTCGTATTTTCTCTCTTTTCTTCTTCGTTTTGTCTAATCTTCTTCTTCGTTCTATCGCTGGAGCTGCGTGGAAGGGAAGGAGGAAAGAGAAGAGTCAAGAAGCAAAAGAGCGAATTGCTAATTTGTGTTTTTCATAAACTACAGATCGATCCTGAACGAGAAGGCACTGGCCACTCGTATGGGTAATACGATACACATTTCCATCATCTCCTGATGTGGCGTCCTTTCCCATGTCTTCCTTTCTTGTCAGTCCACAGAATCAGACACACAGAAGTTTCCAGTCGTAGCAGTCGACACGTCTATCAACACCCACTCCAATACATGGCCTATGCGAGCATGCGAGCAAGCGAACAAGAACAACCAATCAATCAATCATGATGCGAACAAGATGCGAACACGATGCGAGACACAACCCAAAAGCCTGCTCCAGTCGAGAGGTGAACCCGACATTTCCAGTCCAATCCAATCATACTGCGATGCGTGCGATTACGACTCTCTCTGTCATTCACATTCACTCAATTTTCCATCTTTCTGTTGAAGAAGATGCGAAGACAGAGGAGAAGAGCAAAGAAGAGCAAAGAAGAGCAAAGAAGAGCAAAGAAGAAGAAGAGCAAGGACGAAGAAGAAGAAGAGCAAAAAACAAGAAGAAGGGCAGAGCAGAGCAGAGCAACAGAAATGCTCGATCCGACTGTGACTTGCTTCGACGTGATGACTGATGGGCGGGGTTTGGTTGGTTGGGTAATCTGCACGGTTGTACAGGTTGATACGACTACGACTACGGCTTGAACTGCTTGATTGATGATGAATGGATTGGATGGAGAATAGATCTGACCAGGCCGCAGACTTTTGGACATGGGAAATGCACGCACGGAATGGGATTAGTGGTGAGGTGGAAAAAAGGAACAGGAAAGGCCGGAAAGGACTTGATGCGGTCAGAAATCCAGACAATCTTTCATTCAGCATCACGACTACCACTGTCTACATGACACGAGAGAGTATATCGTACATATAAGAGTATACAATACAATAGAGGGGACTTTTACATGAAATACGTATACATACATACTCTTCAAGAGCACATGTGTATAATCAAGGGAATACAATCAAGAGAATACACAATCAAGAGCATACAACATACAAGTATACATGTTATCGTAAGAAGAGGCAGAAGAAGATACTGTACAGATTTACGAGAAAAAGTGTACTCGGATCGAGATGGTTGAAATGAAAGAATGCAATTTTACTCTATTGGACTTGACTCAACTCGAACCTACTCGACTTGACTCTACTCCCCTCCACTCCACTCTATGCATCTTCCACTCTATGCATCTTACTTACTTATTACATACTGTAGTAGTCAATTCACGCCAAGTTCAACTCCACTTAGCTCGAAATAACTCAACTCCACTCGACTCTGCTACACTCGACCCTACTCTACTCGACTTAATTCAACTCAACTAAAGTAGACTCAACTCCTATCTTCTCCACTCAACTCGACTCAACTCTACTCTCGAGTGAGCGAGTGAGCAAGCAGCTAAATAAGCGAGCGAGGAAAGAAGGGCGCAAGGAAGGGAAAGGAAGAACGGTAACATCTCTATACATTACAAATCACCGACCGTATTTTACCGACCGTAGATTACAGACCGTACAGCATCATGTAGCCGGCAA
Organism: Septoria petroselini; assembly: GCA_022559915.2. Taxonomy (NCBI): domain Eukaryota; kingdom Fungi; phylum Ascomycota; class Dothideomycetes; order Mycosphaerellales; family Mycosphaerellaceae; genus Septoria; species Septoria petroselini. The sequence goes on from JAFJTQ020000032.1 coordinate 235,342, forward strand.
GCACAACCAAGTTTGAAGACTGAAAGCAGAATCAAGAAAAAGCACAGCAAAGCAAGACAAAGCAAAACACAGTGGGTATCGTATCGTATCGTCCATATCTCTCCCCTCTTCCTCCTCCACATCTCCACATCATCACAAACTACCCTTCATCTGCCTCGCCACAAACCTCTTAACCCCGACCCAGGCATCACTCCCACTCCCCTTCCCACTCGCACCATTCTCCGCCCCCCCACCACCACCCAACTCACTCCCGACCTCAAACACAGTCACAACACCATCCAACCCCCCCACGGCAACATGCTTGCCGAGATTCTTCTCCCACGCAAGTTTATTCAGACTCTTGAGTGCATAAACATTGCGTTCTTGATGGCTAGGCCGTGCACCCGCGACGGGCACTTCGGTCGATGCACTGATATCGTAAATGTCAAAGCGACCACTCCCGTCGACACAGCCGAAAATGCCGGGTTTGGTCGGTGACCATTTCGCATCGTAGACGGAATCTTCGCGCTGGATTTCGAGGAGGGGTTTGACGATTTCCGCGTTGCCGGAGATGGTGCTGAATGTTGTCGAGGGCGGGCGGGCGCGCCAGACTTTGACGCTCCAGTCGAGGCCGCAGCTGACAAAGAGGTCGCCGAGGTCGATTTTGCCGCGCGCGGGGTGGAAGTCGATGCCGGTGACGGGCGCTTCGTGGCCGCGGTAGCTAGTGCGCGCGTCGACGCCGGATTTGGCGCCGGCGCGGTCGTAGCGGTGCACGGGGAAAATGGAGCCTTGCTCGGTGCCGGCGAGGAAGTATGTTGGGTCGGAGGCGGGGAAGGAGATGCATGTGGGGGCGATGTCGTCGGTCTTGTAGGCGGACGGGTTGGGGGCGTGAAGTTCGAGGTATTCTTGCGGTTGCGTGAGAATGTCGGTCGACCACGCACACACCACGCCGTCGGTGCTGACAGAGACGACCGAGCTGGCGTTTTGCGTCCCGACCGTGGCCAGGCTGTAGATGGGGTGTGCGTGGCCGGTCCGGCCGCCGGTGAGGGGCGTCTTCTGCACCGGTTCGCCAGTCCGCTGGTTCCGGGCGCGGGTGTCCCACAAACAGAGCTGTCCGCTATATGTCCCGCCAAGAATCAGCGAGGGGTGAAAGGGGTGGAATTGACAGGACAGCAGATCGGATGTGGCATGGAGACTGTACTCCGGCCTGCCCTTGAGGTGCATGTTCCACACATTCAGCAGTCCCGGGGGGGTGTGCGGCGACGACTGCGACTTGGTGTACGCCGTGCACAGCAGTTCGGGGAATTTGGGGCTGAAGTCAATGTCACTGATCATGCGCTTCTGGCCCATTTCATGCTGCAGTTCAAAAGACGCCACTTCTTTGACTCTCCTGCCTCTTCTCCCGACATATTCATCGTCGTCGTCTTCGGCAGCGCGCGTCTGCGCAGCATAGTCGGCCAGCACATCGTACTCCTCGTCCAGCGCGCGTTCAATGACTTTGCTGCTCCTCTCCACAAAGTCGAGGAAGTCGTTACTGCTCGTCACCGCACTCAGCTCTTCCGGAGCCAACGCGCGTGCTGGGAAGCGCGGCTTGTCGGGCACTACTACTGCATCTTCACTATGCAGCTGCAGCGCGCGCAGCTCCTCCTCAATCTCCTGCCGCAGCCGCTGGCGGATCTCCTCTTCGTGCAGTTCCCGCGCGCGCGGACTGAGATTCCGCCTCCGCCGCGTGGGACTCGTCGATCTGGACGGCGCGGTGCTGCTGCTGCTGCTGGCCTCTGCGCTGTCGGCAGTCTGCACACCCTTGCTGTAGGTAATGTACTCGGGCTTCGACTCGACGGGAATCTCAAAGACGGTGGTCAGCGCGGCAAACGACAGGGTCTGCGGCTCGGCCAGGCTGTCGGAGGATCTCGGCGGCGGAGTGTGGCCGTCGTCGGAGTGGTGCGAGGTGGTGTTGGAGCGCAGCTTGGAGGTTGGCGTGGCGGGCGCGGTGGAGGCCGGGCGGTCGACCAGCGACGAGATCAGCGACTCAATGTCCTCGCGCCGCACGCTGCCAGACGCCCGCTGCGGCGAGGGCGACACGAGGTGGTCCGACGACGACGAGACATCGAGACTGAGGCGGGTGGACGAGAGGTCTTTCTGGCGCAGTTCGCGTTGGCGCTTCAGCTCGGCCAGTTTCGCCTTTTTGGCCAGAATCTCCTCCTTGCGCTGCTGCATCGACGTCAACATGGTCAGGTGTTCTTCTTGTTCTTCCCATGGAGGTGTGTTGTTGTGTTGTTGTGTTGTTGTTGTCAATGTTCAAGTGAAGTCGAGAATACCGCGGAGGTCATTCCATCTCGACTCAACCTCCAGCGTCTGTCTCTCGGGAACTAGTTCTACCTCTCTACACACCATCTACCACCACTCTACACCACTCGACCCACGTCGCCCGACCACCCACCGCCGTCCACTCCACTCCGCCGCCTCTCTCACCACCCTCTCTCCCCGCAATGGCCTCCACGGGCGTAAATGTGAGCTCGCGCGCCGACTTTTTCCTCCTCGCACATCCACAACCACACCCTCCCACACCGACAACCACCTCAATCGCGCGCGTCCGCACAAAGCTAACCAGGTTTCTTCTGATAAATCCAGGTCCTCCGCTGGGGCGCCCTCGTCTTCGGCGTCTTCTACGGCTTCTCGCACCAACAGGCCATCCACTCCAAAGACAAAGCCCACGCGCACAAGGCCGACTACGACCGCAAGGCCAAGTTGATTGAGCAGGCAAAAGCAAAGTTTGCCGAGCAGCATTCGACTCGAGTGGGAGATGGTGGTGAGTTGCATGTCTTGTCTTGTCTATGGGAGGAGGAGGTGGTTGGGGGATTGGAGAGTGGAAGGGATGGAATACAATGAGTGCTGTTACTGACGGATGATGATTCCCAGTGATAACGAACCCTGACGACCCGAAATTCGACTTGGAAGCCTACTTGCAAAAGGTCGCCAAGGAGAGCCCGTAGATTGGATCAATGGACGGATGGATGAATGGATGTGAAGGTGAAAGGATGGTCAAAGCAAAGCGAGCAGGAACCCCAAAGCCAGGCAGATCAGGTCCAGAATCAGAAAGACAATTCTACGACGGGTGGAAGGTAGATACATGTATGCGCGATTGCTGGTAATGAATGAGGTGCTTTACTTGTCAAGACGATTCCTGCAATTCACAAAATATGCACACAGACACAACTCGCAAACTCGCATTGTATATACCATCTATACGACAACAGCATTCATTCAGATCTCCCGGCTGTTCTGTTCCGGAGAGAGAGATAGACCACCAAGAGGAGAAAGCAGTTCTGTAGATGCTTCACTGATTCTTGCTCTTACTTGGGGAGGCAGAATTCCCTTGCACTGACCTGTCTTCTTTCACCACTGGACATGGACATGAATCACTTATGTCTTGTTAATCACAAGGCAGCCGGCTATCGACATACCGTTACATTTGCATTTCTCTTTTCTTTCCTCTTTCCCAATTCCAGCATAGTCTCATCTCATCTGATCTCATTTCAACACTACTTTGGTATACAGTTCCCGCTCACGCCTCCGCAAGCTTCAACAGTCCCTTTAAATCAATACTCTTCGGCCGCTCAATCGGCAGCCCCAGCGCGCGATCCCAGATCAGCTGCGCCAGAGGTCCCAGTCCTCGACTCACACCAAATGTCGCGGTATAGTACAACGTATTGTGGAATCCATAGTGGTGGAAGAGAACACCCGAGCTGCTGTCGACATTCGGAAAGGGGTTCTTCGTCTTGCCGTGCTCGGTCAGAATCCCCGGCGCGATTTCGCTATTCTTCTTAACGAGCTGGAAGACTGGGTCGGCGGCGATTTCTTTGCGCGACGAGGCAAAGTCCATGAGTGCTTCGAAGCGTGGGTCGGGTTTGCGGAGGACGGCGTGGCCGTAGCCGGGGACTACACGGCCGGACTTGAGCGTCGTCCAGAGGTAGTCTTTGACGTCTTGGTCGGAGAAGGAGGTGCCAATGTGGTCTTTCATTTGCAGGATCCAGCGGAGGACTTCTTGCGCTGCGAGGCCGTGGAGCGGGCCCGCGAGGCCTTGGAGGCCGGCGGAGTAGGCGAGATAGGGGTCCGAGAGCGCGGAGCCGACGAGATGCGTGGCGTGGGCGGAGACGTTGCCGCCCTCGTGGTCGCCGTGCAGGGCGAGGTAGAGGCGGAGCAGGTCCTGGAAGTTTTCGTTCTCGGCGCCGCCTTTGCCGAGCATGGCGGCGAAGTTGTACGACCAGTCCTGGTTGACGTCGACTTCGGCGGGGAGCGCGCCGCCGCCGCAGTAGGCGTTTTGGTGGATCTTGGCGGCAATGGTGGGCAGTTTGGCGAGCAGGTTGATGCAGTCGTCAAACGTGGGCTCCCAGTACTCGGCCTTGTTGATGCCGCGCTCGTAGGCCTTGGCGAAGACGGACTCGTACTGCATGGCGGACACGGCGCAGGCGAACTGGGTCATGGGGTGCAGATCTTTGGGGAAGTCGTCCAGCATCTTGGTGACAAACGCCGGCAGCTGCGCCTTTTCGGCGAGCTCTTTGCTGAACGCACGCACTTGGTTGGTGCTGGGGACTTGGCCGGTCAGCAGCAGCCAGAACATGGCCTCGGGCAGCATCTCGGTGCCGGAAGTGCCCTTGGGCAGCTCTTTTTGGCAGTCCTTGATGGTCTTGCCGTGGAAGCGGATGCCCTCGTTGGCGTCGAGGACGGAGCCCTCCCACACCATGGCCTTCAAGCCACGCATGCCGCCGATGGTGTTCTCAATCTTGACCTCTCCAATGACCTTGGACGAATGTGCCTTGACTTTTTTAAGCAGCTCGCGCTTCTCGGGAATGGCATTGCGCAGCGTCTCCTTGAGGTCGGGCTCGGCAGTGGCATAGCTGCGCGAGGCATTGAAGACGACGGGCACATTTTGCGAGAGCTATGGTGGCTGTTAGCGGTGGTGGAAACTGTGCAGTTGACATGTGCCGACCTTGGAGGCTCGCAGAGCTCTGGTGGCAGTTCTCGAGGACAAAGCCATGGTTGTGGTGGGGGTGGTGATTGGTATGTGACGGGACAGTGTCTTCAAGAACAACAGAAGATTGTACAGATATTCTTCCTACACTTCCCGGGTAATATGCCAACAAGACAGAACTAGTACAATGAGTGAAATGTAGAGATGCAGACAGCTCTCTGTCTCGGCTTTAGGCCCGTCGTTGGCCCTCAATAGCCGAGGTGAAGAAGCTCTCCAATGCGTGACGTTGTCCCGATATCGCTCGGCGGCGGCAATAACAAGCAACACGACACGAGCTTTGCCGTTCAAGATTGTTTTTTTATTGTTATTGTTATTGCCACACGGTTGGTCAGCAGGGAGACGTGCTGAGAAGAAGATAATAAGCAGAGTACAGAGCACGATGAGACTATAGCTCGATCAAGCATATCACCCGTCTGTCCTTGTAGAGAAGACAGACAACAGACACCATGTTTCGATCAGCATCACGCGTGCTTCGCCAGCAGCGATCGTCCCTCTGTCGTCCCGTCGTGTCGTCGATGCTGGTCTCTCGCACGATATCAGTGGGAGCTGCTCACATGGCGTCGACTCTGGCACCCGTCAGCCCTCCCTTGCCTGGTGCACATCCCGCAGAGGCTTTCCAGCTTGCAAAGGAATCCGAAAAGCCCGATCTCGAGCAGCAGCTCTTCGACGAACAGGTCAAGCAAGTCAAGGAATGGTGGTCGAGTCCGCGATACAAGGGCATCAAACGGCCATATACGCCCGAGGATGTCGTGAGCAAAAGAGGCACCCTCCAGCAAGTCTACCCTTCGAGCTTGACTGCGCGGAAGCTGTTCAATCTGCTGGAGGAGCGAGCAGCAGAGGGCAAGCCGGTGCATACCATGGGCGCCATTGACCCCATCCAAATGACACAACAAGCACCACACCAGGAGATTCTCTACGTCTCGGGCTGGGCTTGTTCTTCTGTACTGACTTCGACGAATGAAGTCAGCCCAGACTTTGGCGACTACCCATACAACACCGTGCCCAATCAGGTCCAGCGATTGTTCAAGGCGCAGCAACTCCACGATCGCAGACACTACGACGAGAGGATGAAGCTGAGTGCGGAGGAGCGAAAGAAGAAGCCATATATTGATTATCTCCGGCCAATCGTGGCAGATGGAGATACAGGACACGGAGGCCTGAGCGCGGTGCTGAAGCTGGCCAAGCTGTTCGCGGAGAATGGGGCTGCAGCGGTGCACTTTGAGGACCAGCTTCACGGCGGCAAGAAGTGCGGTCATCTTGCGGGCAAAGTGCTGGTGCCTTTCGGGGACCACATCAACAGGCTGGTCGCAACGCGCTTCCAATGGGACCTGATGGGCTGTGAGAACCTGGTCATCGCTCGCACGGATAGTGAGAGCGGCAAGCTGATCTCGTCCGCCATTGACACGAGAGACCACGAATTCATTCTCGGTGTGACCGAGGACGTGGAGCCTCTCGCCGACACGTTACAGACGATGGAAATGGAGGGCGCGTCCGGGCCGGAAATCGACAAGTTTGAGGCGCAGTGGGTGAAGAGCCACAAGCTGGTCACGTTTGACGAAGCTGCCGAAGCACACATCAAAGCTTCGGGCAAAGATGCAGAGGCATATCTGAAACAAATACGCGAGAACAGGAACTTGCCACTCCACAAGCGCAGACAGGCCGCCGCGACTGTGGCCGGCTCTCCAGTGCTCTTCAACTGGGACGTCCCACGGACGCGTGAAGGCTTCTACCACTACAAAGCCGGCCTCGCAGCAGCGACGAAACGCGCAATCGCGTTTGGGCCGTACGCAGATCTGCTCTGGCTCGAGACCAAGGACCCCAACGTGAAGGAGGCGGCAGGCTTCGCCAAAGAGATCCGAGATGTCCTCCCGGGCAAGAAGCTAGTCTACAACCTGTCTCCCAGCTTCAACTGGTCCGCGCACGGCTTCACTGACGCACAGCTCAAGAGCTTCATTTGGGATCTCGCAGAGCATGGATTCACGCTGCAGCTCATCTCGCTGGCGGGTCTGCACAGCACGGCGACGATCACCAACGATCTCGCCAAGGCGTACAAGACTGATGGCATGAAGGCGTATGTCGAGACGGTGCAAAGGAGAGAAAAGGAGACGGGGTGTGATGTGTTGACGCATCAGAAATGGTCGGGAGCGACGTATATGGACGGCATTATTGGCGCGATCCAGGCCGGGAGCAGTGGCAGCCGGAGCATGGGCGAGGGCAACACGGAAGGGCAGTTCTAGAGTAGAGACGATGTGTATAGAGGAAGAAGAATTTGCAATGAGATTTTGCCGCCGCATGCAAGACGGACGATCGTGATGAAGTCTAGATCTGGCCCCACAAAATCTATAGTTCTACTCTAGCTATCTTGGAACTACACATATCACATACAGTTGTACTTCCTCTCCACCAACACATCAATGCAGCTTTCCCTGCCAAATCAACCATGGAGGCAGTCAAGGCGCTGACTCCAGCGCAATGCATCCTGCTGACGGTCCACTTTGCATCCGAAGCCAACATTCGCGCCCTCCACTCCTTCACGCCCGCCCGCCTCGATGCGCTGGATCCGGAGCTGGTCCTCCGCATCGTCCTGACCTTCCTCCCCGAAGCCGTCGATCCGCGCGAATACACCAAATACGTCGGCGAAGTCGCGTCGAGACTGTACCTGGACGTCGATCGCGAGGACGTTGAAGTCAACACGGCCCCCGTGAAGGACCTCTCAGACGCAGAGGCGCAGAAGAAGGTGAAGAGGCTGCGGATTCTGGACATTTCAGCACCAAGCTATCCGTCAGACGCACCGAACGATCTCCTGACGCGCTTCGTGTGCCATCGTGCGTATCGCATTGATCGCGAGACTGGGCTGCTGCATCTCGTGCCTGCCCTCGTGGAGCCCTTTCTGAGCAGGAACGACTTTCTGCGGACGTGGTACATTGGCGTGTGCTTGCCGCTGCTGCGTTTGACTACGGAGTACTACCCGGACGATGAATCTCTCGTCCTGTCGCTGCACGACTGGGAGAAGATCCGAGGGCGGCAGGCTGTGGATCACCTCTTGAAGAAGCACGAGGAGGATCCGGCGTCAGGCAGGGAGGATGTCTCGCGGGATATCAAAAGTCTGGTCGGGCCATGGATGTACGGCCAGACCAACACAAAGCGGAGGAAACTCAACTGGGGCCAGAATGAGAAGAATCGCGCAGAGCGGGATGACGGCGATAGCGATGATGGTACCCAAGGAGCTACCCAGCGTATGCGCAGGATATCCCTAGACGGCATTCAGGCAGAGAATATATCAACGGGACACGACTGGGAGCACCTGTTTGCCTGGTTTCTATCTATCGCGTCCAGCGATCTCGGTCTTGTTGCACGCGCCCTTGACGGCTGGGATGGACCCGACGACATCGATCTGGGCGGCGTCGAACGAAGTGGCATTCACTACCTGGACGAGAAGGTACAGAACAGCCTAGAACTGCAGTATGCACAAGCTGCTTTTGCAAGCTGCTATGTCGCGCAGGCAGATAGCGAGGAGACGATCAGCGATGCACATTCAATCCTCGCCAGGCTGGCTGAGCTGCTGGACTTCATCCCTCCTCCAGATCTTGCCACCAGCGTGGATGCCTTGCCGAAGATTGAGCGACATGCCGTCCAGCTTGAGGAGTCGCGAACCGCTGCTGATTTACTCCCCGAAGCGCTCCTAAAGCCAGAGCATCCACTCACCACACCGCGGCTGGAGACGTATATGCTGCTTCAGATGATGGTCTACAGCGCATACCAGTTCTCCGGACTGGCTCATCCCCTTTCTCTCGTCAGCGTGGCCAAACTGCACTTTTACGCGACCGCTGAGGAGCTGCGCGATGTGCTCCGCAAGATTCTCCACGGTCTGTCGAAACCAGGGACACGCAAAGATGACGCTCAGTGGAACGCAGAGCGCGCTAAGCTGATCTGGCTGTGGAATTGGGGAATCGATGCTGATGATGCCGACCCTGATCACGGTGCAGGTGTCTTCGGCAAGATCGCCAAGGGTGATTTTGAAGAGGAAATGCTCAAAGTGTTTACAGAGACTAGCTGTAAGTGATTGCAGATTTCATGTCGTCGTGGCATTGGTTCTTCAGGCTCGCACACTGCCCTTCTGGTACGTCTCGACTTACGCCCTTGATAGCCAGGGACGTGGATCCCACCGAGACCGTGGAGTCTCTCGGAGGATCAGGACAGCCCGATCTCGTCTTCCCGTTCATCATGAGCGCCGAGCACAAAACTCGCATCGCGCAGAACAATGCTGACGGAGCCCCTTCGCAGGCTATGAAATAGCAATCAGAACATACCTCTCTGCCGAGGCAAAGACAGCCCTGACTCCAGAAAGGTGTGAATCGATCATTCTGAGCAAGGCTATGGAGGTATATGATAGCGCAAGCAACGGCAATCGACAGCGAGGAGCTATGCGGAAGGCGAACGAGATGTAAGATGAGCTGGCGCTCTGATAACGTTTCTCCATGCTGACAATCTTACAGTCTCAACACGTTCCGACCGTATTTCCGGAACAGCCCCAAATTCGGACAAGCAACAGCGCTTCTTGCAGCAACACACGCCTTGTCCTTTTACTCGCTCACTCTTCAACATGGAGTGCCGTTTCAGCCGGTCAGCATTCGAGTCAGCCAGGAACCGCTTTCTCTCATCTCGAAAGTGCTGGAGCAGAATGTGCGGAGCTACACCAAGCTCGACGACCTTGTGGACATTGCGCGGAACCTGGTCTCCGCTGGTCTCAAAGAAGAAGATGAACACGATTCGGAGTCGAGCTCAGAAGACTTGGCGAGGAGAAGGAGAGACGCTGAGAGGCGAGTCACGTTTATGGCGGTATGTTTGCGAAAGTTTCTGTAATGGTCTCTTACTGACCCATCCCCAGGTCGAAGCAGCACTTAGGGAGGACGACTTTGAAACAGCCTACTCGTACGTTGTCAACAGGCTTACGCCTTCCGGAGCAGACATTGAAGCGCCTACACCTGCGCAGAAGAAAGCACATACGCGACAAAAGTCCAGCCGTGCATCAAAAAACAGCTTTGTCGTAGACGACGATGACATTTCATGGCGCGCTGCTTTCCTCGCCGGCCGCTACCGGCCCACGACCGCCTCGCCCCCCGCCCTCCGCCGCCTCGAACAACGAACCGAACTCCTCTCTCTCGCACTCCTCTTAGCCCCTACACCCGCTCTGACAGAAATCCTCGCCGCGTGGCGTCGCTGCGAAGAAGAAATGACCAGTCTGCAGCTCGCTCAACAGGAAGCCGAGCGCGAATTCGACGACCGTGCCGATCAGGGCTTCACGTCAGGCTCGGCCGTGCTGCCGGGCACATTTGGCGGCGATGCAGAGCAACAACCCGAACTCGTCCTCCACCAGAAACGGCGGGAAATGGGCCGCGTAGGAGGCGGGGTGGTGGCGGGAACGGACGAGACGCCGTTGAGCATGTTTGATCTGACGAGGAATGTTGCCGCCAAGGCGTTTAGTGTCAAGAATTCTTCCTCTACCACTGCTGGAAGCAGAGGCATGGGAATGGGAGGTAGTATGGAGAGTCTCGGGAGCGAGGATAGCGAAAGCGCCGCTGCAGCGCAGGATCGTGTACGCAAGAGAGACATGGTTGCCAATGCGGTCAGTGGCGGGTTGGCGTCGGGGTTGGGCTGGATGTTGGGTGCTACGCCCGCGTCTAGTGCTGCGAGTGAGGGGCGTGAACAAGGGAGGTGATGTGCAGATGAGGAGGGGGGAGATGTAGTTGTGGTCTGCATGCATGAAGAAAGAAAATGGATGAAATGATACATCAATCCATCCATACATTACAGAAAGCTAAGGTATCAACGTGTATACTAGAAAGTAACACGGAACTCCTCCGACGCCTACGCTTGAAGATACAAAGAGCCCGTCCTTTTTTGTTTCCTTTCTTGTTTCCATCATTGTTCCCTTCCTTCATTGTTTGTCCTTCTCGATGGTAAGTGAGGAGGCACGCTATGCTCTGTTTTGCATTACAGCATGCTTGCTTGCTTGCTTGCTTGCTCTTCTGCCTCTCTTTCGCTCCGCTCTCTTTCTCCTATTCAACAGCTACAGCTCCAGCTACAGCCACAGGTCCATCTGTAATAGGTCCACCCCCATCCCCATTACTAGTACTACCACCACAAACTAACCCCTCCATCGTCTTGACCAACTCATCAACTCTATACGGCTTCGTAGTCACAGCATCCATCCCGCTCTCTAGCGCCGCGATGCCGTGTTCGCTGCGTGCGTTGGCTGTGACTGCTATGATAGGGATTCTGGGACGTTCCCTCTTCTTCGTTTGTGGCAAGGGTGAGGGGGAGGAGGAGGAGGAGAGGAGGAGTTGGTGTTGTTCGAACTCACGGATCCGCTTCGTGCAGACTATGCCGTTGCAGATGGGCATTTCAATGTCCATGAGTATGAGGTCGAAACGGGGCGGGGGTGATGACAGAGGTGGAAGAAAAGGGGGTATTGTTGGAGATGCAGAAGCAGAAGGGACTGGTTTGCGTTTAATCGTCATGGAGGACAGACTCGGTTGGGAGGAGGCAGGGGTGGGAGGTAGTTGTAACGCAGGTCGAGGTGACGGAGTTGGTGCGGGGACGGGCGACTGTGGGGGACGAGTCATTTGTAGAATTTCGAGTGCTTCCTCGCCGTGGTTGGCGCATGTGACGTGGTAGTTTCGTTTGCGGAGTTGGTTGGCGAGGACTTTTTGGTTGATGAGGTTGTCTTCGACGATGAGGATCCGGAGTTTGGGTGGGTCTTGTTCTTGATCTTGCTCTGGTGTTCGAGCTACACCGGGGCCTTTCAGAGCTTGTTGTTGTTGTTGTTCGATTACAAGGTTCTTGGCTTCTTCGACGGTTGAGGGTCGCTCGGCAGGTACGAGAAACTGGATTGAGGGTGCGGTGCGGAGTGGGAGTGGGATATCGATGGGTTGGGTGGGAGGATTTGCTGTCGGACACGAAATACGTTTGGTCTCGATTGAATAGGCAAATGTTGATCCGAGACCGGGTTTGGAGCCCAGTGCGATTCGTCCGCCTTGTAGCTCAGTCAAGTCCCTGGCGATGAAGAGACCAAGACCAGAGCCCCCGTACTTGGACTCTGTCTTTGCTGTGGAGAAAGTCAGCAATGGAGGATACAGAATGTTGGGAGGTGCTTACGATTCTCTTCGGCAAAACGCTCAAACAGACTAGCCATCTCTGTTGCTTCCAATCCAGGCCCTGTGTCCTCTACGGCGACGTTCAAATAAATAGACTCTTTATCTGTGTGCGATTCGCCGAAATCGATTGGCTGCTGCTGTTGCCGCGGTAACACACACTGTATAGCAGTGTCCTGACATGGCATTCTAGTCGAGGCACCAAGCTTGACGGTTATTTTACGCTCAGTGCGACCTTTGACGACCTTGATGGCATTCGTGACCAGGTTCATGAATACCTGCAAAGCCCTCCTTGGATCTAAGAGTAGCCAACCGACCTTGAGGTCCGTGAGTGACTGGTCTAGTTCGAATTGGAGCTCAATTGCTTCAGCTCGGAGCTCGCCACCGAAAACTTTGAGTGCATGCTGGAACAGCTCAAGAGGCTGCGTAGGTTCCAGACTTATCTCGATCAGGTGAGAATCAAGCTTGCTCAGCGTCAAGACATCTCCCACGATGTTTTGAATATGCTGTGAGCAGTACGCGATATTCTGAGCTGCCTCGAGCACATCGTGGGACCAATCTTGCGAAGTACGCTTTGCATTCTCGATAATGTCGTCTGTGCAATGCATCATAGCACTCAGCGGGTTTCGGATCTCGTGGCAGATCTGGTCGATGAAGCGTTCCTTTTGCGCTTTGGCAACTACGGCCTCGGTCATACGCCTGCGCAAGATGTCCTCGGCGTGTTTGTGTGCTGTAATGTCGATGATCCATGCCATGGTGTGTTGCTCTAGGTCGTTCTCGCGGTATGCCGAGACCAAGACCCAAGCTGGACAGGTGTCGAGTGGTCGTGGAGTCTCGGAAGGGCTGACTGCTGCCCTGTAAGAAGCCGACTTTTTCAGGCGACATTCGAAAGTCCAGGAATCGTCTCGAACGGCACCTGCTTCAAAATAGCCTTGCACCATTGCAGCGTCTTCCGGATGGACGTAGCTCAGGAACGACTTGGCATCGGGAGGCTGTGCGCTTACAACATCGAAGAAAGCCTTGTTGGCATAGTCCACTTGAAATTCTCGATCTAGTGCAGCGATGCCTAATCACGACGCGCAAAGTTAGCATCACTTCACGAATTGTGTGCGCAATGGTTCGATTTCGATGACTACAGTGCGAGGCCCGTGACGCTTTGAGAGTGGGTGCCATATAGGCAGTCGCTGAGTATACGTACCTACTGGGGCATAATCTGCGAATCTTTGGTACCGGACCTCGTGGTCCTCCAGCTGCTTCGTGATATCCCAGAGCTTGGCGCAATCGCAACTGGAGCCTGAGAAGTGGGCATGCAGCCTCACGGCGTTGGTCGCAGTCTGATGAGCTGTCCGATCTATCACTCCCTTCAAGGTATTTCCAATCTCTCGGACAGCTGACTTGCTTCGTTCCCTGCGTGGAGGCAGCCTGTCCTCGTCGTCGACGGTGATAACAGCCCCCGAAATTGTACCATCGTCGCCAACGATGGGCACGAGCTTCCACGTGTATGCTCGCTCCTCCACGAAGCCCAGACGATCTTGTCTCACTCTCTGGTTCCGCACCACCTGTGTGCGTCCTGTAGACAATACTGTCTCGTATATGTTGTTCAAATCTGCACAATGATCATTCAACTGCGATCGCAGTGCTTGTCCTTGCAGTGTGGGGTGTCGGATGCTGATCAGCAGCGCGAGGGCTTCATTGTAGACAATGGCTGCATTCGCGCCTACTGAGCCCCACATCACTGCGCTTGCGGTCGTGTCTGCCATTGCCAGTAGCACCATCTGCCGCAGGCTCGACGGCCATGAGGCCATTGGCCCCAGCGGCGAAGCCTTCCAGTCCACATCATCTCGCGTCGATCGTTGGAAGTCTGAGGAGACCGAGACGCGGTCCTGGATCCAGTCGAAGCTGCGGATCGAGTTGGAGCGACGTCTTGCCAAGTTGATCATGGCAGCATCTGGCCGTAGACACTGTGGCTGCAACAGTAATGACAATGATATCGGCGTCAGAGGCCAACAACAAGCAAGAGGACAAGAAAGAGTTGCCAACAGGACCTTGTTGCTTGCATCCCGGACGATCGTCCGTCCAACCGTTGCACGCTCTGGGGCTGTGCCAGGCCTGTAGGTTCTATTGATGAGTCAAACCTACATGCTTGCTTGCCTGTCTTTGTAATAGTGGTGCCTAATAACCTATAAAAGCTGCGAAAGCATAGGACTAGCAGGAAGGAAGGATCTATGCGGAAGCTCATCATCTCACCATCGTCTTCGCATTCGCAAACGCACCGAAAACAGCTCCAACGGCGCCGGGCTGACCGCGGACGCCGAGATGATGGAGATCCAGATCCAAACGGCTGGGGTCGTAGGTCCACCTCACGCGATTGGCGTCTAAGAAGATCGTTCTGTAAATCGTGCACAGCCTCTTCGAAGACACCCACGACAACGAGCAACCGCGGATAGCTCTCTTCTTACACGCAGGTTGCCGTCTCCATGATTGCAGGTGGTGGGGGATATAGCTCTGGGACTCGCAAACGCCAAGGAAGCTCATCAGAGGCGCGTCCGTGTTGGACAACCACAGCTGGTGGAAGATGATCACCTCCAGAGCTGCTATAGAGTGTTGAGTGCTGCCTGTCGTGGAGCAAGATTGCCTCACTAAATCATGTTTATGCTACGGACTGTCTGCTCTGCCCAAGAGGACGAGAAGTCGGTCTACCCGCGACCCTCGGCTTGAACGGCTCCGCTTGTTCGGCCGTCCACTTCCTCCACAATTGACGCTGTTGAGTTAGGACTATTAACAACAGACACAAGGACAACGACCGCCTAGTGAACGAGCGACGGCATCATGATGGGGCAGCAGCGGCAGCCGGAAGTGCTATGGAGACCCCGGAATATCGGCCATACGCCCATGGACAAATACCGAATTCATGTAAACAAGAAGTACGGTCGGGACCTGCAGACTGCACGAGACTTGCACAGATGGAGCGTTCGCAAACCACAGGACTTCTGGTGCGATGCGTACGAGTATCTAGGCTTTGTACCGCCACTACCACCAGGGACTACACGCGCATTCGACGACTCCATTCCCATGAGCTCTAATCCCAAGTGGTTCCCGGGTCTCTCTTTCAATTACGCCGAAAATGCAATCTTCTCAAACCCAGACGAGAGTGCCATCGCACTGATTGGCGTCCGCGAGGACACGGACCTGCACAACAGCGATGGCGAGATATTGACCTGGAAACAGTTCCGGGATCGTGTCAGACTCACAGCCAGCGCTCTTCGTAACAGTGGTGTCAAACGAGGTGATCGAGTCGCAGCACTCGTCGCGACTTCGATTCCTGCCCAGGTCCTTTTCCACGCGAGTGCGAGCTTGGGCGCCATCTTCACATGCATCAGTCCAGATCTCGGACTGGAAGGCTGCGTTTCACGACTACAGCAGGTCACGCCGACCATCTTGTTCGCCGACTCTCATACCATATACAAAGGGAGGTTCACGTCGACGTCGGCGAAGATTGCAAATATCGTGGAAAGACTGGATCCTAAGCCGAGTGTGTATATGGTTCCGCTTGCGGATGAGCAGATACCTTCAGCTTTCGAGACCTTTGATCATTTTCTGGAGAAAGCCGACTTGCGAGCTGAGCTGACCTTCGAGAGAGTGCCCTTTACATATCCACTAATGATATGCTATTCCTCAGGTGCGTAGTTTCCTGCGTGACTCATGCATCTATCCATCGCGCGTGATGATCAGAACTGGATCAGGCTGCACAGAGCATGCGAAGAGTGCATTTGCTGACTTGAGATCGTGCAAGGCACCACCGGCGCTCCCAAATGTATAGTCCATCACCATGGCCTCCTCATCCAGCTGAAGAAGATCGCGGTCCTTCACAACTCCACCACACCCAAAGATGTAATGCTCCAGTACTCCAGCACATCATGGGTCGTGTTCTACGTCATGAACGGGTACTTCGCAAGCGGAGCAACTACTATAGTGTACAACGGATCACCAATGCATCCCGACCAGCAGCAACTGCTCAGAATGATTGAAAAGTATCGAGTAACGTACTTTGGCACATCCCCGAGATATCTTCTCGAACTGGAGCTGGCAAAGATAGTGCCCAAGGACGAATTTGATCTCACATCGCTCCGCATCGTCTACACGACAGGGGCAACGCTTTCGCCGGACCAGTATCGTTGGTTCTATCGGACGTTTCCCACGCATGTACACTTGTGCAATACAGCGGGTGGGACGGACACTGCAACATCCCTCATCGCTGCTAGCCCTTTGGACCCGATACATGCTGGTGAGATGCAGATCTTTGCATTGGGCATGGATGTGGACATAGCAGATCCCATCACGGGCAAATCAATCATGGAGAGTGGCGAGGCTGGCGAGATGGTTGTGCGAACGCCATTTCCGAGTATGCCTTGCTTCTTCTGGGGTGATACAGACGGATCAAAGTATCGTGCAAGTTACTTCGAGAGGTTTGATGACATTGATGTCTGGGCTCAGCAGTACGTGGGCCGAAGATCAACTGTTGTGGTTTCCTACTGACGCATTCATTAGTGACTGGCTTCAATCCAACCCCAAAACGGGCGGTCTGATCATGCACGGACGATCGGACGGCGTCCTCAACCCTTCAGGAATTCGCTTTGGCTCTGGAGAGGTAAGCAAAGAATGCTCGTGCTCGGTCAATATGTATGCACTAACTCACAATCAGATCTACGCACTCGTCGAAGCTCCTCCCTTTACCGAGCGCATCTCGCAAGCACTTTGCGTAGGCCGCCGAAGGCCACAGGACAGTGATGAGACAGTCTTCCTGTTTGTGGTCATGAAGAGTGGCGACCAGCTGACGCCAGAACTGTCGGACACGATCAAGAAGACCATTAGGAACTCGCTGTCGCCCAGACATGTTCCGCCTTTCGTCATTGAGGTTCCGGATATCCCAGTCACCATCAATGGGAAGAAAATCGAGGCTGCTATCAAGCAGACCATCTCTGGGAAGGACGTGAAGCCGTCGAACACGGTGTTGAATCCTGGTGCGATAGCTTACTTCAAGCGGTTTCGAGACATGGAACGGGAGCCGAGACCAAGCAAATTGTAGATGCGATCAAGCTTTGAACTCTGTGAACTATTTCCATGTCTTCCGTGCTGCAGCAGCCACTGTCATATCCGCATCCAGTGCTATGTATGCTGAAGTAGAGTCCATTTCACCAATGTCGCCCAAAAGATCAACAAAGGCCGAGTTCGTAGCGCTTGGGCGAATGATGGTGCCTGAGGCAGGAACAAAACGCGACTGCCTCGACGCGTAAACTTGTCATCCCGTCTCAGTCTTTCCTGCACGCAATCGCTTGACATCAAAAATACCATGACACGACAACGCGACAAATTGCTGCTTGTCCACAGGCACGATGGCGGTAACGAGGGTGCTGTGTGTGGCTGAAAAGCCTTCGATAGCAAAGGCTGTGGCGGGACATCTCGGTGGAGGACATTTTCAGACGGTGAGCAATGCTTTAGTAGAGTGACCGGAAATGTACTAAGTCTTGTAGACCAGCATTCAAGGTAACCAATATGTCAAGAACTATGAATTCTCCTTCACCTTTCCTGTCTGGGGGCCATGCGAGGTCACGATGACTTCCGTCCTCGGCCACCTCATGTCACAAGACTTTGATGCACAGTACAAGAATTGGAACTCGCACGACCCTTCTGCGCTCTTCGAGGCTCGTATCAACACATATGTTGCCGAAAACATGAAAGGTGTGGCCAAGAACATAGAGATCAAAGCCCGCCAGGCCAATTATCTGTACATCTGGACGGATTGCGATCGTGAGGGCGAGCACATTGGCACCGAGATTCGCAAATGTGCAGAAAAGACAAATGCCCGCCTGAATAGCCCAGGCAAGGTTGTGCGAGCGCGTTTCTCGAACATTGAGCGCACACACGTGCTCAACGCCGCCCGTCACCCTGTTCCTCTAGATGAGGCCCAAGCCAATGCAGTCTACGCTCGGCAAGAACTTGATCTGCGCATCGGTGCATGCTTTACCCGCAGACTGACTCTCGATCTGCAGTCGATGCTGCCAAGAGAGCGAAAGGTCGTCAGCTTCGGTCTCTGCCAATTTCCCACCCTGGGATTCGTGGTGGAGCGCTACTTGCGGGTAAGGAACTTTGTCCCAGAGACATTCTGGGCGATCAAAGTCACGCACAAAAAGGACGACGTGGAGGTCAAGTTCAATTGGGCTCGTCAGCACCTCTTTGACCGCATGATCACTACCATCCTGTACGAGCAATGTCTGCTTGCGCGCAAAGCCACCGTGACCAAAGTCCAAACCAAGCCTACATCGAAATGGAGACCGTTTCCCCTCACGACTGTCGAGCTGCAAAAGTGCGGCAGCAGGTTCCTGCGCATGAATAGCCAGCGCGTCATGAGTGTCGCAGAAAGTCTATACCAGAGAGGCTTCATCAGCTACCCACGCACAGAGACTGATCAGTTCGATAAGAACATGGATCTACAGGCCATTATTCAAAAGCAAACGCAACAGCCATCAGCCTGGAGACAGCATGCGCAAGGCCTTCTCAACGGCTTTCAATGGCCTCGCAATGGCCGGCACAACGACAAAGCACATCCTCCCATCCACCCTGTCAACTTTGTCGCCGCATCTGCACTCGACGCTGAATCGGCACGCGTGTACGAGTTCGTCGTCCGGCGCTTTCTCGCCTGCTGCAGCGACGACGCCAAGGGCAGCAAGACCGACATCAGCATCAAATACGGGCCCGAGACGTTCCACACGACCGGGTTGACCGTCCTCGAGCGCAATTACCTCGACGTCTACCCTTACGACAAGTGGACCAGCAGCCAGCAGCTTCCCGCATACGAAGAAGGCGAACAATTCGTACCCACTTCCGCTCTCATGCACGAAGGCGAGACGTCCCCGCCCGGCTACCTCACCGAGCCCGAGCTCATTGCGCTCATGGACACGAACGGAATCGGCACTGACGCCACCATGGCCGAGCACATTGCCAAAATCAAAGAGCGCGAGTACGTGCAGACGAGAGCGCGCGGCCGACAGCCACGCCAGGACGGCGAAGAAGACTCGGCTAGTGGCGACGACAGCGACACGCCTGCACCAGCGGAAGAAGTTCGAGGCCGTGGAGGACGCGGTCGAAGCGGCGGAAGAGGGCGCGGTGGAAGAGGCGGACGCGGCGGTGCGAATAACCGTGCTGGTGGCGGCACTTCGGGCGTGGAAGAGTTCATCCCGACAACGCTGGGAGTCGCTCTGATCGAAGGCTACGAGAGCATGGGCCACGAGATCAGTATGGCGAAGCCGTTTCTTCGCAAGCAGGTATGTCCTCACGCCCAAGGTCTTCTGTGGCATGGAGCTGACTGACTGTTCGCAGATGGAACTGAAGATGAAAGACATTTGCGAGAACCGCATCACAAGAAGCGACATGGTCCAGGAGATGATTGAACAGTATCGCGCAACGTACTTGCGAACAGTGCAAGGCATGGATTTGCTCAAAGCCGTAAGTCGACCACTGCAGAGTTTCTACACTAAAGCGCGTACACTGATCCTCTCGTGTCTAGTCCGTGCGCAGATATGTTCAAGGCCAGCCTAGCTGAGGATCTGCTTGCCTCGTCACAAGCCATCAGAGGCCGCCCCAGTTGCGCATCAATGTCCTCCAAACAAGCATCTCCATTGCATCTGTCTCTCAAACAGCCGAGCCCCAGACAGTGGCATCTATGCAGACGTCCAGGCATTCGGGCTGGGATGTGGATCTGCAGCTACGTCTGCCGACTCTCCGCGTTGTACTTGGCCTTGCAATTACCGCACACGATGACCTTGCAGGAGCCGCAATCAAAAGCCGTCGAGACTTGAGTGTCGGTAGGAGGTTCGACGTGCGCAGTGCACCGGTTGCAAGACATGTTGCTAAAGCAGATGAATCAGTATGAATGCTGGTGACACTTGGACAATACAGGTGCGTTACCTCAAGTCTCCGGAATCGCAGCCAGTCGCAGTGCGTTGGAATAGCTTCCAGCTGTGTTTACACATCCAGACCTGCTTGTTCCCGTCGTGCTCGACTTCAGGGCCAAAGTCCTTTGTGGATTGAGCCCAGATGGCATCGCCGCCGCCGTCCAAGTTGGGCGACACGTCTGGACCCTGCTCTCCACTACCGCCCAAGTTGCGTGGGTTGTCTGGTCCCTGCTCTCCACTACCGCCCAAGTTGCGTGGGTTGTCTGGTCCCTGCTCTGGCTCGTCGTCTGAAGATTCTGGACTGCCTTCTGGACTGTCAAACAGTTGAAAGTCATTGAAGTTCTCGTCGAATTTACCATCGCCTGGGCCGCACCCTCCGTCACAGTCTGTGATGCTTCTCTGGCACTCCCAGCACCTGGAATGAATTTAGTGAGCTGGTCCGGCGTGATCAAGCTGAAGACGTACCAAGCAGCGCCGCATTGGCAAGACATGGCAGGGCATCCATGCATTCTCCGGACTGCAGTCTTACAAGCTGGGCACCTCTTGGCACCGCCAGCAGCAAGCAACCCTTCTTCGTAGATTTGCTGAGAATAGTCGCATTCTGAAGGCTCATGTGCGATTTCCTTGCAGCCTTTGTTGCAGATGTCGGTGTGGCAGGCTGGACACTGGAAGGATGGTGGCGGGCCCTGGTACTGGAAGAGGTGGTTGGGATAACGCAGCAAGGCCTTTGTCAAGGCTCCTTCCAGCTCACGCGCGGCCTTGTCGATGGCCTTGATACGGATGGTGTCGTCGAAGGCTTTTCCATTCGTCGTGATGATGGTGACGTCGTCTCCGAACTGAGTGATGGAGGTGTACTGCGAGCGCAAAGCCTTCACACGGATGTCTTCGAGACCCAAGGGAGTCAGCCGCAGATTTTTGAACTTCTGTGTCCGGCTGATGTCGTTGGCGCCATGAAAGAAGCGCGAGCTGTCGATCTTCTCAAACTCGTCCAAGAGTTCAAGTACAGCCTTTGTCACATCAGGGACAGGAACCCACTTCTCTGGAAGGTGTCTTGGGGGAATAAAGGCTGAGCACCGCGGTACTGGACAGTAGAACTTGTCTGGGGTGAGCCACTCCTCCAGTTTCAGGCGATACGCGGCTGCTTTGTCTTGTGGGTAGTCTGGCACTGCGTAGAGCTGGAAGATCGAACAGCACTTGGCTGGGCCGTGACGCGCCTCGTCAAAAAACTCTTCGAGACATTCGCGGCAAAGCGTGAGCGTGCAGCCCGGAGTGCGACAAGGCTCGATGATATCTGTGACTTCGAAGATATCCTCACAGGCCACGCATTTGCCCTTGGACCCGTCGAATGAGGATGCTTCTCCGGACGATGCGGAGGGTGGTGCGGATGGGACTGCGGAGGCTGATGCGAATGGGACTGCGGGTGTTGGTGAGACTGCGGACTCTGGTGCTGGTGGGATTGCAGGCGACGCTGTGGCCGCATCTTCTAGTGAAAATGGCAATGGGCGCGGCATCGAGTCGAGCGCGCGCTGCTCATCTTGAGAATTTTCCACGTTTGAAATGGCTTGAGGAGGCGATGAAATGGGACGTGGTTCGTTGCTGCGGCGGTTTTGCTGTGCTGTCTGCTGGCGCGGCGAGGTGGAATGAGTGTGACCTGCGCGAGAAGTTAGCATTTGCTGCACAATCTCGTCCATGGTGGGCGAGATTGGCAGTGGCGGCGGTGACAAGGAGAGGAAAGTCGTGAGGTGAGAAGTTCGAGTTTTGAGGGGCCCTACCCTCTTTGCTGCCTAGTCTCGCTTGTGAACCTCACTTGTGCACGTTTGTTGTTGTTGTTATTGTCAAGTGAAGGACGAGTGAATAGATGCATATGGCTTCAGGTCAGTGCCGGCCAGCAGCACTTCACGAGGGCATTCGTTTTCATTTTGGCTCCGAAGCACAGCCTGCCATGTCCTCCGTTTCGGTTGAACTCTGTCAGTGTGTATGAGCACCAGCGCCGTGCGGGCGACCACACGCGACATGTTTGTTGATGATAAAGTTGGGCAAGTGAAGCTGCAGGAGAAGCGTGAAGTTGACCACTCCATGATGCCAAAAGTCGAGGCGATTAATTCACGCTGCATTTGCTTTTCCAACACCACGACAACACTACGCCAGGCACTTTTCACCGGGAGATGAGCTGTACAGTAAGCAGGTCTGGCTCCAGTATTCCAGTGATAATCCGTAGCGATTCGTTCGTCCATGATGTTGCATGAAGACCTCAACTTTTGTGACTGAAGCTTCAACTCACGAGCTCCAGCTTCGCACGCAATGCGGGCACGCGTCTCGAAGACTCCAACAAAACTGATATCAATGTCAAAGGAGCACATGAGTCACATCCAGACTCACTGAATTAGGCGCTCTCTTCTCGTGCTTAGCCCGTCAACAGCACGTCTCTCTGACTACACCATGCCACAGATAAAAGCTCAACTGGACCATGTCGTCCTGCTGCTCCCATACAAAGACATCCAAACCCCTCCCTCGTGGCTCACAGACAGATTCACCATCAGCGAAGGCGGCACTCACGCCGATGGAAAGACGGAGAACAAACTCGTGCTCTTCGCCGATGGGTCCTACCTGGAACTCATAGCGTTCATCAATGATGATCCCAAGCTTCGAAAAGGTCACTGGTGGGACAAACCTTTTGGCGTCGTGGACTATGCCTTGACGACGACAGCGGATGAGACCTTTGGCGAGCTGGCAGGTATCAAGGAGCGGCTATCGAAGACTGCCACCGACATCTCATACACGGACCCCAAAAGTGGCGGTCGCCGAAAGCCCAATGGCCAGGAATTGCAGTGGTAAGGTCGGCGAAATCCGGGCCGCATTCGTACACACGACACTGACACTGACACACACACGTCTGTTTGGTAGGCGGGTCACGTTCCCAACTGGAACGGCGAGAGGCACCGTTCCCTTTTGGTGTCATGATGTGACGCCTCGCGATCGCAGAGTCCCCGTGTCGGACAGCGGCACTACACACCCTGTAAGCAGACAGAATCATCCCATCGGCACAAGGCACTTTTGGACTTGGTGTCTCCACACATTGCGCCGACGCTGCGGTTCGCTGTTGCCCAGATCGTCGTGGTGCCAATATGGAGGCGGTGGTCTGAGACAATTGCTAATTCTTGATTGAATGCTTGTAGTCAGGTGTCATCGGCATGGCTGGTGTGTTGCTGCACGTCTCGGAAAACGCATCCCTTGCGCGGCTCAGCAGCGCCACTGCAGCCATCTTGGGCCACGATGTTGTGAGCAGTGAGAACTGCTATGAGGTTGACGCGGTCGTCCCGGTTGCAGATGCCAAGAAGAAGCCTACGATCAGGATTGAGAAGTCCAGCCCTGGCGAGCACAAAGATCTGGCGCTGTCGTTGGCTCTGCAGAGCCCCACAACGCTGCCTGCGATCCACCGCGAGATCGATGGTGGAACAGTATCTCTCCTGTTTGAGAGCCCATGACCTGGGCGAGAGGTAGCGCTGTTGCGGGAGCCAGTGGGTCTGCGTGTGAGAGGATGTCGTCCGTTCGAGATGTGGCTACCGGGTGTGTAAGAAACTGCTGGTGCCACGGCCCTGCTCGCCTGCGAGGCAAATGTACATATTGGAATGTACCACTCAACTGCTCCACCAGTCGTTCGGGTTGCGCAATCTGGAAGGGCGGAAGTGGCACATGAGCCTCCTTGAACCAGAATCAACTGTCAGTCCCGAGAGCCAGGTAGAGCGCGACCTGCGCCAATCTAGGCCAGACAGGGAGCACAGGACAGCCCATCTGGCGGTGTACAGTGTGCTTCCCCAGGCTGCTGCAACAGTGGATATCGTTGGACGGGAGAGTGGCCCACTTTCTGGCAGCTGTCAGGTGCTGTGTGTGGTGGCGTGGTGTTGCTCTGCGCCATGATCAATGCGGCGCAGGGCTGGTCTCCGTTGTCTTCCCAGGATTCGTTCCACGGCAGGGCTGCCTGCAGACGCGCGTCGACATCATAGGCTGTTTGGGGAGAGGGCGAAATCGTGTGCGACGCCCAGAGTATGTGTGCGACTTTCTGATTTCTCTCCTCTTGAGGCCAGAAGACAAGAGGTCGTGTGATGCGATGCGCGATGCACTAGTGAGACGGGATGTGTTCTGAAAAGAGTCTCGGACAGCAGGTTTGGTGCTCCAAGAGCAGAATGGCAACGGTCTTCGTCTTCTTCTTCTTCGTTTGCATTGCTGTCAAAGTAGTAGTAATTGCAACAATGGGTATCTGTTAATTACGAGGAAATACGCTCGCTATGCCATTCTCCATATTCCCCAATCCGTTGTCCAACCGAACAGGTTGCATAGAGCATGATCCAACGTACAGGAGTAGTTGCTGTCTCGTCAGCGTCCTGCGCCACTTGCCTTCACAGTAGTCCCCTGCTGCTGCAGTAGTGAAAGAATACAAACAGCCGCCAACGCCGGTTTACCCCAATGCAATGATAGTTATACAAGATCTTTTGTCCCCATGGCGGATTGCTCCGCGCTGTGCCTCTCTAAACCAGAAAAAAATGGCCACCCCGGCAGTGTTGCCGCCTGTAGCCTTCTATCCAACGCCGTGTGTGAAGCAAGAAGTGGTCCGTCGAGGCAATGTCGGCGGTAAGGTGCGTGTGTGTGTGTGTGATATTAAGTGTGTCGTTCGCATCGGTATGCGCGTCGAAGCGAGTGTCGTAGTGGTGGTGTGATGAAGGCGGACGGCGGACCGAAACAAGGTGCTAAGCAATACAGTCGAACGCTCAAAGTGGGTATTATGCTCAAATCGCAAGGAAACAAGTAGTGTTGTTGTTGGAGGATGTCGACGGCGCGCATCGTGTGGTGGATGTTCATGTGGTGCGCGCGGGATGGGCGGACCTCGAGATCCGCTGCAGGACTAGCTGCAGGGTGGAATCGGCGGAAGCTTGTGTGGGTCCTGTGATAGCTCTCTCTTCTTTCTTTCGACGGGGAAGAAAGGGTTTCGAGCAGTGTCCGATCCGTCGAGAGTCGATACGTCGAGAATTATGTGATGAGGAGGTCGCTATCGTCGTTTCGTCCCAGGTGGCTTGGCGGGCGGTTTTGTGCTGTGGAGAGAATGGTTAGAGAGAGGAAGAAGAAGGAGGAGAAGAAGAAGCAGACGGAGAAGAAGACGAAGACTTACCCAGTAGTGTCGTACGCTCCGCGGCCCATGTTGAAGTCTTCGGCGTTGATCCTGAGAATCATGGAGACTGTGTGTCTGGCCAGGAGGTCAGCAGCTGATGCGGACATGGACGGCACTTTATACGCCGCAGTCACAGTGGACCGCATTGCACAGTGGACCGCATTGTACAGTGGACCGCATTGTGGTACAGGGCGAGGAAGAGAGAGAGACTTACAGCGCTCGCAAGGGAGCGGGAACGAGAAGGAGGAGAAACGGTCGTGGTGAATGTGGATCGTGGTACCACCGCGACGAATTGGACGGCGATGGCTTGCCGCTGGGAGCAGTATGGGTCGCTGGACCAGTTTCTGGTGCGCTGTATCACCCGGAATATGCTGGCAGAGTGATTTGCAGGTGCGTGCTACGACCAAAGGAGTGCGCGGTGCTGGCTGGCGAGAGAGAGATGATCGGATATTTCTTGGTGTGATGGAGATCCAAGAGGAAAATGGGAAGAATTAAATAAATGCGCCGACCGCGAGATACAAATATAATGACTGAATTTCGTGCAAACTGGTCAAACCGACAAGGGAACGTGAGCCGGGGAATACAAGACAAGACTGCAGAGAGAAAAAAAGGGAGAGAGATTGTCTCCAGCGTCCTTTGACCATCCGAGCGTTTTCTCATCATGGTCCTGTTTGCGCTTTGCGCTTCCGCGCGAAACACTAGCTCCCCTGCTGCGCTGCTATAGATCGACAAGAAGCCCAATCCCTGACGTGCCAACGGTCGGACCATGATATGTATCTCTTCTGTTCCTGCATTAGTAGCGGCACTTGACCCCTGCCCTGCCGCCCGTCGGGGAAGCGCTGCCGCCACAGGACTCGCCAGATCGATGGCGACCGAATCAGTTTCGTCCGACAGCGCGAAGATCGTCTGCCTGCCTGGCCTGGCGTCGCATATGGCGAGACATTGTCGCGGCGTCCATGCCATGGCAGCAGACAATCATTTCCATCTCAGCGCCAGCGGCAGCAACTATTCACGGGCAAGTCCTTTCCCCCCCCCCCCCCCCCCCCCGTCAGCACAGCGCCCGCCCGCGAGCCCTGCCCTGTGCCAGGCAAATGCGACAAGCCCCAAGCGAACTTCTGGCGCGCCGAGCTACGAGGATGAGATGCTTCTAGCGCCCAGCGGAGTGCAGAGCCGAACTTGTGCCTCGATGCTAGTCGCCCGTACCACTTGTCTGGGAGTCAGCCTAGCTTCCGGCAGACGGGGCGACTGTTCGAAGTGCAAAGCTTGCCCATGTCTGAACAGGATCATGTGACAGATGATGTGCGGACCAGTGCAGTGGTGGAAGGGGAGGGCGGTGCCGCGGTCGACAAGTGCCGTGTGGCCTGGTCACCTTTTTTTTTTTGGTAGTTGTTCTTGTTTGATTCAAGCCTGCTGTGCACGACGGTGTTTTATGATTTTACGATCGGTCACCGTCAGGAGTGCCGAACATGCAGGTCCAGCCACCTTGCAGAGGGAACTCCGGGCCGCTGGGTTGATCGCGAGATGCCGCGCCACGGGGGGCCCTGGTTCCAATTTGGCACATCTCGTGAAAAAGGAAAACAAAAAGAGCACCGCACGCAACGTGTCGTCTGTCCGGCAGTCGTCCGCGATGCGAAAGCGACAACACATACGATGTACTGCCACCTACTGTTGAACTGCCGTATCCCATCACATCATCATCTTAACATCAATGCTGTCACCATCCACCTTCCTGGCAGCCCATTCTCGGCCAGGTTGGCTGGTTTGCTGCCACACCAGTCCGGTTTTCTGGCGTGCCGGGTGGTGGTGTCACGGCCCACAGTCCCGTTTGCTGGCAGAGCTGCAGGTGTTCGCAGACGTAGCCGCTCTGCTGCACGATGGATCGCCCGGAATCTTCTTCCGCCCCGGCGATTGCTGTCACATCTTCAAACAGACGAGTCGGGAAACGACGCAGGCGTGTGGTGAATGGTGATGATGAGATGCTGGAACGAGTTGCACTGAAACGCAGTCGCTTGTTTACATGACAGATCGGAGTGGCACAGACGTGCAAGTGGTGCCCATCTCGTCCCGCCGGCTGTCATCCGATGCAGCATATTGCAAGCAACGCGATCGGCCCCGATTGGTCTCTCACCACCACCACAAGTCCTGTCTGCCTGTCTGCATCCCAGTCTCTCAGCCTCCTGGCCCCTACTAACATCTACCATGGCCAGACTTTGCGCGATCTGCGATCAACAACGTTTCCAGCATGGATATCGTCGGAGTGCGGACAGCTGCATATGCAGACCCAACACGTGGTCTTGCGGGTGTCACCCACAAAACATGCAAACGGACAGAGACCGCATCGTTGAGGTCGCAAGCTGCGTCCACTTCCTGATGGAGTCATGTCGAGCCGTTCGCGGAAGACAGATGGTCAGGTAAGTTGCCATTGTGCATCGTCATGTCGAGACAGGTGTCGCTGCACCTCAATGACAATGCCTGAATTGCACGCCTGGCGCAAGTCAGCCATGTCTGCTCTTGTACAGCATTCGCGCCATTGATGGACCGTCGCTCGATGCGCATTCGATCTGTCGATGCAGAGCGCCTTGTGCCTGATGTGCCGCGAGGAATACGAAGCTGGCGATGACAGCCCGACCTCCAACCCAGGATGGCTGTTGTAGTTGTACTGAATTCGAGCCGTGTACGATGCCGACGGATTGGCATCGGTGAGCTCGCGGACCGAAACACCGCCGCTCAAGGCATGTCAACGCCGGAAGTCTCGTGAGTCGCTGCGCTCACCATCATCCTTAATCGCTGCATTTTATCCGAAGCCTGATGAGGCTCTTGTATTTGAACAGGCACGACCCGGCAGATGGAATTGTCGGCCGCGGCAGCAAGAAGCCGAAACATGTGTACACGGAACTTGGTTTATTGTTGCTTTCTCATGATGTGATGATTTTATTTTTCTTATCAAAAAGTCCGCATTTTACCCTACCAAATCGTCAAGGAATTCTGCTGCGGCGAAGCTGTGAGAGAACCTCGAAGCTATGTTCGGGACCTCCGGATCATCTTCGTAACTTGCGGTCGTTCATTGCTCTGTCCCAACTCCCAACATCGATTAAATCGCGCACAATTCTTCGCACGAGCTCTCGATGATCCGGAGAGCAGGCCATCCTGTCGACCGGAATTACTGCCTCTCAACAACGTCTTGTCATCTGCCGCGAAGAAGAAGATGTCGTTCCTCATTGAGCGCATCGAGGCTTAGTAGCGCGTTCCGATGGCACGTAGAACTGCCGCTGGCATCGCCAGGCTCGCATCAAGCTCTGCCCTAGCTCCCGGCGGAACAAGACTGGACACTCATAGAACCCTGAGCAAACGGGCATCTCTACATGTGTCCCAACAAGAGCATGGCGTTCTTCGTGCTTGGTCGGTCTGCTCCGTCTCCTTTGTGAGCAAGTCGCGACATACATCTGCCGCGATCTGTTCTCGAACCGGGCTCTGCTCTTCAGCGGTAAATTGGGGTTGGAAAAGTCGGGGCGTGAGGCTGGGAATCCGATTGGGCACTGCGACTGAACTGCAGCCTGAGAGTGAAGACCCATGTACCTGGTATCAGCCGAACTTTACCTGTGTGAGTACAGTAAGCTTTTCATCATGGTAGCCAGTCTATCTGAGAGGTCCTGATGTGAGGGCAGGATCACTTCTATGCCGACTCCTCGGTGGCCGATGTACGAGGCCCTATCAGCAATCGAGGATGATAAGCAGTCCACGGGCGCTGTCTAAGTCACTGGCACTCGGTGCTTATCTCGCTGCTTATCGTTGCGCGTCTGTGACATGCATTATTTCCTCCTGCTGGGTTGATCTACCATTAAAAGCTTGGCAGTGAACGGAGGCGAGTCCGTACCTCCTGCGCAAGGATTTCGGGAACGGGAACGAAAACGCCCCATGTGTGGGTGTGCAGGTCTTGGCTGCAGTGTACAGTTATGCAGAAGTCGTGGAGATGGTACTCGCGTCGTTTTGCATGTCTCGCCATAATTAGTAAGATTCGGTCGGCAAGGTTTGATTTCGGTCTCGACACGATCGTGATCATGAGAAGGTCTGTTACAGCCGCAGGGCCTGGTGGTGTCAGGTCGTTTTGATGGCCTTGGCCAAGCCGGCCCGAGTGCAAGGCTTCGTGCCATGATTCCCATGAACCTTCCAGGGACCAGGCGCCATTGTCAACGTGAGGCAGAACTTTGACGATGCTGAGGAACCAAGTCGTCTCTCATCGTTTCTCATCACAGTCTCACAAGAATGTTGGGAGCATCGGGGAAGCGCGTCCAGTCCGCGTGCCGCTAGTTCTATGAATTGCTGCAAAGCTAGGAGGTAGAACTAGGAGGTAGAACTAGCTTCTGAACAGCCGCGGCTCAGACATGCCTTCGCCTCGACATGTTCGACTCGCAATGCGCATCAACGGCGGGGCTCTTCACGACACGCCGTCCTGGAGCCATCACTACTGACTACTGACTACTGCCGCAGACCACGATGAAAGCAATACACATACCGCACTTCCATGAAGACGACGTCGCCACGCTGAAGCCGAGTGACATTCCTCAGCCTGTACCGCGGGAGGATCAATTTCTCATTCGAATCAGCCATTGCTCCCCGCAGCATGCGGACATTCTGCACGCTCAAGGAAAGCATCAGAACAACAACGCGAAGCGCGGCTGGTGCTTTCCACCTTTCACCTTAGGTGTGGTTGCCCTGGACGAAGCTCTAGGCTTCCGCTGATTGTCCTTGTGCGCAAGGCTATGACTTCGCCGGCGTGGTGCAGAGCCTGCCTGCCAATGGCAGTCCCAAAAGAGCATTGAAGAAAGGCGATCGGGTGTTTGGCGCCGCCATTGGTGCGTTTGCCGAATACATATGCGTCCCAGAAGACGCCATTCGCAAGGTCCCCGATGGCCTCGCAAACCAGACGGTGGCGGCCATGTCGAGCGGCGTTGTGAGCTACGCTTCTGTCGTTCAAATGGCAAAGGTCAAGAAAGGCGAGACGGTGCTCGTCAGTGGCGCTAGTGGAGGACTGGGCAGCATATGCTGTATGGTTGCAAAAGCTGTCGGCGCAAAAGTCATAGCACTCGCTGGCGACCGCGAGAAGTCCAAGCACATGAGACGAGACATGGACGTGGATCTTGTGCTGGTGCTTGAAGACGGATGGCTGGACAAAGTGCTCGAGTTCACTGATGGCCGAGGAGCAGAGGTGTTTCTGGACAATACGGGCATGGTCAACGATGCCATACGAAGTCTCGCATACTTTGGGAGGATCGTCATCATTGGCTTCGCTGCCAGGAAGGGAGTCATGGAAGAGGTCAAAATGAATAAACTTCTGCTCAAGTCGATTACCGTGATTGGCTATCGATTCGGCGAGAGCGGAAGGAGATACCCAGATATGCTCGAGGAGATTTGGAGAGGCTACCTTCAGATGCTTGAGAGTGGCCGAATCAAGGCCATGCTATTCGGCCAATATGACAGCCTTGATCAAATGGGGCGCGCTCTCAGCGATCTACACCACCGCAAGGTATATGGCAAGATTGTCGTCAAGGTCGCCGACGTGCCTGTGAATGGTAAGCTATGAGGTTGTAGTCTTTGTAGGATGATCATCTACCAATTCTTCGCATCTTCCTCAGCTTCGTGGTCGCAGCATCAAACATCGTTGCAGTGATCTGTCGTGCAGTATCTGCAGAAGACTGCTACTCTTATTGCTCAATCGTTTTTGGATTGCACAACCAATCGGCCATCACATTGGATGCTCGGTGCGAAGTTCGTTTTCGGTGCCGATTCAAGAATTGTGCTCGATTGAAGAATTGGACAACTACGCAGATGTACAACGACGCTTCCAACTCCCAAGCTCAGGGCCCTGGAAACATCATGAATAATCGACTAATTCGTTGGAACTGGGCTGTCTCTTCTGATTTCTTAGATCCGACATTTTCATGTCGCTGTCGCTAACAGGGCGCAACCCTAAGACTACCTTATCCCCCTGACGCAAGCTTGGCAGCTTTGATCAGATCGATCGTTGTTTCAGAGACACGCAATTGACAAAGGAGTCTATAACACTATCCAACACTGACCAAAGTAATAGCCGTATAGCGAATCATCTACTCATATCAGACATGTTTACGAGATGGATGAGGTCTTGAACACTTTGAAGTGAATTTGCTCGGCAAACAGGGAGCTAGTGCGCAAAACGCGCTAGGGTTTCTTGGCGCCACTCGATGGTTTGCGCCTTCTCCTCGCGCAAAACAAGGACACGTCCATATATTTCGCGATGGCAATGGAGTGATCGGATAAAGGCCCTCGCATCCCAACTGCTCATTCGTTTGGCGCCTGGGTCGCCTCGTGAAGAGGATGCGCGTTTCTCGCGCCGTTGCAGGGGTCCGACACAATGGCATCTCCGCGATCCGACCTCAGATACGGCAACAGCAGGCTGTGCTGCTGACACATCGAAGACATTTACAGCTGCCATATGGACCGCAGACCCCCGGACCACCTGATGCTGGTCCTGTCGAAAGCGATGATGAATCCTCCAAGAAAGGTTCTGGCGGGTCAGGCGGCGGGAATGGCCAATCCCAGTTCGACTGGAAAGGAACCACCTTCAAAATGGCCGAGGCTGCCCTGACGACACTGGCTTCTGTTGCCATACTGGGTGCTGTCGGCTATGGCTACACGCGATACTACAAGTACATGATCCTAAAGAAAATGGACAATGCATTCAATCCTGGCGATCCTGTGCTCGATCTTGCTGCCACTGCCAAGCAGGGATCCGCTACAGGCGGTCATGTCCTCATCGATGAAGAGAATCAGCGCGAGCACTGGGTCCTTCGCGAGGAGCAGGACCTCATCGATCGCATTGTCGCGGGTGAGATCCGAGGCCAGTACCATCTGATCGTCGGCGAGAAAGGCACCGGGAAGTCGAGCATGCTGATAGACGCCATGGCAAAGATTGATGGTGAAGGGTGTGCCATGTTCGAGGCGCATGCGAATCCGGAAATATTCAGGATTCGACTGGGCAAAGCACTTGACTTTGAATTTCACGAAGACAACATGGGGTCCCTCTTTTCTATCCGCGGGCCGCGCGACGCAGGCGCGCTTCTGGATGTTGAGCGAGCTTTCAACAAACTTGAAAAGGTTGCACTCAAGAGGCGGAAGGAGGTTGGTCGACCGTTGATCTTGATCTTCAATTCTATGCACCTACTGCGCGACAACGATGAGGGTAAGGACCTTCTTGAGCTCATACAACAGCGGGCAGAGCAATGGTCAGCAAGCAATCTCGCAACTGTCATTTTCAACTCGGATGACTACTGGATATATGAGCGGCTCAAGCAGTATGCCACGAGAATGAATGTTATACGGATCCTGGATCTTGACAAACAAAAGTCAGTGGCAGCGCTGCGGAATTACCGTACAATGTACCGGAAGGATCGTCCTAGCGAATCGCTGCTAGAGCAGGTCTACGACAAGGTTGGAGGACGAATGTCTTACCTCAGTCGCGTCGCAAAGGCCGACGACATGCTTCAGAAAGCTGACGACATTTGTCGGGCAGAGAAGACGTGGTTCCTGAACCAA
Organism: Septoria petroselini; assembly: GCA_022559915.2. Classification (NCBI taxonomy): domain Eukaryota; kingdom Fungi; phylum Ascomycota; class Dothideomycetes; order Mycosphaerellales; family Mycosphaerellaceae; genus Septoria; species Septoria petroselini. The sequence continues at coordinate 268,195 of JAFJTQ020000032.1, forward strand.
TGCTGGATACTGGGAGCTGAGATGGATGACGATGTGATGGATCAGCAGAAGTATGCATCTGCTGCCATGGTGCTAGCGAAGGCGCTGGTGGATCTGGAGAAGGAAATGGAACAGACATATCACGCAGACCAGGGTCATATTCTGCCTGAGATTCCTTTGCACAAAGCCAGACAAATCATGACGCGAGCAGATTTCATTCAGGTTGGTCTTCCCAAGACGCTCTCACTGCTGTAAGACTGATATGATCTTCAGAGCTACGACGCCATCAACATTTTCGCGATTGACAGCAATGCCAACGTTCGGCCAGACTCTGTACCCATGATGAACGCTTTCCGACAGATTTGCGCCGAAGAAGGCTTCGACGACTTCCTCGAAGCCACTCTTAACAGGATCAGTGACATTGAGTCGCTCGGCCGTACAAGGGAGCTCACAATCAAGGACTTGTGGGAGGGTGGCAAGTATAAAGTCAATATGCAGCCTGGCGGTCTTACATTTGAGTGTGAGAAGCCCGAGGAAGATGGAGGTGATGATGATGGTGATGATGAAAAGGATGAGAATTCCAAGGACGAAGATTCCAAGGAAGATGGTAGGTGATAGTGTCATGTGCCTCATGAACTGTTGCACGACCACTGACTCGATATGCCACAGAAGGCTCCTTCAGCCAGGCTCAGCACGTTGTCGCGGCGGTCTGCAAGAAGTATGTGGAGGATGAAAGGAAGAAAGAGTGACCCGAAACTCATCTTGCAATGGCCAGTCCTAGAGTGTACATCTAACCGACGCCTGTAAAGTAATGTAGATACATTTGACGCAGAAGCGCCATCAAATAATTCAAGTCAATATTGATTCCGTCCTGCCGAGCCCCAAGACCCGACATCACACGCTCTGTCCCGCTTGCATTCGTTCTTCCTTCAACATGGCTCGCCACCACTGATGAAACCATGGCATCAGAAGACGAAGCCCGATCGACAGAATGCTCATACCTCGAAGACTGACTCTCCGTCCCCGAGCGATAGTCATCTTGCTGCTGTCAATGCCACTCTGCTACTTCTGGCTCTTCCGTCTCAAACCAGCCCTTGACCATCATGCAAATCCGCCAAAAGACCTCGACGCCTTCAGCAGTCTTTTTCCAATCGAATCCTCCAAAAAAGAAGAAGGAGAAGAAGAAGTAGAAGGACCATCCGTAAACCTCATCGTAGCCACAACATCAAAAGACTCCATTCAATGGACCTCCAAGCTCCGCATCCCACACCTCACCGTCATTCGCTATGTCAGCGACTCGCAGTCTGCAGAGTACCATCCTCCCCAACCCAAAGGCAGAGAAGCTCTAATGTACCTGACGTACATGCACGACTTCTACGACCGCCTCCCCGACATCAGCATCTTCATCCATGCAGAAGAGTCGCCTTGGCATTTGGATGGCGCGTTGCTGGAGAGCATGACGTTTGCCTTGGAGCGCTTGGATTTGAAGCAGGTTGTTGAGAGACGGTATTTCAATCTACGCGTGAACTGGAAACATGGCTGTCCGGCGCAGATTAATACGACCAAGACGGAGGAGGAAGTTGATGAGAAGAAACCTGAACAGCATCTCATGGCTGCGGCTTTTCGGGAGAATTTCTTCGGAGGAGGAGGAGGAGCAGGTGAGAGGGAGGTAGAGGAAGAAGAAGAAGAAGAAGAAGAAGAAGAAGAAGAAGAAGAAGAAGAAGAAGAAGAAGAAGAAGAAGAAAAAAAAGTACCAGAAATCCTCGCCGGCTCCTGCTGTTCGCAATTCGCCGTCTCGCGCTCAGCAATCCTCCGCCGCACCCGAGCAGAATACGCACACTACATCTCCCAGCTCATCTCCTCCGCGCTCAACGACCAGCTCTCTGGACGCGTCTGGGAGCATTTCTGGCCGTACGTCTTTTTAGACAAAGCAGTCGAGTGCCCGATGGAATGGAAATCTTTGTGTAGAATGTATGGAATCTGTTTTGGCGGGGGAGCAAAGGCGCTGGTCAAGTATCAGCAGGTCTGGGATGCGAGGAGGAGGGTTGATGGGAATGTGACGTTTTGGGGGGATGTGTGGCGGCCGAGGGAGATGGAGGGGTTGAGGAGGAGGAGGGGCAAGTATACGGAGTGGTTGTATGGACGGCTGAAGGACGCGCTGGAGGCGGGGAGAAGCCAGGAAGCATATGTGCTGGGCGACTTGTACACACCGTGATCGATGTTTGATTTGGGAGCGTGAGGTGCTTGGAACAGCGACGACATACAGCTTCTCCCGTTTCACTGTTGTGTAGTGCAACCACACTAGGCTTAGTCCTAGCTGAAACAGTATTAAGAGTCCAACCCCTGCTTTGCTGTCACCTGTGTATTTCAGTCTCTGTCGCAAATGGCTTTTGCTTTTCCTTCTTTGCAGCTAGTTTGACTCTCGACACTATCCATCCGGTGTGCCCTAGTACTACTCGATCCGTACAATTGCTGCCAAGTTGCCGACTAGTACTAGTCATAACGCGTCGTCAGGCCAGCCCAAGAGCCCTCGACATTTTGGAATAGAAACCACGGGAGATACTCATTTTTCTTCGACAAGTAGACTAGTCCACGCTTTTGAATTCCTGCCGATGCGTTTCCCTCTCCTAGATATTTTGCCGCATATATACGCGTTTTCGAGTTGTCGCAATATTGCTTGGTTTTGGTGAGGGTCGTGGTGTCGTTTCTACAAATTCCGCGCGTTTTGTCTTCAGAGGGTCAGACCGCTGATCTGACTGAGCGATACCGAGTGTATACATTACCCAACTGTATCATATTCCACCAAACTCCAGATCGTGCCATCAGCATCGCCTGGCAAGATTTGCCAACCTTTGTACTGCAGAACCCGGTCACTCAAAACAGCTCTTTCAAAATATTACTCAGCCCCTCATCCCCAAACGCATTCCCCACAGCATGAGGAGTAAACGCAGCTCCATGATCGCCATTCACGGCTGCGATGCCCTGATAGCCGCCCGCAGCTTCGAACAAGCTCGTCAGGTCATGCACCATGTGCTCAGGACTGGAACTAGTACCGTGCGTCTCATTCCACTGGTGCTGCTGCGGGGCGCCGTTGTACAGGCTCATTTCGTCGACATTTACACCCGCCAACCCGGCCATTGCCACGGCAGCCGAGCGATTTGGATCCGGATCGTCGTCAATGGCAGAGGATTTGTTGCCTGCCGTGTTAGCAGCCGAGGACTCTTGCATGTGGAGACCGAGCTTTGGTCCGACTTCCTTGAGCACACGGATTGTCTTCCATAATCGCTTGGACACCCAGCTGCCCTTGCTGAAGCCGCGGATGAGGTCGAGCGCCATGTAGAATTCTTCTCGGACGTCTTCGGCGAACACGGCGGGAGTGTGAGAGACTGCGAGGAACAAGACTGCCAGCGCTGAGGTGAGGAATGCGTTGAAGAGGACTTGTTGTGATCCGTACAAGTCCGAGGTCTGGTTGATGTGGGTAAGTACACGGATCGTGTCTTTGGCCACATCGACAGCCGTCTGAGCTTGTTCCCGATGCTGCATAATCGATGTCGCCGAGTGGAGGACAGGACGATAGATCAGAATGCGCATCTGGTTGGCGCGAAGATAGAGGATAATACGGAGGCGATGTCCCGCTCGAGAAGGCGAAGGGCCGACAGGCGTTGACACCCTCCCAGATCCCGATGAAGAAGGGTGCTCAAAGCGAAGATGGGCAGGAACATTGCGATGCCACTGAATGACTTGATAGTCCAGGTAGTTCATCTCGTCGTCGTTGATCGGCAAGCCACTCTTGGCGGGAGATGCTGAAGCCGCCACCGACCGCCACACTTTGCTGGCAATGCCAGAGTACTGAATCATAGCACTCAAGTACGGTGATCGGTCTTCTGGCTTCGGCATCTGTGGGTCAATATCAGCGTCTTGAAGTGCAAAGGGCATGCCAGTGCCGAAACTCCACCGCCTGTCCAGCACGTAAATCGACCAGAAAAGGAGGATCGTGTCGGTTCGCTCGGCATCGTCCTGGATGGCCTCGTAGGTCTCGCGTCTGTGCAGTCCCAACTCGATACACAGTCGGGCGGTCAGGCCAATGATGCGCCACGATGTGCCCTCGTTGTCGCGATGGAACTCGTACATTGCCTGTCACATGTCAGCTTCATCAACACAGACGTGATCCGGCACGTACTGTCATTGTGAGCATGCGAATGGCCTTGACCCCGACGGCGCCCAGCAGCATTGTGTCGATTGCAGGCTGCACGTATTCGAAGAGCCGCTGCCCCAGGTCGCTCCGCCCGCCTGCTTCCGTGGTCAGAGCGGTGGCCAGGACGAGCTTGAGAATGTTCGTTTCCTCGTCATCAATGGCATCCGCGCCTGGCAAGCCTTGCTGCATCAGCCCTGAGCGATGTGCAGCCTCCATGAAGCGGTACAACTTGGTGGCATAATCCACCACCTTGCTGATGTCGAGAACCGGATACATGAGGCCCATCTCGTCTTCGTATACCCTGCACAGCCGCAGCGCTTCTTCCTGCGGTATGGTCCAGATCGGGTCTTTGTCCGTGTGCACGCTCGGAAGCATCTGTCCCGCCGGTATTCTGGGCACAGGACTTCGCTGTGGTGTAGCATCCGCCGTGCCTGTGCCTGCATCGCCGCTGCCGCCAATGTCCTCTTCACTGGGCCCAGCTATCCCCATGGACTCCAAGCTGGTTTTGGCGACCCCCAGATTGAACGCGACGCTCGTGGGACCCTTGTATCTGCTTTGCGACTGGCTCGAGGCTCTCGGTCGGTGGAATTGGCTGGGTGAGAGCGGACCGCCAGGAGATGCCTGGGCCGTGGTGAACGAGGCTCGGTGGTTCGGATACTGCTGCAGCGAGGGATCAATCGGGGTGCCCGACTGCGGGCCCAGCGGTGCGCCAACGTGGGCTCGCAGCTGGTTCAGCTGTTCGTAGAGCGCGTTCATCTGGTCCTGCAACATGGAAATATGCGCCGCCATGTCCCTGTACTCCTGCGACTCCTTGAAGCCGCTGCAGCAGTTGGGCGCATAGACGCACTCGAGGTTGAGATTGCCGCATCGCTGGCACGGCGTCTGGCCATTGCACTTGATCTTGCGGCGCTTGCACTCGTTGCTGTGTGGTGTCCATGTCAGCAATAATCCCATGTATTCTACTGTTTTACTATGATCATAACATTGACACACCACGCAATCGAGACATAGCGGTTCCGGCGCGCTCGCTGCTGCCCGCCTTGGTCGTCGGCCTTGCGTTTGGTGCCATTGGACTTGTTGCCGCCGCTCTCGTCGCCGGCGTGCTGCTGCTGCTGATCGTCCTGCTGCTGCTGCTGCGCCAGCGACGCAATGGACTGCACGTCCAGGGCGGAATTGAGCGACATGACGGGAACGTCGTCACAACATGGAGAGGTGGAATCGATTCCGCCGCAACGTCGAGATGAGAAGTGCTCGGGTGGGGTCAACGGAACCAGCGCCGGCTAGAGCTTGAACTTAGACTACATATGTACTTAGGCTTGGCACTGCTGGGTGAAGGGAGGTATTGTCATCACGGACTGTCTGAACTATGTAAACACCGCGAGATGCAGAAATAGATGCGGAGAATCTGCAGCAGCCGCATTCAAAGACACTTCTAGTCTCGCACAATCTGCACAAAGCTCCCGTATTCACCAGGTCTGCAACATTCCTCATGTGGAAGGTTGACCACTCGTCTCCACCCGCCAGGGCGGCGGTTGTATTCCGGAGGAGATCAAGTCGAGACCTCTCAGTCGAATCTCTCTGTCATCGGCCCTGGCAGCTCAGAGAACATTCTCAAGCGACCACGCAAGGGTGCCTTGACGGCGAACGGGCGAGACTCCTGTACCGCAGATGGTCCCATATAGTCATGTAATTTTGGGCGCTCAAGCCTCAGCCGTCGCTTGTGCCTGCGATTGCCCTCCGGACAACATTTTCTGCCGGAGCACTTCCTCAATCACCCTCAAGTTGTTCGCTTTGCTGTTGACGATATTTTCCAGATCCTTGATGTTCTTGCCCAGCTCTTCAATCTTTCCCTCGTAGAACTTTTGCGCGCTGGCAACATCCTTCTCCACGTAGAACCCTGTGCCTACGTCCACCAGGACGTTCTCCGTGTCTGCAAGTGTGCCTGGTACGTAGAGAGAGGACGTCAGTGGGACGAGAAGAGGTTTCCCTGGAGAAGGATCAGCTGGTGGTGGAATGGTCGGCGCCTGCATCGCATGCTGAGGACTCCGCTCTGCTACTGCGGGCAAGATGGCCGACATACCCTCGGTACTGCTCGCGACGCCATCCTTGATGCTGACCACGCAGTCGCGGAACTTTTGTTGGGCGGAGCGCAGGTTCTGGTACGAGCTTGTCAAGTGCTGCACTTCATCGTCGAGCTGTTTCTTGACCTGAGACAGCTGCTGCGTGGAAAGCTGCGCAAGGTCGACTGTGCTTCCGTCAGGCCCTGTTCTTCGCCATGTGTGTGTAAGTCCGTCTCTTACTCTGCTGTCCTTGTCCCGACATTGTAGTGAATGGTTGTCAGTCGAACGTTGTCCACACCCGACAACAGTTGAGATGCCAGCCCTTATCGATAAGGCGGTTCCGTCCCCGATCTCGGCTGCCAAGGCGGCAAATGTCTATAGAACAATCGGGGTCGGCGACGGCATCGGAACGCGCACTGCCGACGATATACTACAGACTCTAGTAGACGACCGAATTTATATCGTGTTAAAGACAAAATGAATTCGTCAACAATAATAGGTCATGAAGCATCCTGCATGAGTGGACTGTCGATCATTATGCGGGACCCTGGCAGTCACAGTCCAATCCGATGTCGCTGCGCCTTGTCGTCAAAAAATGTCTCGTCAATGATGTGAAGTTGCTGTCGAGTCACTTTGCAAGATCGTCCTGCTCTTCTTGACATCTACAAACATGTCCGTCCGAAGGTGCAGCACACGCATAGGCGCGGCCTTGCGCTCCCCCACATGTGCCGTTGCTCCTCGACGATGCTATGCTTCGGCAGCCACGGCGTCGTCCAGTCTGCCGGCGGCTCAGAGGCACGCCATCGAGGTCAGGAGGAACATGTAGTCCTGCTAGAACACCGCTCACAAGTCGCAGAAGGAGGCCTCCCTCCGCACACCCGATCCTGCAGCCGACTCGCAATCTGCACGCCTCGTCGACTCCCATGCGCCATTTATGGTCCCCACCTATGTCCGACCACCGCCCGTCTTCCACAAGGGCGAGGGCAGCTATCTCTGGGACATTGAGAACAGGCAGTACTTGGACTTCACTGCCGGCATCGCCGTGAATGCGCTGGGACACTGCGACCCGCAGATGAGCAAGATCCTGTACGAGCAATCACAGACGCTAGTGCACGCGTCGAATTTATACTATAATCCATGGACGGGGGCGTTGAGTCAGCTGATTGTCGAGAAGACGCGAGAAGCGGGAGGATTCGATGCCGCGCGAGTCTTTGTCTGCAACTCGGGCAGCGAGGCCAACGAGGCGGCGATCAAGTTTGCACGAAAGTACGGACGCAGCGTGGAGCCCGACGGCAGCAAGCACGAGCTGGTCAGTTTCCAGGGCTCATTCCACGGCCGCACGATGGGTTCCCTTTCAGCGACGCCCAACCCTAAATACCAGAAGCCCTTCTCGCCCATGATTCCCGGGTTCAGGTACGGCACATACAACGACATTGCCGGGATTGATGCACTGGTCACGGAGAAGACATGTGGTGTGATTATCGAACCCATCCAAGGCGAGGGCGGAGTCAACGTCGCCACGCAGGAATTCCTCCTCGCACTCCGCAAGCGGTGCACAGAAGTCGGTGCCGTTCTCATTCACGATGAGATCCAATGCGGTCTCGCACGCACCGGCAAGCTCTGGGCCCACGCCGCATTACCCAAGGAGGCCCACCCAGACATCGTCACAACCGCAAAGGCACTCGGCAACGGCTTCCCCATCGGCGCAACGATCGTGACGGAAGACGTCTCGAGCAAGATTGTCACCGGCGACCACGGCACGACATATGGCGGCAATCCGCTCGGCTGCCGCTTGGCACACTACATTGTCACCCGCCTCTCTGACCCTGAACTGCAGAAAGACGTCCTGAAAAAGGAAGCCCGTTTCCGCGAGCACTTTGTCCGCATCCACGAAGCTTTCCCAGAAATCGTGCAGGAAGTCCGTGGGAGGGGATTGATTCTCGGATTGCAGTTGAACGCCGACCCGACTCCGGTGATTACGGCTGCCCGCGAGAGGGGCTTGCTGGTGATTACGTGCGGAACGAACACGCTGCGCTTTGTGCCGCCGTTGACGATTTCTGAGAAGGAAATTGATGAGGGAATGCAGATTTTGGAGGACGCGATGCACGCGGTCTTCCGCGAGCCGGGGCATATTCCTGGGACGGATGGGCAGCAGGAGATGCGTGGCGGTCAGTGAGGTGGTCTTCGCTTCAGGTAGATTATTGTGGACAGACGTTCGAGTTGAATGCCTCTTGCATACTGTTGTTGTGCCATTTATAGATCCTGTATAAGATTTGCATAATTCCACGCCAAGCCGGCCTCCAAGTGCGTCTAGTCTCGAACCATCGCAGCGTCTTTTTCTGAAACACAGTCTGATTGGTTTTGTTCCGCAACACAGCAAACGCCAGAATTAGCCTGGCGTCTCCCCCGTATTCCCTCCGCCGACCCACCAAGAGACGACTTCTGTTCCTTTGGGGCAAGCAAGCACACGACAAGAAGGTGTTTGACGACGGCAGTGGAAAATGGAGACGATCGTCAAACGTGGAGGCGCCCGATGTGAGACGCGCTACTGCTGCTCCTTTCCTCTCAAAGCGGCGAGTGAGAGGAGATGATGATGATACCGAAGTGGCTCAGCAGATTCCAAGAGCTCGTAGGTCGGCTTGGCTAAGCGCCTATTCATCAGACTCTAGTGACGTTCACTATTCTATTGCTTCTTTTCTCCTACCTCCTCTTCACCTAACGCGGTTGTTTACAGTAGTCTGACCTAGAACCCTCCTACCACGAACGACGAACGGCCACCACCACCAGACATACATGCCCACACTCCTCCTCCTCCGACGATGAACAGGGGCGCCATCATGAACGCCGCGCGCGAACTCAGCGGCAGCGGCCAGGGCGGCGCACCCTCGAAAAAGCTCATTGCATCCTACATTTTCGACTGGGTCATCATCATCATCTTTGCCGGCGCCGGCGGCCTCCTCTCGCTGGTGCACCCCAAACACCGGCCCTTTTCGCTGCTGAACCAAGAAATCTCCTACCCGTACGTCGAGGAGAGCGTGCCCGTGTGGACGCTCGGCGTGGTAGCGTTCCTGGTCCCCGCGGGCATCATCGCGCTCATCACGCTCGTGTTTGTGCCTGGGAGGGAAGTGCGGCGCATTTCGACGCGCAGCCAGGTGTTGCGGTTGAAGCTGTGGGAACTCGAAAAGGGACTCGCGGGCCTTTGCCTTTCCGTTGCAGTCGGCTTCTTCATCACACAGGGCATGAAGAACCTCTTTGGCAAACCTCGCCCGAACCTGCTGGCGCGCTGCCAACCGGATCTGGACAATGTCGGCGGACACTACGTGGGCGGGTTCGGGCAGGATCTTTCGGCGCGGTGGACGCTGGTCGACTCGTCGATTTGCACGCAGACGGACGTGGAGAAGCTGCAGGATGGGTTTCGGTCGTTTCCCAGCGGACATGCGAGTTGGAGCTGGAGCGGGCTGCTTTATCTCACGCTGTACTTTTGCAGCAAGTTTGGGATTGGGCTGCCTCATCTGCCGGTGGTGTTTAACACGGGTGTGTCTTCGGGCGCGACATCGATGTCGTCGTCTGCTGCTGGACCAGAGTCTGATCACGAACTACTTCCTCTCCATGCCAATCGCGCGAGGGGCTCTTCCCTGGAAACTAAGCGCGATGGCGAGGATTCGGATTTCAATAACAACAGCAACCACCGTTCTTCTACTCAACAAGCACCAAGCCGACAGCCACGCAACCAACAACAACAACAACAGACAATCTCTTCCAACCCCCTCTTCCTCCGCAACACGGCCGCCGCGCCCCCAGCCTACCTCATCATCCCGGCGCTCCTCCCCGTCGCCGTCGCAGTCTACATTTGCTCCACGCGATGGGCGGAATTCTACCATTTCGGCTTCGATCTCTTGTTTGGGAGTGCCATTGGCATTTCGACTTCTTGGCTGGCGTTTCGGTGGTACCATTTGCCGATTTCGCGCGGCCAGGGCTGGGCGTGGGGCGCCAGGAGCAAGGATCGCAGTTGGGCGATTGGAGTCGGCACGACGGGTGGGTATGTGGGTGATGAGGGGTGGCATGGGGTTAGGAGGAATGGGGGAGGACAGGTGAGTTTTTTTCAGACTTTTTTTTTTCTCTTTTTTGAGTTGAAGTGTTTTGTGGTGGTCAAGTTTTTGCTGATTGGGTGATTTTGCAGAACGATGTGGCAAATCGGGTGTGACTATCACGGACCAGTCATCCGTATCGTGAGATGGTGTAGACATGCATCGTGAGATGGTGTAAAAGGTCTCTTTTTGATTGTGCGATTCAGCGGGAGAGACGTGGGTTCATACATGCATGATGTGACATGTACCGTCTGTCAGTTCGCGCAGTTACGTACTGAGGCATTGAGGGAGACGGTCTTTCTCCCTCTCTTTTTCTGTTCCTCTTTTTCGATTCCTCTTTCTCTGTTCGTCTTCTCTATTCCACTTTTCTATTCTACTGCTCTCGTCAAACGACGCCCGGAATCATGGCGAATCTCTTCTTGCGATAACTCGCGCCCAGTTCTTTTCTGTACCTCCTCTCCTTTTTCTGCGCCCACACGGCCATGGTCGCAATGGCCACGGCACTGAATACGGCCGTGGTCCAACTCCTCGTAATGACAATCATGCTCGCCCACGCAATGGCCTCGAAGAGGTAGTTGGGACACGTCACCCAGCTGAAGCCCAGACCCTGCGGCACCCCTCTTTCCGTACCGCCAGCGGAGCGCAGACCGCGCAGCACGAGGTGCGTGTTGAGATTGCCGAGCTCGCCGACAAGGTAGGCAGCGAGGGCAGGGTAGTCGATGGCGGGGATGAAGGGCGAAGTGGCGGTTGGGTGGGTGGGCGAGTAGATGAAGGCTGCGATGAGGACACCGGCGAGGAGCCAGTAGTGGGCCGAGTTTTTGAAGATGTTGAAGGCGGGCATGGTGGCGCTGCTGAAGCGGTGGACGAAGAGGGTTTCGAGCTCGCGTTTGGCGAAGTGGAGGGTGATGAGGACGACGGAGAGGGTTTGCAGGGTGGAGGGGGAGGAGGAGGAGGAGGAAGAGAAGATTTGGCGGCGGAAGAGGTAGAAGAGCGGGTGGATGACGAGGGGGCCGAGGTATTCGATGATGAAGACGGTGCGCCAGGCGATTTGGAGGCCTGGAGGATACAGTTAGGTGGTGACATGAGTGATGTGAGGCATAGAGGAGGAGGAGGAGGGATACCCAAATCTTTGACCTGCACGACACTGCCATCTTTCAGGCCGAAGCTGTCGACGGTCTTGTTCTTCTCATTGGGGACCAACGTGCCGTCTTCCTTGGTGATGCGCAGACGGTGGATGTCGAAGTGGGCTTCGGCGGCGATGCGGTGGTACAGGTCGCTGGTGCTGCCCTGGACATAGATGGTCGTCGAGGGGGGCATTTGGGCAATGCGCTTGCCTGGGAGGGGGAGGGAGGTTTATCAGTGGATTCATCGTCGACAACGCATCTGGACTGAGTGATTACCTCGAGGCTTGATCTGCAGCGTCACGGGCTTGGACGCCATGATGACAGATGGTGGTGTAGACAGATGGTGGTGTAGACAGATGGTGGTGTAGACAGATGGTGGTGTAGACAGATGGTGGTGTAGACAGACGGTGGTGTAGACAGACGGTGGTGTAGACAGACGGTGGTGGAGGAGGCATTACAATGGTATACATAAAACTAGGGTAGTTCTAGTCCATCGGATCGGCATCCTCTCGGCCCGATGAGAACATGCACCCGCCATTATTCTCTCCTTCTGGACGTTCCTTCCTCTGCCGTCTGTCGTCGCTGCAGACTGTCAGCTTGCATCCTCGTGTGCACGAATCACCTCGCTTGTTCTGCTCACTACTGCACCCGTCGTCCCACTGCTCGTTCACCGGCCAGCGCGCAAAGAGGCTGACGCTGGAGCTGATGAAGCTGAAGCTGGAGCTGAAGGGCGGCGTGCATTGCTAGCGTCGGCCGCCCACCATACAGCTCTCGCCTTTTACTGTGCACGCCCTCCATCGCGCCTCGTCTGCATGGAGGAGCAGGAACGGCGCGTCTGCCTCAGCCTCAGCTCGAGCTACGCGAAACATACAAAGCTGCGGAATGTGCATGTCCTGTTCTGCCTCTTTCCATCTTCTGGCTTTGGATGTCTCTACGACCACGTTGACCTTGTTTTGCTTCTTAAGCGTACCTGCATACCACTGACGAGAGTACAGAATTCAAGGTGTGTTGCAGATCCCCTTCCACTACATGGACCCCATTGCACTTGCCTGCTCGAGATCGGCCGCCGCCAAACCTTCCCAGCGAATAAGACCAGCATACGAAAGAGAGTGGCAATGCAGACAAGATATCAGGACGTCAATACTCCACCTGATACGGTAGACAAAGCCGGACAACCTGTCGCGAGTAGACAGAGCTGCAGCCACCATTAAGACGCGGAATCTGCCACCTCGTGACCCTCGCTGGGAGGGAGTGATTGATGACAAGAAAGACCTCTCACTAATTCTGTAGTCCAACATGGACGACCACGCCAGTAGTACTTCCATTCTCCACCAGGACGACCATACCAATGACAATGTAACAGAGACCAACGGCGTCAAATCGACCCCAGAACCTCAGCTCTCCACTCTCGACAAAGCACGAACAAATGTGTGGCAATCACTACAGCAGATGAAGACGTTGTTGAATGCAGTTAAGGCGCCACCTCCCACACACTCGGGCGATGGATCTTACCTCCCGCAACCCGAGAAGGAGAACCTGTGGAAGGACGTGAGTGAAATCTTCCGCGACATTCCCCGCCAAGACATCAACGATCTGGAGGGGCTGCTCAAGTCCGTCAAGGCTGCCAAGCTCGGTCGGCCCATGGACGACAAGGAGTACCTCATGGAGAGCATGATTGCTGTCGCTACCAAAATGCCGGACAACAGTCTTCAACAGAAAATCACGGAAACTTTGATCACCACGCTATGGGAAGACCTCGAACATCCTCCCCAGACTCTCCTTAGTGATGAGTTTCAATTCCGACAACCCGACGGCAGTAACAACAGCTACAAGTATCCCGACATTGGCAAGGCGGGAATGCCCTATGCTCGCACCGTGGCTCCCAAGGTCAAGCAGGGAGGCGTTCTGCCCGATCCGGGTGTCCTGTTCGACTCTGTCATGGCTCGCAAGGAGGGCACGGCCGAACCGCACCCCAATCGCATCTCCTCCATGCTCTTCTACCTGGCGTCCATCATCATCCACGACATTTTCCGAACAGACCACTCCGACTACAACAAATCCAATACTTCTTCCTACCTCGATCTGGCTCCGCTGTATGGGTCAAATTGGGAAGAGCAAAAGCGGATGCGAACGTTCAAGGATGGCAAGATCAAGTCCGACTGCTTCTCCGAAACTCGGCTTCTCAACTTCCCCGCCGGCGTGGGGGCGTTGCTGATTTGCTTCAACCGCTACCACAACTATGTCGTGGAGCAGCTCGCAGCCATCAACGAGGATGGCAGGTTCAGCGTGAACCCCAGGAAGCCTACCGTGGACCGCTACGGGGCAAAGAATCTCGACAAGCGTGATGACGACCTCTTCCAGACTGCTCGTCTTGTGACGTGCGGGCTGTACGTGAACATTATCCTCATTGGTGCGTGACGCAACTTCAGACGACCGATCTCTGCTGATGGACCACAGACTACGTTCGTACCATTCTGAACCTGAACCGAACCGACGACAACTGGCAACTCGACCCACGCATCAACATCGCCGATGGCCCTCCTGTCGGCACGGGCAATCAGTGTGCAGCAGAGTTCAATCTCGTCTACCGATGGCACTCTGCAGTCTCTCATCGAGACGATCTCTGGACGCGGCAACTGTTCCAAGAGAAGTTTCCCAGCGTCAGCCCAACCGAAGCAGCCAAGCCGGAACACATGTACAAGTTCCTCGGCATGCTGAAGGTAGTTCAGGACGAGATGGAGGCGAAAGAACCCAACGAACGCGACTTTCCTTCCCTCAAAGCGGAGACCCTCAGCCGTGTCAAGGCAGGCCCGTTTGCCGGCAGGTACGAAGATGATGACATTGCAGATATTCTGGTCAGTAGTATTGAGGACTGTGCAAACGCTATGGGTCCGCAGCAAGTGCCGGTAATCATGAAGGCCGTGGAGATTCTAGGCATCCAGCAAGCGCGAACGTGGAAGTGTGCAACACTGAACGAAATGCGGAAGCACTTTCACCTCACCCCACACGAAACTTTCGAATCCATCACAGACAATAAGGAGGTCGCCGAGGCTCTGAAACATCTCTACGATACACCCGATCAGGTCGAGTTGTATCCCGGTCTCGTGGTGGAAGATGCAAAGGACCCGAAATTGCCAGGCTCAGGTCTCTGCCCGTCATACACTACATCTCGAGGTGTTCTCTCCGACGCCGTGGGTCTCGTCCGTGGCGACCGGTTCTACACGAGCTCCTACACGCCCGCGCTTCTGACCAACTGGGGCTACCAAGAGGCGTCTTCAGATCTCACCATCGACAATGGCTGTGTGTTCTACAAGCTGTTCCTGCGTGCACTACCAAACAGCTTCAACCCCGCGTCAACCTACGTGCACTACCCCATGACCGTGCCCGAAGAGATGCATACCATTCTCCAAGGCCTCAACAAAGCTCACCTGTACAACTTTGACAAGCCTACCGAGAGCCACCACCCGGTGGTGCTCTTCTCTGCTGCCGCCGCCAAAACTGTGACCGAAGACCAAGCTACATTCAACGTCACCTGGGGACCTGCGATGGAGTTCTTAATGGGTCCCAAGGCAAGGAACTTTATGCTTGCGGGCGATGGACCAAAGAATGCAGAATCGAGAATGGTCATGGAGAGGGCCATGTTCCAAGGCGGCTCGTCTCGCGCCATTCCTAGAGGTAATGAGAAGTGGCTCACAGCTGTTCGCGACTTCTACGAGTACAAGACAACGGAACTATTAAAGGACAAGTCGTACAAGCTGGCCGGTGTCAACTACGTCGACATCATCCGAGACGTCAGCAACATGGCCCATGTCCACTTTGGCAGTGAGCTGTTCAGTCTCCCACTCAAGACGAAAGAATTCCCGAGAGGCATCTTCACGGAAGCACAGATGTACCTCATTATGGCTGCGGTGAGTTGATGCAACATTGTCTGAAAATGCTGCCCACACTGACAATTGTCAGGTCTTCACCTGCGTCTTCTTCGATCTCGATCCACCAAAGTCTTTTCCTCTCCGCATGAAGGCCCGCGCTGCTTGTCAACAGCTTGGCTCGCTGATGAAGCTGCAGGTGGACAGCATCAAGAAGACAGGTGCGTCTTGCTCTTTCTTCACCATGTAGCCCACTAACCTTGTCTTCAGGCCGCCTCGCAGAAATGCTCATCGATGCCATCAAACCCAACGACGGCCCGCTGGGAGACTACGGCGTGCACATGATCTCGCAGCTGATCAAGGCCAACCCGCACATGGACGTTGATGAGCTCGTCTGGGGTAACATCATGGGCACTGTAGGCGGTATGGTGCCCAACCAGGGCCAACTCTTCGGTCAAGCACTGGACTACTTCTTCACCGAAGGCAAAGATCATCTGCCCGAGATCAACCGGCTCGCCAAGCTGGATACCCCCGAAGCAGACGATGTGCTCATGCACTACCTCATGGAAGGTGCGCGACTGAGCGGTGAGACGGGAGCGTTTCGATTCGCGACCAAGGACACCGACATCGTCGACGACACGGGGCTGGAGAATCTTCCCGGCAGCGACAGGGGCAGAGTCACCCACCACCTCAAAAAGGGCGACACCGTCATGGTGAACTTCAAGGCCGCCTCCCGCGATCCTCGCGCATTTCCCAACCCGGATCAACTGGACCTCACCCGTCCTCTCGACAGCTACCTCATCCTCGGCCACGGCGCACATCAATGTCTCGGGCTGCCCATGACCCGCGTGGCCCTGACGACGATGCTCAAAGTTATTGGCCGCCTCGATAATCTGCGAGCAGCGCCTGTCGCTGTCGGACACAAGAGTGAGCCGCACTCTGTCAAGAAAGTCATCAAAGAGTTTGTGCCCGGGGATTCCAAAATCCTGCCCGAGAGCTGGCACTATCATTTGTATCTCACTGAGGATTGGGATCAGGTGAGTTTGTCATGTGTGCGAGAGAGAGAGAGAATTCCTTGCTGACGTCCGACAGTACTTCCCCTTCCCCACCTCGCTCAAGATCTCGTGGGACGGCCCGATTCCTGATGTCAAGAGGCGGTCGTAGTATTTTTGAGCGTTGACTGTTTGATGGTATCATGGTGGAAAACTATGGAGCATGAATTTGGCCAAAAGTGCTTGCTACTTTCCTCCTACACTTCTCCCTATCCTTGTCCCAGGCTCCAGCGCATCTATCTCTAACTCAGCCGCGACGACAAAGGTTGATGAGATTGGGAACTGTCTTTGGATGTGAACACTCGAGCATTCCTCAGATTCTCTAATCAGGCTCTCCTGCCAAGCATCTATTGGCGCCTTCGCGTCGATCCGAAATACATAGGGAAAGAGCATTCTCTTCACTGGATCTCTGTTACAGTATGATCCTGCTTGAAATGTAAGCGGAGTATCTGTCTATGGCTACGGAGTCTGTGGATTGAGTTGGGAGGCGCATCAGGCTTACGTGCGTGGAAGAATGACCTGGCAAAATGACGTGTTTGTTGAGTGTTTGGAGGGAGGGAGGGAGTAGAGACGAGGCGAAGTGGCCCGGAGACTTTTGTTCTACACGAGATGGCTATGGCAGGACGACAACGTCTGCTCCCTTTAAGAGTCGATTCTGGCCAAGATGCTAGCGAGAAGATGCAGACAAAGTTCGCGACGACGGTGTGGGGTCATAGTACAAGCACATTGCGAGCTACTCAACATGCGGTGTGTCTGGGGCCTTGCCTCTAGCAACCTTCGAAGTCGTGGAAGCAGACGTTGAAAGAAACCGGCTCTGTTCTTGCTTACTTTCTCGCCATCTATGTAAGTCCTGGTCTCCTTTCCTTCGTCTGCAAACGTTTCTCTAATTGCATCCACACCACTCGCAAAGTCACGAGCTCTATCATCGCTAATTCGCCTGCGGCACGTCTGCTGTTCTCTTCACCCACACATCGACAGCACTCTTCAGCTCAGCCTCGTCGAGCACCACTCTCCACGAGACCCGGCTCCTGAGCCTGATCTGCGGAGATCACCTCTGCCGAGTATAAAATCCGCCTTGTTCTGCCCCAGCCGACCAGACCAGGAAGGAAAGCTGGTTGGATAGCAATCAGCAAGCCGACCTTCGCCTCGTGGGAATCTGCTCACCTTGGATGCGATGTTCTGATCACCTACACCAATTGCAACGCCATGTACGCGTGCAGTGACCAAGACCGGCAAATATCGAACTGCCGCGCAAGCGTCGTGAATCTTGGTCACAAATGCTCCCGTGCCTCCCCTGGTGACAACCTGCTCAGTTCTTGCATCTCTGCCCCACCACAAGACGCTGGCTTTCCGCTGCCAGATGCCAAGGATGATTCTGTCGAAACAACAAAGCGCAGTCATTGTCCAGGCTGAGCATCCGACAGTGTTGAGTGAGCCTGTTGCAAAGCTCACTGCTCATGAGATTGAGTTTCTCTGGAATTCCCAGAGTAATGGTTGCAACATGACGATCAGGTCTGGATTTCCGGACGTCACTGCTCATCCCGGACGACTCATCTGCGAGCGAGTCGTTTATTGCATATGCTAGTTGACTTGCTAATTGCTTCTGCGAGGGGAGGATGTCGAGCGGCGTGGGCTGAGGAATATCTTGAGACCCCTAGTAGGGAAGGAGACTTGCTTGGGTTTAGGCAACAAAGTCTATGGGGTGACCTGAAAATAGTCGTATAGCCTGTCATAGCACAATGATCATGGGTGTAATACAGCTGTTCAGCTCACGATGAGTGCTAGAACAGACAAGCCAAAAGTCTGGTTCATCATCTGCTGGCAAAGGACGGTCTCGCTGCACTAGCCGAAGGTCAACAGTTTGCAGAAGAGGACAGCGAAATATGCTCCCGATGACTACAGAATTGTAGCACTTCGTGGGATTTGTTAAGTATTCTGAGGCGGGGATCAAGATATGGAACAAATCACAAATCATGCTTCCGTATCTAAAGATGTTTTGATGCGGACAAATGTTTTCAATTTCCAACTAGGCCACGAAGTTAATGGCCTCGCGCTTTTGGCCACCAACAGGCAACTGTTTGCACACGGGGCCAGGTCCACCACCTGGAACACCGACGGTTTGTGGTACAAGGACACCGAGCACCGATGTGGGTACGTCTGCATATGCTCGAGCGCTGTAGATACGGCAATTGCTGTTGTAGTCCATGTAGACGTATCCGTGGAAGGTGGCGGGAAGCTATAGTTAATGTTAGCATCGACGCTTGGTCACGTATCGAGATTGGATTTCCTCTTGAATGTGAGCACGTACCGGAATGAACTCGCGGGCGCCAACCTGAATCTCGACACTGAGCAGAACGGTGCCGTTGCTGAACGGTGTCGCCTCAGTTACGGTCAAGTTGTTAAAGACCTGTCGAGTGCTGACTAGAAATGGGTTAGCATCGGTCTTTTCGAACGTCGCGCAAGTCTCTGCTTGTTCACCAGCAAACTGATATGTGCCTGCTCCTGTGGTAGCGACCGGGATAGCACAACCAAGACCATTGGGAATGCTGAAAATGTCAGAAGCTGCCGGTGGTAGAAGTCCTGCGAAATGGTATCTCACATTGTTGTCAGGCAAGTGCCTGCAGAGTCTGGCGAGCCCCATGGAACCTGTGCGGGCCTCGTCAGTCTAAACTCTGGGTGGGAGAGGACGTCTGAGGGGACCAACAAGCTTGAAGGCTTCTGCTGAAGCACCTAAACCTTTCGCGTTGTACGCTGATCAGAGTTAGCAAGGTACCACGTAAAAGGGGCGAGCATGTTCTCGTACCAGTGGCAACCTGTAGAGAAGTTCTGACACGCTCTTCAGCAGTGCATGCCTGCGCCGAGACCGTGGAGGCAACGAGCGCCAAGGAGGCGAAAGAGAGGAGGGAAATCATTATTGTTTGATGGTGTATGATCGGAAGCTCGGGCTCTACTGATTGACATGGGGGAGCAGGGTGATATATATAGCCCTTGTAGGCTATGTCTGGGCGTTTTCCAGATGGTGATCAACAGAATCGTCTGATAACCTAGCAGGAATTTTTCCGAAGATCTTGTCCAAGTCTCGCATTCGCTTGATGCCAGTGGGTCCGGCATGCTGTACAGTCACTGTGCGGTATGCAAGAAGACGGGAAGTCATCGCGGTATCTTCCTCGGCCAAGTGCAGATCTTGGCTTCTTCGCGGAATTGTGGCTTGATCTTACTTGAAGGGATGTCGCTCATATACCTGGAATGGCTGTTGCCCAAATTCACTGCGCAAGTGGTACAGAACGGAGCGCGAACGCCACGGACGAGGGTGGTCAAAAATACTGCCGTTCGATCATCATTAGCAGCAGTCGAATCGGAGCTTTTACTCACTGATGTCACACGCCACGACGTGTGATTCAGATCTTGTGCTTGGTATGTAGTGGCCTGCACCTAGTGGAGATAGACCAGAAGATCACGCCTGGCGATCTCCTAAAAGGACCTGCTAGCAGTCGACTAGGAGAGGGGTCAGCTGCCGATCTATCTCAGCCAGACCAATGGAGTTTGTAAAAAGGTCTGACATGACAGCCACGGCACAAAGTCTGTAGGATTCTTCTGCGCAACACAAGCTCTTACAATGAGTAGTAGGCCGCGCAGTCAAATGAGCGATAAAAAATGAAGACGTGGAGGGAGATGAAGTGAGAAGAGAGTGAGACCATTTGAGCTAGTCTTAGGAAGGAAAACGGGGAACGTCGGCTACCCTGAGCTTAAATACACACTACCACCTCGACAACGACGAGTTAAGATATCGTCCAGCTCAACATTGCATAGTTGTCTCTTGGCAAGTCTGGTCACATGTCAGAGCCACAATATATGACACGCGTGATGATCGAAGTAGTGGAAAGGCTCCGAGCTGACATTGGCCTTGTGTATCGACACCTTCCAAGGAGACACTCCAAAATTCGACGGTTCTTTCGATTGTGCTGCCATGTTGGGCAACACACTTGCCGAAGACTTAGAAATGGACGCTGAAGGCAATCTGACGGCCGCGGTCGTAAAGTGACAGGTTCACGATGCCATATTCGGAAAGAGAGTCTCATTCCTGAATTCGCTACATTGGCCAAGTGTAGCGGAGCTGGCCTCATCACTGAATGATAAGTCAAAGCCTCCTGTTATCGTCCAGACGGCGTCACTTTCGAGGCATACAAGCACGCCAGTTTATGCCCACTTCTCTCCCCACCCATACTTCCCTCCATCTTTGGTGGCGGTTCGGCGCTTGTCCCGGCGATACTGTGTGCTGTATGTGCCGGTAGCAGTCGCTTTTCAAAGCACGGCAGTATTGTCCCACACCATCAGATCGCCGTTGTTATTCCAGTGTATAGTGTTCTACTGGAGAAATGTCACTACGGTAGCTTCATGAGGGTTGACTGCAGGACGTACAATGTATTTCTTCTGTGTCAGCTGCGCCCACAGCTTGTCGAAAACGACTTGACTTTCTTCCTGGGTCTTGATTTCTAGATGATGAGCATACGTTGTGAGGTACAGGCACGACCGCTCAGAACCCTCAGGAGGGCAGACCATTTTGTATCGCGTCATAGGGGAATCGGTAGGTTCGATCTTGGGGAAGAACTCAGGAGCTGCGAGCTTGCGATTGTGAAAGATCGAGTTGTGCTGTGATCATCGCCGAAATCTCGTCCTTTGTTGAATGCGGCAAATCGTCGTATGCAGTCCGTGAGTCGATGTACTTCGTCTCGCCTCAAGTCCCCGCTGGTGGCAACTCCACAGCACGCAACATGGAATACTTTGCTCGCTGGGAATTCTATACCATGTCAGCATGCCAGAGAAAGTTGCCCTTGTTGCCCTCTTTACAACTGGGTCTGCATCGATCACGATCGCTTCTTTATCGTCAAGATTTGAGACGCCAAAGATTTCTGGTGTCTCGAGGAACCGCATGACTCTGCCAGTCTTTATGTGAGCCTTGACATCCATGAGATCGCCGAGTTGCGTCGAGAACTGGATATGTTCATCGTTGGTCAGGTCTTGGCCGGTCGACTCGTTTCGAAAGTTGAGAATGCCATTTCTACCAGCTCCGTCTTTGATCTCGTCCAGAAGTGATTCTGGGAGAGGAAGATCCCATTTCTTTCCCTTCACTTCGGCTGCAAAAGCATCGTGGACTGGCGTAAAAGAGGATACGCATTCTTCTTCACGAGCTCTCCATCAAACGTCCCAGGTGAGTGCTGGTTTGTCGTCTGTCAATATCGCGCCGAGAGCCACTACTGATCGATTGAACGTGCAGGTGGCGTTGGAAGCCTTGCCAACGCAATGGCGATCTTCTAGGTGCGCCAAGAGTTCACACAATGAGCAAGGACAGATCCTAGAGCAGGAGATCGAGTGCTTAGAACGGCCACCATTGAGATACACACAAGCTTAAAAATTTTGAGACAGAGCATGTCGATTGATGTTCGCACTGCACAACACGTGTTTTGTGCTCCTTTGAACACATGACAGCTATGGCTTCACTCTAGCCACCGGCGCTGCCTGGATATGTCCTTCCCCAGCTGGCTGGGACCGAAACGCAAGATGGCACTATGAGCACCGAAGACGTAGTAGGCGGTAGCCAGAAAGTCATACTGACAGGAATTTAAAGGACATGCGTGATCTTAATGGTTAGCATGGTTGAGCCAAGGATATTAATGGTTTTTCGCTTCTCTCGGATCTCGATCGCAGTAGATGGGATTCCGTAGCTCGATCTCCGGTGCGATATATATCGTAAAACTTGCTTGTATCACCTCTGCCCTTGACTAGTGTGTAGATAGACATCGTCAAGCCCACACTGACGAAGCAATCGGGGCCTCCTGATATTCCATTGATATGTGGAGCCGCCAGCCTTGCTCAACCTCCGCAGACGTGACGAGATCTCTATCCACAACAGTCTCGGATAGACGCTCACGATGAGCAAACACAGAAGCAACGGCTTCCCACGGCTTTCGAGTGATAAGGAGATGGAGGTGAAAGGTGGCGATCTTGTCTTGCTGCAGCACGGAGGACTCCGCTCCGCGTCCGGCCGGCCCCGCACCGGAACCTTGCTAGCGCCTCCCACCCCTGCTCTACAGTAACGTCACTCGTCAGTCAATGCATCCACAGCCAAAACATCTCCTCAACAAGCAATGCGGTAGATATACATCTGCCGTCCATGGCGCAAGATTGTGAGGCTTATCTTTCTCCTCAAAATACACACAAAAATGCGGCTCTTGCGGCAGACTACAGCAGCCGCGGCCATCTTCGGTCTGCACGCTGCTGCACAACGCGTTGTCAGTCTGGTCAGTGATGAATGGACCATATCCAACCCGCCACTGAATATCTCGCTGCCGGCGAAGCTGCCAAGCTACGCACACCTCGACCTGTACGACAACCAAGTCATTGGAGATCCTCTCTACGGCCGGAACAACTACAATCTCCGCTTTATCGTATCGCAAAATTGGACTTACAAATCGGCGCCACTTACCGGGCTGTCCTCCAATGCCAGCAGCACGTGGCTACTATTCAATGGTCTGGATACCTTCGCCAGCATATCGTTCTGCGGTCACCACGTGGCAAGCACGAACAATCAATTCAGGCAGTACTATTTTGATGTTTCATCACTAATGTGCAAGCCCGATGATCAGATTGTAGAGATCAACTTCGGCTCGGCTGCTAGCATTGCCGACGACATTGCCAATCAGCCTGGACAGGAGACCTGGGCAGATGGAATAATGCAGCTGTATCAATTCAAGAACCGATGGTTTGTGAGAAAACAGCAATCCGACTTCGGCTGGGACTGGGGTCCAGCTTTTGTGCCTGCTGGTCCCTGGCAGCCGGCTTGGTTGATACAACTGGAAGATGAAGAGATTCAAGTACGCAACAGTCTTGTTGACGTCTATCGGCAAGGTCAGCTTAACAACCTGCCTCCGGATCAGACTCAGCCGTGGGTCGTCAACGCAAGTTTGGACTACTTTGGCAGCGTGCCTCATTCGGCACATTTGCGATATCGAGTCACGAGTCTGGACAATGCGACTGTGATTGCCAGCGGGGAGCTCGAAAATGTGACGATCACGAGCTCGTCTGTGACTGGGTCGACAGTCCTCTCCGATGCGAATGTCGAGCTGTGGTGGCCTGTCGGGATGGGTGCACAGACTCTCTACTACATCGATGTCGATCTCATGTCATCAAGCAATCGCACACTGGCAACGATCAGCAAGCGTATAGGTTTCCGCACAATTGTACTCAACGGCAACCCAGTCAGCGCAGAGCAGCAAGCGCAAGGTGTCGCGCCAGGCAACAACTGGCACTTTGAGATCAACGGACAGCCGTTCTTCGCCAAGGGGTCCAACTTTATTCCGCCAGACCCATTCTGGACCAGGGTCACACCTCAGCGCATCTCCGATTTGTTCGACACGGCAATCGCCGGCAACCAGAACCTGCTGCGGGCCTGGTCGAGCGGCGCGTACTCTCCCGATTTTATGTACGATCTCGCAGATGAGAAAGGTCTCCTGTTGTGGTCCGAGTTCGAATTCGGCTGCGCCCTGTATCCCGTAGATCCGGAGTTCCTCGCAAATGCAAGAGCGGAAGCAGAATACCAGGTCCGCAGAGTCAACCACCACCCATCGCTCACCTTCTGGGCGGGTGGAAACGAGCTGGAGAATCTCGAACTGCCCAACGCGAACAAGTCTTCTCCAGAAGAATACCCACGATTAGTTTCTGAGTACGAGACACTTTTCCTGCACACTCTCCTCCCTGCCGTGTACGAGAACAGCAAGAGTATCAGCTACCAGCCAAGCTCAACCTCCAACGGCTGGCTCTCGCTCAACCATAGCGCCCCCGCAGACAAAGTCATGATCCAGCGCTACAAGAACAAGACCGCCGGCCACGTCTACGGCGAAACCGACTACTACAACTACGATTCGTCCTACCTCGGCAACACCTCATCGTACCCGATAGGGAGATTCTCCAACGAGTTTGGCTACCACAGCATGCCCTCGATCCAGTCCTGGCGACAACAAGTCTCCGAGGCCGATCTCCACTTCAATAGCACAACGATCCTGCTTCGCAACCAACACAACCCGCCGGGCAACTTGGAAATCTCCAATCTGACCAACTCCAGCGTCGGCCAAGGACAGATGACGCAGGCAGTACTGAACTGGTACCCCATCCCGAACAAAACCGACAAATTGGCAAACTTCTCCGCTTGGTCACATGCCACGCAGATTTTCCAAGCAGACTTTTACCGCTCGCAGATTGAATTCTACCGTCGCGGTAGCGGGCTGCCAAATCGCTGTTTGGGAAGTTTGTATTGGCAATTAAACGACCTCTGGGTAGCACCTACTTGGGCGGGAGTGGAGTACGATGGACGTTGGAAGGTGTTGCACTATGCCGCGAAAGACGTGTACGAGCATGTGATTATCGCGCCGTACTTTAATCGCGAGACGGGCAATCTGAGTATCTGGGCGACTTCGGATCTGTGGGAGAATGTGAGTGGGACGGCGACGTTTGAGTGGTATGATTGGCGAGGGGAGAAGTTCGACGTCGCTGGCATGGAGAGCACAATGGATGTGAGCATTGGCGCGATCAACAGTACCAAGATCCTGCAGACGAACACTACGGAGCTTCTGCAGGGTCGAGATGTGGATGATGCGGTGCTGAGGATGCAGATTGATGTGCGAGGTCGTCTGCCGAATGACGAGACCGTGCGGACATTCCGACACGAGAACTGGTTCACGCCGGGCGCGCTGAAGGACGCAGGACTTGTGGATCCGGGTCTGGAGTTGACACATGAGTCTTCGAAGAAGTTCTCGGTCACGGCGACGAAAGGCGTTGCGGCTTGGGTCTGGCTCGACTATCCTTCGGGAGCTGTGGTGCATTTCGACAGTAATGGCTTCTGGCTGGCCGTGAATGAGACCAGGCAGGTTGGGTACACGGTGCAGAAGGATGAGACGTTTGGAACGTGGGTGGATGGAGTCACGGTAGAGAGTATGTGGAATCAGACACTCTCTACGTAGGTGTAGATGCCAGTAGCTACAACTCGTCATGCTTGGTTTCGGGTGAGTCGAGGCCTCGCTTGACCATGCTTGTGAGAATCTCAAAAGCCACTTGTGCAGCTGCGAGCGCCGTCACTTCGCCTGCGCCATCGTATGCTGGCGATACCTGGATTTCATGTCAGTATCAAGTCGTCTTGGGCAGTAACTATCACATGTACCTCTACAACATCTGCACCAACCACATTCAGACCCTCAATGCCTCTCAGCACACGAATCAGTTCCCTCGTCGTCCATCCTCCAGGCTCAGGAGTGCCGGTGCCGGGTGCAAGACCAGGATCAATGACATCAATGTCGATGGACAGGTAGACGGGTGTTTCAGTGCCGACCTGAGAAATGATCTTCTCTGCTACTCCTCTTGCACCGAGGTCGTCGATATCGTC
Source organism: Septoria petroselini (assembly GCA_022559915.2). Classification (NCBI taxonomy): domain Eukaryota; kingdom Fungi; phylum Ascomycota; class Dothideomycetes; order Mycosphaerellales; family Mycosphaerellaceae; genus Septoria; species Septoria petroselini. The sequence goes on from JAFJTQ020000032.1 coordinate 293,992, forward strand.
GCAGGCTATGCGCGTCCAGCCTTGAGCCGAGTCGTCCTCGTTGTCTTCTTCGTTGGAGAGGCGAGTGCGCAGGCCTGCGTGAACGGATCTATTCTTTGTTATGAGGCTTTCTGAGGCAGTTGTCAGCGAAAGAAGACGTTGCGAGAGGGAGATGATTACCATTGTGGGCCACCCAGAACATAGTCCCGTGCGTGAAGAAGGATTGCTCGTTGGGATTTTCGGGATCAATCCAAGCAGAAGGGTACTTTGCAGGGTGCCAGCTGGGAAGGTCGTCAGATGCAGAACTCCAAACGTCGATCCTTACTCACGTATCGAGATGGGCATCGAAATGGACCACAGCTATCGGACCATAGATCTGATTGAGGGCTCGAAGCGTAGGCAGCGCGATCGAGTGATCCCCGCCCAGGGTGAGGAGTTTCGGAATGTTGCGGTAGGCGTTCTTCGATTGGGCATTGAGCTTAGGGGCAGTGCTATGAGCCATGTTGGTGAACGCTTCGGTCATCTGGCGTAGCGCCAACGCGTTGTCGAATGGTGAGATTGGAATATCGCCGCAGTCGATGACCTTGGCCCAGCTTTGGTAGGGATTGATGCCAGCTCGCGGGTTGTATCCCCGAAAGGCAGTCTGTCGTGCGGAAGCTGCTCGGATAGCTCGTGGGCCAAATCGAGCTCCGGGTCGATACGTGACGGCGGTATCGAAAGGAGCGCCCAGAATGGCAATGTCATACTCTTCGTCTGGGTTCTGGAGGCATCGTGTGTGTGGCAAATGAGCAAATGTGCTGATGCCGCTAAATCCAAAATGTTGACCCCATTTCGCGTCCACTTTCATTCGAGGTCAGTTGAAAACCACACAGACGGAGCAGGATCATATCATTTACAATCTTCCCGAGTGTCGCCTACGAATTTCTTCTGCTCATACTTTTCGCCGTGATTGTGTCCCGCATGAGCAGCAGCCAGACTCACCAGAGCAGCAACGGCTATCTTGGTGGCCATTATGATTCTTTTTGCTTGATAAGACTTTACAACGAAAGGGAACGGATGTCTTCCTCGGGCCTGCAGAGATGGCATCATGCTTATCTACGCCGTAGTCCCCGCCGCTTCGGGGAGCTCAAGCCGGCGGAGCGAATATCGGCGCTGTTAGTCATCAAGCAAAGCCGTGTTTCGGTGTAGTCCGATATCCATGACTGTATTGTCCATTGTGCCTACTTCTGTGCCGATGTCGATGGATTCTGCGTGGACCGGAAAGCGTAGTAATAAGAAAATGGAAGATGACGTGCAGGGGAGAAAGACTCGGCGAGGCAAAAGTCGCGTCAACTTCGCGTCGACCATCTGCTACTCTCCACGCCGCGTGTGAAGTGAAGTGAATCAACACAACATCTGTGATATATTCCGTGATAATGCCTGAGGTTAGCAATACACTCATATACCTACAGACGATATCCTCTGACTAAGTAACATTGGCCAGATCGGAGAAGTGGCGCGTATGGTGCATTACCTGCGCAAACACCTCGTCAGCCGCACCATCACGACGTGTCAGGCGTACGAAGACACTATTGTCTATGGGAAAAAGGGCGGCACCGATGCCGACTCCTTCGGCAAGGCGCTGACGGGGCGGACAGTCACGGGCGCCGGCAACCAGGGCAAATACTTCTGGCTAACGTTTGATCGGCCGCCGCACAGCGTGATGCATCTGGGCATGACGGGCTGGATCAAGTGCTCGGCCGAGGAGACGGCGTACTACAAGCGCGCCAAGGAGGACGACCGCAAGCCCGAGTCGTGGCCGCCGGAGCAGAAGTGGACCAAGTGGCTGATCAAGTGCGATGCCGAGGGTGATCGTGAGGCCGTCGAGCTGGCCTTTGTGGACGCCCGCCGACTGGGCAGGATTGGCCTCGTCGACTGCGCGGCCGAGGATATCCGCAAGTACAGCCCGCTGAAGGACAATGGCCCCGACCCGTACATTGACAAGGACGTCGTCACGGTGGAGTGGCTGTCGCAGCTGTTGAACAGGAAAAAGGTGCCCGTGAAAGCCCTGTTGCTCGATCAGGCCAACTTGAGCGGCATTGGCAATTGGGTGGCGGATGAAATCATGTATCAGGCGAGACTACACCCCGAGCAGTACAGCAACACCTTCAACGACCAGCAGATCAAGCAGCTGCACGACGCGCTGATATCCGTCACGACCATCGCGTGCGAGACGCTTGCAGACAGCTCGCAGTTCCCCGAAACGTGGCTCATGAAGTATCGCTGGGACAAAGGGAAGAAGGGCGACGTCAACAAGCTGCCCAGCGGGGACAGGATCGAGCACATTACAGTGGGAGGCAGGACATCGGCGTTTGTCCCTGCAGTGCAGAAGAAGACTGCTGCGGTGGCAGGAGATGTTGATACGAGTGAGAAGGCGGACAAGACACCCGCCAAAGGTCGCAAGCGAAAGGCAAAGGTAGAGGAGGAAGATGAAGAGGAGGAGGAGAGTGAGGAAGAGGTGATGCCGGTGAAGAAAGCGCGCGGGAGAGGTGCCAAGACCGAGACGGATGCGGAGCCGGCGGTGAAGAAGTCATCACGGGCGAAGAAGCCCAAGGCCGAGCCGGTTGATGATGTTGGGGGGGAAGACGAGGAAGGAGAAGAAGAGGAAGTGATTGAGACGAGGTCGAAAAGGACCCCCAAGAAAGCTGCAGCGCAGAAAGAAGCACCCAAGAAAGCTGCAGCGCAGAAAGAAGCAAAACCCGTCGTGCCAGGCGAAAGACAATCATCTCGCAACAAAATCAAGGATGAGTCGACGACAACGCAGAGCAAGAAGAAGAAGGAATCGAAACCAGTCGTGCCCGGCGAGCGCAAATCAACTCGCGGTCAGAAGTGAAGTCCGGACTCGATGTACATTTATACAAGGACGAGATGACGCCTGAAAGATAATATCGATACCCCCAGATCGCTTCCATGTCTTCTCCTGCGCTTTTCCTCAGGTTGGCGAGTGGACGAACAAACTTCCGTACCTGCATAGTTCTAAGCCACAGCTCGAGCTCAGCTCAGCTCAGCTCCTCTCTACCACCAAGCCCAGCCGTACTGACCTCTGACATCATGACTCCCCATCACCACGCTCGACAAATGCACTCATCATTCATCATCCATACCCAAACAAACCAAAAAAGCGTAACGCAAGAGTCTTATTAATAATGTCCTCGACTAGTCTCTGCAACTGCCGCCTCTTCTACCAAGCACACATTGCATCGCGGTACTCTCGACAACTACTCCATCATCAGCATCATAATACAGCTCCATCCACATCAACTGCACCAGCTCCAGCGAGCAGCTTTTCGTATCCATATACATATTCTCTCAAAATGCCCTCCTCAAAAGGCGAGCCTACAGACCCGGAGCTGAGAGAGAAGATTAAAGAGGAAGTCAAAGCTGAGGAGAAAGGTATCCAATCCACTCCACTTCAATATTCTATCAAACTATCGGATCTCATACTAATGACACCAATGAAATTCTACAGGCGGCGGAAAAGGCAACTGGTCAGCCTGGAAAGCCGGCGAAATGGCACGCAGATATGAAGCGCAGGGAGGAGACTATAAAGATACGGGGGAGAATAAGAATAAAGCACAAAAGGGGGCGCCGGAGAAGAAGTAGTGTCATCTCCATCTCTCTTGTGAAAGACGGAAGAAAGACTGACGAATTTGGTGTGGATCCCACTGGGGAAGGGGATGTGATTGTGCCTCATAAAAGTATGAAATATACGAATTGCAAAGATTGACAGATGGATGTGCGAGAGAATAGTCTTGCTTCTTTGCATCTTCTTCTCATCATCAGAAAGAAGACATAGCTGGTATCGTATCTTATCTATACATTCCATCGCATCCCGTCATCATACCCCGGCTCGCTCTATTTTACTCCGTCGACCTGATAACAGCCAGCCAGCCAGTAAGCACACACACACGCAAGTAAGCAACCAAATAAGTCCCCTTCGCCACATCATATACGTAAAGCTCCTCTACTGGTCCTTTTTTGATACAGAAAGTTCTCCGCATACGCCGTCTTTGTCCATGCTTTCTTTCACTTCTCTTTTTTCCATTCAGAGAAGCATTCAGAAAGCGCAACATCTCTCGTTCCGAAAGCCATCAATCTGCAGACGGCTAAAGTCATGTTATCGGAATGCTCAGGTGTGAAAATAAGTCGCTCCACTGCAATCATCTCAAGATACTCCGATCCACTGTACTCATCTGAAGATGAGCAGCGGGGTATAATGCTCTCTCACTCGCTTCAGAAATGGAAAATCCGGCCGTCCCAGAAGATTCGTGAAATCGACGTGGAGAGTGGATCAATCAAGCCAACCCCCCAGCAAGAAGACTATGTTGGTTGTGCCCGTACGATCCAGTCACCGGAGGTTCCGCGCCTTGATCACTGAGGGCAAGCAGGAGCTGCGCCAGGCAGCGCTTGGTGGCGGCATCGTCTCGCAAGACGGGGGAGAAGGTGGCGTCGCGAAGAGGCTCCGGCAAGCATTGGCGCAGTGCTTCACGAGCACGAGCATTGTCGGAGAGTCTGTCCAAGACATGTCAGTTCACATTCTGACAGGCGTCATGTCTGCATCAACTCACCGCAAAAAGCACCTAACCACATGCTTCAGCAAGCGTACCGTCTGCTGGTCAACCAACTGCGTGACCATGTTGCTGAGCACGGTACCGACGGCGTAGAAGCGCTCATACGTCTGGCAAATGTACTGCAGTCCCATGTCGTCGAGCAGAATCTTCTGCACGATGAAGATAGCAACCGTCTTGCTGAGTTCCGACCCGGTTTCCATGATACGGAGGCACAGAGGGATGATTTCGGTGGTGAGGAGGAAGTTGATGACTTCGGAGCTGTCGTTCTTGACGAGGGCGCCAATGACGCCGAGCGAGGTCAATCGCAGGTACTCAAACGGCCGGGACTTGGAGGTAGTGTTGAGAAAGGGGTAGAGGAAGAGGGGAATGTGCGCTGAGCGTGTCAGTCTGGATAGATCAGATTAGAATTGGAGACGCATACCGTTCAAGAACAGGCCGCGAGTCTCGCCGTGACTCGCGACACACTGCAGCAGGGCGAGCGCATTGCAGACGCGGTTCGAGGCCGCCGCCGTCAGCTGGCTCGGATTCAGCAGCGGATAGACGGAGATAATTTCCTGCAGCAGCGACGTCATGACGCCTGAGGAAGTGAAGTGTCAGCGCGTGCCTTCCTCTTGTGTCGGATAGTGTCCATCGCGCCTACCAAACGAGTGCCACAGGATCAGGGCCAGCTCAGGCACCTGCTCGCGCTTCTTGCTCAGCTCCAGCAGCGCCGCCTCGCGCGTCTCCGGCCGCAGCACCTGCGAGATCCAGTCGAGCACGCGGCGGTTTTCTTCGCTGATGTTCTCGCCGGGGCCCATTCCGCCGCCGTGCTCCGCTCCGCCCAGGCCCGCCGCGCCGTTCATGCCGTTGTTGTTGTTATTATTGTTGGTGTTGCCGCCGTTGTTCTGCCCGGCGGCGCTTATGGCGCGTCCATAGTGCTGCTGCTGCTGCTGCTGCTGCTGCTGTTGTTGTTGCGCGGCGACGGCATTTGCGGCGGCGGCGGCGGCTTGCGACTGCGCGGCGTAGTGATGTTGCTGCTGCTGCTGTTGCTGCTGCGTCGTGGCCGGGTGGTGGTGTTGCCAGTCGGGCTGTCCGCCGCCGTGGTAGGCGTTCTGCTGCGCAAAGGCGCTGTGCATGGTGGATGGATGCTGCTGTCGGCGCGAAGGCCCATGCATGCCCCCGACGATGCGCCTAGACCAGCGGCTGGGGAGTGATGGGGCGGGGCGGGTCTGGTTCGGGGTGGATGTCGTCGGTGTAAGAAGAGTAGTATGGGAGGAGAGATGGGTGGTGGTGTGGAAGAGGCATTTGCTGCTGTCTCATCGTGGAGATCGAGCTCTGTCTCAGCCGAGTTCTCGGATCGGGTCAAGCTTTGCGGATCACCATCCTTTCTTTGCCTTTAGTTTATTCTATTCTCACACCTCACAATACACATCACAGTAAGAAGGTTTGTGTCCAGGGTATCTCAGTCAATGTACACGTACACAGGTAGTATCTACACCAAATCAGCCTCTTTAGCCTCGCGCTTCATCTCATTAGCCACGTCTTTCGCGTCTCTCTGCACCATCTGCACCACACTCTCCTCCCCGCCAGCTCTATTCCGCGCAGCCTGGTATCGCAGCGCAAAGGCAGAGACGCCCCCGAAGATGATGCCGCCCACGTGTCCGGCGTGGTCAATCGACGTCTTGAGCGCCTTGACGGCCGCCACGACTTCCGTCACGCTGATCAAAGCGAGGTACATCCACGCGTACACGGGAATCTTGTATCCGAAAACTTCAATGGATCCCGTCGGGCGGAGTGTGCACACTGCAGCGGTGACGCCCAGCACGGCGTTGGAGACTCCGAAAACGTAGACCATCCACTGCTTACGCAGGACGTTGTAGACGAGGGAGGTGTATGTTCCGGCCACACCGGATGCAAGGAAGATGGCGAGGAAGCTGCCCCGTCCGACTTCTTCGTGCAGGAAAAGACCAAAGATCCACAGACCGACGAGATTGGACGCCAGATGCACGGCCTTGTCGTGGCGGAAGCAGGCTCCGATCAGACTCAGGGCGTATGGATAGGCGGGAGCGCAGGTCATGTACTTGTTGTACGTTCTCCAGAGTGGTGGCACGCGGCCGAGCATAAACGTCGCCACGAGGAGTCCTGTGAGAGCCCATAGCGTGGCTACTGCGGGCGGCGTGTCGGGCCAGATGCGAGCAGATGTCGGTGGTGGGGCGTAGTTTTCATGCAAATACCAGCACCCCCCCAAAATCAGCAGCAGCATTGCAAAAGAAGGTCCGAGGCGCGCAAAGGTGCTCATCTGGGGGACCACATTCTCCTTGATGATGGTCGCCTTCTCCTCGTAGTACCTCATGTAGGCAGGCTTCTCGCGCGGTCTGCCCAGGAACGCCGAGGTCGGGGGAGGACGGATGACGATTCCAGTTGACGGGTCCGTGTAGGTGACTTGAGGCACGATACTGACGCCTGTGATGTCCTGCTGCACACCTCCTCCCAGCTCCAGCGGTCCTCGTATCGCCGCGACCGCGTTGAGTTCAGCTCTCCGCTTGGCGTCCTCGGTGTCCCGCTTGAACTTTTCGTATTCGCTCTCATTCGCCTGGCGCACAGCCTGGAGCACACTGGCGCCCGTCTTCTCTCTGCCCTCTTGCGTGCCCTGCTCCGACTCCGCAATCTCATCATACTCTTCCTGCACGAAATCTGCTTCATTCGGCTTGTACAGCCCAATCTTGACGGCGCGGGCCTGCAATTTCCCGCGCAACCGCTCCTCTTCCTCCTTTGCCCACTGACTCCCGTTGCCCGCCTCGTCTACATTGGGCAGCTGCGCTCGCACGTATTCCAGACCCTGCAGCGCGTGCTCTCTCGTCACTTCGCTGTGCCCCGGAAACCGCAGTCCCACGTCAATCAAGGCGCCCGACATTCTCCTCCAGTGCATCACACTCAAAATGTAGTTTCCCGTGTCGACATCGACATCCTCGCCGTGGAAGATGGCGTTGAATTCCGCCTGGCTCCTCTCTCCACCGGGCAGAGGCATTCCTCCCTCGGGATCGTAGTCGCGCCATGTGAGTGGTTCCGGGTCCAGTCCTTCAGTGTGAGATGCTACTGTCGGAGCGGGCTCGAGCTTTGCATCGGATACAGCAGCAGTCGTCGCCCTGTCCTGCTTCGTCGAAAGAGATGAAGCTGTCGACTGCCCCTCGGCTTCTTTCGGTCCTGTTTTCAGACACGGCGAAGTGGAGAAAGCGCTTCTTCTTCTCGATGAAGACACTCTCTCACTCTGCGCATCGCGACGGGGAGCGTGACAGGACAGCGTCCACTGCGCGAAACTACGCGGCGACTGCGACTGCGCATAGCCGGTGAACAGCTGCAGCAGAGGCCGCGCGCGGGTTGGGCGGACACTCGCTATCGACGTCCACACATGGCTCATTTCTGCTGTCTGATGAGACAGTTTTGCTGTTCATTCTGCAACATCCATAGAGCCAATGTCAAATGTTGCTGTGAAATGTCAATGTCATCACGGACAAAACTCGGACTTCGCCTCGGCGGAGAGCGGAGCGGGAGTGCCGCCATCACATGCAAAGTGACGTCGACTAAATATGTCTGGGATCTATGAATATTCTCGTCCATCTTCGTCCAAGACACAATCTCCATGTCTCGACCTCTTCCGCGACCTCTTCCGCCGTGGCTCGAACTCATCCCCGCCAATACCGTCAACAGCACCACCGACAGCACCACCGACAGCACTTCCCCCGACACCGTCAACAGCACTGCCAACCCCTCTCAAACCGCCAATCTCCTCCCGTGGGACACCATGTCCTCGACCAGCACGCCCATCTCCCCGGCCATGTTCGCCGTCGCCATCAAAGACCTGCCCGTCGACACGCTCTACTCCAAAGCCGCCGAGCTGCTCAACAGCATCCAGCACCTCCGCGACTCAAACACCCAGATGCGCGAGTTTGCCGATGCAGGCGATGAGGTGTGTCGGGAGGCCATTGCGGAGAACGATGTGGTGATGGGGAGAATGCAGGAGAGGGTCGATTTGTGTCGGGAGGAAGTGGAGAGGAGGGGCATGCGATGGACGGGCCATGTGCAGGACGGAGAACAGGAGAAGGCGACGGCAGAGACAGCCACGACGAACGGGACGCGGAATGGTGACGGAAGGCCGGAAAGTGCAACGCGAGAGACTGGTCCGAGTGGGAGGCTGACGGATGAAGAGTTGAGGAGGCAGATCGAGGCGCAAATGGGCGACGATGATGACGACGAGGATGGCGTGCATTTGTGAAATCATTATGGGGAGAATGGTATGCATCAAAAATGACTTAATGGAGAGAGCGGCATGCATCGATGGATACCTTCAAATGGGTCTACCTGGCTCCGGACATTCTCGACTTTACAGGCAGAAGTCATGAAATCCTGGATCAGACATGAGCAAGTCTGGAGCATCACACCGGCTCCATGGAAACAGGCCATGTCCTTGCACCGGGTAGTCCTGCTCTGCAGTGTTGGCTCGGCCATCTCTACACATGAGGGGAGTTACTCGCCAGATACCATCTTCGCCTCCCAGGACCACAGCTTAAAGCCACGCAGCTCTCCAGCGACCTGATGGGGTCCCGATCAGAAGCATGCATCGTGAGAGGAGCTTCTACCAGTGACCTCGGCGTGTGGGATGAATATGTTCCCAGACGTGCACGTCCTGAAAGCAAAATGTCGTGGAGAATGCTGTCAAGCACCATTCCGACACATCATTGGTCTCTACTGATCACGCCTGTTGTCCACCCCAACGCCTCATACTGTACATAACTTACACATCACATCGCCGAGCTGACCAATATGACCGAAAGCTAAACAGCAAAACGATCTCAGCGCCCTCGAAAAGGTGAACAAGCTACGACCAAATATCTGAATGGGCTCATGTGTAAGAAACGATGGCGCTAGATCGACCGATCCGAAAGGGCGCATCAATCTTTTCAGTATCCCACAACAAGCCACAACTACCATAACGTCACAAAACTGGCTCGAACAACGAGCACAGTCCGCCTGGAAGACAACCCGCAACACCTCCACGGATTCAATGGATATCACAAGTATCACACCAGGCAGAAATCTTGACCGCGAAACTGAGGATCGATCTTTCTAGAACAGTCCTACCTCTACCGGTAACAACCAAGCGCAGCCGTCTCCAGCTACCACACCTTTGAGTCGGCATCGCTGTCAGGCATGCACGACCAACAGATGGAATACTTGCCTTTTCGAGCTGCGTGGGCGACACCATCGATCACAAAGACCTCGTCTCTTGTCAAGATCGGTGGAACGGGTCGCCCAGGCCTGAAGGACGGCCGGGCTTCCTACCCGTTGACAGCCGGCAAAGACATACCCGCCAACCAAGGGTTTTCGTCTTCTGACGGAGATCTGGTTCCAAATTTGGCCCTCTCTACCAACCAGCTCTCTCAAACAGCCTGCTAACTTCCAATGCAGTCGCAAAGCAAGGTACTCGCGACATCTGCACCGAGTTCGGTCGACCTCGCGTCCGTCCATGCGAGCTTGTTCTTTGACTGCGAGGAATAAAATTCCATGTCACCCCCTGATGGCCATCTACAGGACTACGTACCCAAGCAGCATCTTCAGTGTAGTGGGATAGCAGGCGACCAGCTATCCTTATATGCACGATCTCGGCAAGTTCATTGCTGTGGGTTCGAGATTCTACGATTACCCGGTGAGTAAACTCCCCTCGAAGCAACATCTTGTATCACGTATCTGACTGACCACTGCTAGGACCCCTCCATCTTCACCGTCCTCACTTGTCCGAACATGGAAATTGCCGTCTTTGCTCCCCGCTGGCTAGTCATGGAAGACTGCTATCGCCTTCCGTGGTCCTGTTGATTCTGAATCCGCCGGACGGAAACTGTAGCTGAGAAGTGGAAGCGGCTTGATCGATCTGCTGAGCATTATGTCAAGAGCATTGTGGCTGTTCAGCTTCACGCTCTCGGCTGGGCTGAAGGTATTGCTCGGCGATATTCGCACGTAGGAGTCCTGTCTGGCTGGCACTGCTCCCCGTGGTCACGGGCAAATGTCAAGCGACCGTTGGAGCCTTTCCCTGCAGTCCCGCTGGCAGACAGCCTCAATGATCCGTACAATGCAGAGACGTCCTGCTTGTTCTTGTACCTTCACCTCTGTTCCCTTTATCCTCTCCGTCGCTTGCTCGTGTGTTTGCTGGTCTCATGCCACAAACCTTGCGACACTGTCCAATTGTCTCACAACTCATATACTAAGTACAACAGGTTATTACTTCTTCCGTCCAACAAGAACCACTACAGACCATGGCAAGTACCTGGCGCACAGAGCTGACGCAAGGCGCAATTACCGTGGCGTACGGCCACGACCACGTCACCGGCTACTTCTTCAGTGTCACCGACTCGCGCCTCGCAGTTAGGCAAGTCTCCGAGCCTGACTTTGACGGCCTCCGCTACGGAATCTCAGGAGATGGGACGGGAACATACCTCCAGGCTCATACGGCAACAATAGGATTTGGAAAGCGTGTGTCGACGCGTACGATGAGGACCTTGTGGAAGCTGTATGGACTAGACGAGAACCAGATTGAGACCATCAAGGACGAATTTGCTGGCCCATGAGGTGGACAAGCTGCTGGGTGAGCGAATTACGGGTTCGCGCGAATGTCGTGCCTGCTCTGTTGTAATGATGATTGTGGCACTGTTCCAGCTTGGAGACTCTACGGACACTCTTCAGCAACTCTGTTATGCTCGAGACTACGAACAACGAATTGAATGCAAGACCTTTTGTGGCTGCCGGAATCCTCCGATCGAAAATCTCCCTCACTAGTATCGCCCCCGTCGGTGCTCTTGACCTACTGACATCTATTTGGCCACATCGTTCACCGTCGTCCTCGTCTCCTGATCTCTTGCTAGCTTCTCCCGCTCACAGCTATGATAGTCTTCTTGCCTTGAAGTCCTTGCAGATCTTTTGCAATCGGCTCGACCTGGGAAATGAACTCTTACGGGCTACCAATTCAGCCCTCCTCGACATCCTCGCAATTACAAGAACCCGTCACCGCCATACTGGCCTACCAACCAGGCACTCTAGATCCTGCCTGATCAGCATGTATACGGGCGTCGTAACATTATCAGCAGTAAGCTTTGTCTTGTAAGCCTCCAAGCTCAGCCGCAGCGAAGCTTGTCTGTCAGGACTATGAGACTAGATTTAGACACGACTGACGCAGCAAGTTCATTCTCTGGTACCCGCAGGATTTGCAAGCTTATGCCAGCTCGTGTCAGCGTCTTGTACAACCGTAACCCAAACCTTCAAACGGCTTACCGGGGCGGCGGTCTCGGGCTACACAGAGTCCCAATCGGGGCATCAGTGTCGAAGTGTCACGGTACACAAGTGCTAGTAAAGGATGCATCATGGCATTACTTGTGCGAGCTGACGACGCTCGATATCGGGCAAGATCCAACGGTCGCTGATCGTGTAAAATAGCTGTTGCTATAAAAAGTTGCTATCGAAGGGCTCCCACTGGGATACTGGCACAGTGGAGCTTGGTAAACCGCCGAATTGCTCGAGTGCGCACGATCACCATGGACTTCCGATTGGGGCCGAGACGGCCGTTGGAAGAATACCATATCATCGAGTTGGCGGTATGATGAGATAGTCTGCTTAGAAACGTTACAGTTGGACGTGTCGTGGTCTAAAGATGACTGATGGCCTGCTTACGAGCCAAGTGGTAGTGAAATCCCGTACCATCTGCTGACCGAATGGCCTGCGAAGGCGAAGAGTCCAGCTTTTGCAGTGCACTATTACTGTAACGTCTCACAGGGAAGCCTAAGCGTCGATCATGCTTCGTGGACACGAATGGCGGTGTATCAATTGTTGCCTCCGGGAAGCGTGAGAGGACGATATAAGAAGCTGTCAGTGGTCAATCGAAAAAGTATCATCAGCCGCTCGACAACGCTTCACCACAAGAACAATCTCTCCCAACTCAACATCAACAACTTTGACACCTTCAACTTTCACTATGAAGACCTTCGCCATCCTCGCCGCTGCGCTGTTCGGCGGTATTGCCAACGCCGGACAGATCTTCTTTACTGGCCAAAGCGACTGTGCTGGGAGCGGCAGCGTCCAATCGCCAGGAAGAGAAGGAGTCCAATGTCGCCAGCTGGGCGGCATCAACAGCGCCAAGGTCGGCTCAGTTGACGATGGATGTAGCTGTGAGTGCCTGTTCTTCATGCTTCTGATCTAGTGCAGGCGTGCTAACTTGCAATTCCAATCACAAGTCACCGTGTACACTGATTCCAACTGCAGCGACAACCCTACCGCTGCTGGACTCCAGCAGTGTGTCGTCGGGAGCTTGAACTCTTTTAGCTACGACTGTTGAGCATTGTCGTCATACTAAGACTTGAAAGTAGATGATCCAGGGGTAGAGGGCTGGAAATATGGGAATATGAGTCTTGGACGATTTGCTTTAGCGCGTGCAAAGGAGGGAGGAGTAGAGGGAGTTGAAGGGCGGTTATCTAGGACACATATGCAAAAACTCAACACTCGTTATTATTGAAACTGTGACTGCATAGATCGAGATGAGCTGGGAACGAATGGTATTCACCACGTGTCGCGGTATGTGCGAAGCTCACTCACAACCTCTACAGCGAACTCCTACTGCCGTTTCAAGACAGCGAGAGACGAAGGCAGCCTCACAATAGATTTAGTAGACCCTTGAGTTTGTCGATACAGCGACCTTTAGGGCTGCGAGTTCAACCTAACACCTCGAGCAAGCTGTACAAACCTTCGTATAGACCACATCTCGCATCCACCTCTCCAGAGGGCAATACAACGGCCCCGCTTGAGCCAGCAGATCCTAGGACCCACAAGTCCATCCCATTGAACATCCCAACGGCACCCCACTCGGGCCCCCTCATGGGTTCCTTTGCGAACTGCGCCCATGCTCCTCGCATGTATTCACTCAACGCATACTGTGCTGCAGTGGCTGTCGAAAGGTTGTATGTACTGAATACCATGGGAAGCCCCGAGGAATGATATGCCCCAAGGATCAGGGAAGAACTCAAGTTGGGAAAAGTGGCATTGTAGATGTACCTCCAAGCGGGCATTCCGGTCTGCTGAATCTCGCGAGCCAACGCCGCGGTGGGACACTGCAGTCCCACCTCGGTAAACATTCTCGCGACAGCGCTTGACTCTGTGTTTCCGATACGAGGGGCTCGCCCGGTGTAGGCCAGTGTTACAGTGCGGGCGATCTCCGGCAGGATTCCGAATGATGAGTCAATGAAGGCTGTCAGGTTGGTCTGTCCTAGGGTGAAGAGCGTGCCTTCATCTGCGGTTGTGCCCACGAGTATAGGGACTTTGGCTGCAGTTCCATTGGCTCGTGCTGCTGCCGAGCGAGTTGTGTACGTGCTGTTGTCCGAGTTGACAGCTGCGGTCACATTGTTCTGATTTGCATAGTCTCGTAATTCTGTGGCGGGAATTGCTCGCAGACAAGCAATGGGGTTTAGAGCCTGTGTACAGTTGAATCTGGCAAGTGTGCTGTTCCAGATGCTTGACGGGTCTTGTGCAAGGTTTCCGAGCGTGTTGCTCAGTATCGTGCCGCTCTGGATGATGGCGGCGTAGAACGAGAGTCGGGTTGGCGGAATCGTGAGCAGAGCATCGACTGAGACGCCGCCAGAAGACTCACCGAATATGGTAACTCTGCTGGGGTCGCCTTGGAAAGATCGGACATTGTTCTGTACCCATTCGATCGCACATCTCTGATCCAAAAAGCCAAGATTGGGACCATCTGGAGCTCGCGGAAAGCCAAATATGGAGAGTCGGTAATTGAACGTTACCAGAACCACGCCTTCGTAAGCAGCGAATCTCGAGCCGTCGTAGCTTGCATTGCTGCCGCTGCCGAATTGGAGACCGCCGCCGTGTATCCTAGACCTCTGTCAGCACAAGATCCCTTTGGGTTGAAAGCTCGGAGACACGCACCACACCATGACCGGCCAGCCAAAGTCGGGAACTGTCCCTCCAGGCTGGAAAATGTTCAGGTAGAGGCAGTCTTCACTCTCCTCCTGACCATGCTCCGATAGAGGAGCAAGAGCAGACAGCACGGTCGACTGTTGAATACAGATGCTGTCGAATGTCCTGGCGCTTCGAGGCTCGCTCCAATCACTCGTTACCATGGGTGCTTCGAAACGGATGGGAGGTGCGGCGTAGGGGATGCCGAGGAACTTGTTGACTGTGGCTGTTGCTGCATACAGAGAGGTGGTTGTGCCGATCAAGACTCCATTCGAGATCGATGCCGTTGGATATGCAGTGCTATTGACGCCGGCAACGAATGCGGCGATCAATGCGAGGAGCTGGTGGTTCTGCATCGCGAGAGATGACTGTAGCACGAGAGGGATGAGCTGTGCACGGCCAGAGAGGTGCAGCCGAGGCTTATAACATAACGCGACCGGATCCAACGTCAACACTTCCGCATGCTGCCTATATTTACAAATTGAGCGAGATATGCTCTGCTCATACGAGCTAGGCATGCCAAGAGTTGCGAGGCGTCAAGTGTGGAAGGTTCAACTTGTCCGAATCGGGAAATAATTGTAGACGAGAAACGAAGGGTACGAAGTTCCCCACTGATGACTCTAGCCTGGTTGTGCCACATGCGTTTGCTCCCACAGATACATATCCCCGCGCGTGTCTGTTGTCTGCGATCGCTCCTCTCAATCACACATCTCACTTCACAATGCGTGCATCTTCGAAGCTACTTGGCGTTATTGCCGGCCCCTTTACTTTCGTTCAGGCAGTTGCAGTGATTGATGCCTCGCGCTTTGCATCCAGCAATGAAATCCATCACTTGGCCGACAAAATTTACGGATCGGAGCCACGACTGCCCGGATGTGATCAACACCTAGAGGCTGTCAATTTCATCAAATCTCAGCTGAATGGCATCCCTGGAATGCGTATGGAGACGGACGATTTCGATCTGGCTACCTGGGAGCCTGCTGGCAACTCTCTTTACCAGGCTGCACGTCTGACAGTAGGGGACAATCGTAAGATTGATATCATTGGAGCTATGGTAAGCAATCCCCAAAGTCGAGAGAGGGTTGCTTCGTTCCTGATCTATCTACTGGTCTCAGACATGCTGATGCATCCTCTCGCAACTTCTAGGCGTACACGCTGCCAACGAATGGGTCTTACGTGACCAGTGAGTCTACACAACCATCTAGACATGTTTGCCACGGCTGACATTGGTCGCTCTAGCACCGTTGATGCATCTCGAGCCGACCGACAACATCTCTGCAATTGATGTTCGTGGCAAAATTCTCATGCGCGATTTCACTCCAACCGCTGTCCCGATCCTACTCATTTTGGGAAACACCTATTTCCAATCCGCGGACGCCAATGAGACTTCGGCATACTCTCGACCATACTTGGCTCCAGTCTCGCCAGACCTCCTCGCAGCCAGCTTTGGTGGAGCGGCGGGTTTCGTCTCCGCAATCAACGCCTCACGAGATCAGATGGAAGGCTACTACACAACCCATGCTGGTGTTCACTGGCTCGTTCCAGGGGTATTCACGGGTGCAGATTCCACGCTTCTCTGCGTGAGATTGCGCGAATCAATGGCACTGCCTCGATTCGAATAGATGCAGAGACAAACACCAAGCGAGTACCGAGATTATCCGCCACACTCCCCGGCCTGTCCAACGAGACCATCGTCGTCGCCACCCACACTGATGGGGTCACATACGTGCAAGAAAATGGACCGGTGGCAGTGCTCACTTTAGCAAGATACTTTGCTTCTCTTTCCCTGAGTTCTCGTAAGAAGACCATCCGATTTGCATTCGAGGCAAGCCATCTCGCATATCAGCTGGACTCCGACAAGTTGCTGGCGAAAGAGCTCGACGCGAACTACGACAATGCAAACGACACCACCGCATTCGTTATTGCCATCGAGCACCTCGGTGCACGAGAGATCCTTCCCATCAGCAACTCTAGCACCAATGAGCTTGAGTATACGGGAAGATGTGAAGCACTTCTGTGGTCTGTTGGACCGTCGCAAAAAGCCATTGATTCCATCGTCGCGGTCGCACAAAACTTTACACTGAACAACACTGTCGTTGCGCCGGGCTTCCCTCCTGCTAGGGCAGATGCTGTGCCTGAGTATTTCAGTATGGGAGGACTGGGATCTTACTGCCATACTGCACTCATCCCCACTGCAGCACTGATCGCCGGTCCATGGAGCCTGTGGGCACCCAGCTTTGGAGCAGATGCGATCGATTTCGATCTGCTCAGGACCCAGCACATGGCCATCGGCGATGCCATCCTTGCCATTTCGGCGTTCTCCATAGCGGAGTTGGCGGGCAACTATACAGACTATCGACAGCGGAGATTTCTTGGGGCGGAGACGTCGACTCTAAACTTTGACAGCGAGCAGTTCATCACCGACCCTAACTTTGTGTACTAATGAAGATGGCAGTGTTCGCCTCATTGTCAAGTCTTGAGCACCGTGTAGAACAACCGGTCCGGTCAATAGGTCCGGTCAATATACTGCTGATGTGCTTGGGTCCGATGCTTTCGACCCGTGTGCTGCACGACACAAGGTCAATGAACCTCGAATCGACAGCCGATGTCTCTATTGCCTAATCATGGCATGGACTTTTGATTTGCGAGAAACGCACATGTTCGTGTACTTGAGCAGCTTAAGCGGCCCAGATTGAGTGTGGTGGCGTGTTAGACTAGACCCTTTCAACCAGCCACGCCATGCCACGCCACTCTTCACGTTGTGAGCGTCCATTCTGTCCTCGAGACTCTCCCACCATTCACATCAACATTTCCGTTCTTGCCATGGAGTTCCTGACCTTCACAAGCCAATCAGGGCTAGTACTGGGCCAAGGAAGCGCACTAGATGTCTCCGTTGCAAGTCTGTTGCGCTGCTGCACCGCGCATGCTCAGCAGCGCTAACTTCTACAAGACAGAGACATGTCAAATGCGACGAGTCGACGCCAGCGTGTAATCGTTGTGTCCGGGCTGACATGAGCTGTGTCTACTCAAGTACCACACTATCAACACACACCCGTCGCAGAAGAGATTCATCTAAGGTCTTGTTCCGTGAGCCTTTGACACAGTTCTCTGTACTGTCCATCCCGCCCACGAAAACGAGGCAAGTGAACGACACTGAATACCGTGTTTTGCGATACTTTCGTGAACAGACAATACCCCTGATCTCTCACTTCGTGCCAGCAACATTTTGGACGGAGACTGTGCTGCAGATGTCCGAAGCCAACCCAGCCATCAAGCACTGCATTCTGGCGTTGGGATCGTGGCACTTGACGATCGAATCGACCAGGCCTACTATCAAGTCAGCAATGGCCACTTCGAGCGACAACGTGTTGCAGTTCTCGGTGGCTCAGTACAACAAAGCCACCTCGAACCTTACCAAAGACATCTCTGTCCGGACACCGGCTTTGGCGCCTGTTGAAGTCGCACTTATGGCTTCCGTTCTTCTAGCCATCTACGCTAGTCTTCGAGGAGATCACAGTCAAGTCATTATGCATGTTCGCTTGGGACTGAATCTAGCAAGACAATCAGCATCTTCGAGCAACCTTGCTAGTGTGGTCGAGTGCAGCAGAAGGCAACTCGCTTTTCTTCGGCTAGGAGAGGAGTTGCGTGCGCCCATTTTCGACTCGCTCAGCCTCTCGGCCGAGGATACGCTGGCTGATGTGCTGACTGGAAGCGGAGGGAGTCGTGATGTGTCATCACTGGATGCTCTGGCTGCGAATACTCAGAACATAAGCAATGATGTGTATCGCTTTGCACGCAGATGCAACGTGGGGTTCTACGCCGACAAGTTTACCACGTTGGTCTCAGATCGCGAGAGCTTGGTGACCCATTGCAACAATCACCGGACCCGGAAGATGACTGTCCATACCCACAAAGATGCTTTGCATTTGAAAATTCTACAAGCACGACTTGAACTGTCTTGGATCATGTCGCAAGCAGGCTGGACGTTGAGGCAAACTTGTTTTGACCAGTACCTATGCAGCTTCGCATTCATTTTATAGCTTGCTGAGGATGTCCTCCGACCCTGCGGCTCGTCACCGGTGAGACTTCCATTTTCGGTAGACTTGGGGCTAATCCCACTTCTGTTCTACGTCTCCAGACTGTGCCGACTGCCTGTACTCCGGCGAAGAGCAGTAGAACTTCTGGGCAACTGTCCCCTCGTGGAGGGTCTTTGGAACGCAAGAGAAACAGTTGCAGTAGCGCAATTTGTGATTGCTCTCGAGGAATTTGGCGGTGAAAAGGAGCTTACAGCTGGGGTCTGCATTATCGGAGAGGAGCATCGAGTGCATGCTGTGCGCTTTGGTGGATCTAATGCAGATGCCGCCACATCTGCACCGGGTCTTCTGGACGTCATAGTCTTGATGCGACCCAAGGGTGCTGCGCTGGATCTCCAAGATTCGCATTACCGCATCTCCACTGAGGAGTTTCTTGGCGGTCCCGAGGCTCATTCGCAATATCCAAACTTGGACCGCTTTGCGCAGGCCAGACATCCGGATGAGGTGTGAAGCTACTAGTCATTACGGAGCTGACTGTCATAGCAAAAAGCGCCCCAGTAGGAAGTCCTGTAGTGCAACATTCACGGATCGTCGTCTGCTACCAGCAAGGATGATCTGCAACAGCCACGGATCTGCAACAACCACGTCTTCCTGGACAAACTATCTTCGACACTTTTAGAGCTATCGAACATGCTGTGACACCCGTCCACCGCCACCTGGTCACGGCCATATGCCAAGGGCTAATGATTTTCAGCGAACATATGAACACTTGCGAGTGACCACGAACAAGAAATGCACCAGCTCAATATGTCTACTCCTAAACTTTCCATCAATGAATCACACCAAGCATGGATTCCGGGCCTTCGGGGAATCGCTGCCCTAGCGGTTGCCATTTTCCATTATGTGACCCCTGAACTGTGGGACATCTACTCTCCGGGGCCACGCACGTGGGCGCTGATACTCTTTCGGCTATGCACCAACGGACACGTCATGGTCCGCCTCTTCTTTATACTCTCCGGATATTGCATCGCTATCGGATTCCATCAATTTCCCAAAGGAGGCGCGTCTACAGGCAAGGCGAGCATAGCCTACTACCGCAAGTTAACATCCGCCATTTTCCGACGTATCTTCCGTCTCTACATTCCATTCTTCGGGGTCGCCATAGTCTGCCACCTGTGCTGGTATCTCGGATTCTACGCCGAAGAGCCACCGGACATCAGCGATGCCTGTCCTAACGTCCGTCCCTGGTCTGCACCATGGTCTCACATTGCCTGCACGGCTGCTTATCTCTTGGACTCTTGTAACATCATGGACTTGCAATGGACACTAGGCCTGAACAACTCGCTCTGGTCTCTGCCTTTGGAGCTGCGCGGATCTATCGCCCTTTACGCCACATTTCTGGGCCTGGCGAACACTGCAGCAAAGTGGCGCATCATCATCCTCGGAATTTTTGCTCTGCACCACCTGTGGTACGGCACAAAAGACATGAGTGGCTTCTTCGCTGGCGCCGTGGTAGCTGAGATACACCACTACTTTTCACGGCAATGGAAGCTCGGCCAGACGCCAGCCTCCGCAGAGGGGAAGCTCGCCAACTATGCTCTGCAAGAAAAGCCCCAGCATTCGCGGTATGCGAAAGCTCTCTCGCTTATCGCCCTGGCATTCGCCTTGTATCTCCTCTCGCTCCCACTCAAGCAGTGGAACGATCCAGTCGATGATCTTCCTCCCGATTACAACTTTCTGAAAGTCTTACACCTCCCACGCTGGACTTCCGCTGGTGATTATACCACGGGAATCTACACGATTGGAGCAACAATCTTGTTGGCAGCACTGCATGGACTTCCTCAATTAAGACAGTGCTTGAGCGCCCAGCCTTTGCAATACCTTGGCAACATCTCGTTCTCCTTGTTCATGGTGCATTTCACGATCAAGCGAGTGTGCCAGCCTCGCATCTTACACTTTATACATCAAGTATCCGGCGTAGACCCACACGGCGACCTATCATTTGCAGTAATGCTTATGCAGGCTCTGGCTTTCGCTCTGTACTGCACAATGAGCATGCGCTGCGCCTCCTTCTTGACTAGAACACTAGAGAAGCCGTCAGTGGAGTGGGCTGCAAAAGCCGAGGAATTGCTTGGGAGTCAAGAATAGGACAAATTTTTGTAGATAATTAATTCTGCAACTCCAGAATTCCGCACTACTTACTTGCTTGGTTCTTCAACCTGCATTACTCCTTCGATCCGTCACCTTGAACACAGCCTTCTGATACCTTCGCCTCCATGAGGTCGAGATGCCACTCAATCGTCTTCTGCAGCCCTTCGCTCAAGTCAGTCTGCACCTCCCAGTCCAAAACCTGTCTCGCCAGGGTACAGTCAGGTCGCCTCTGTACTGGGTCATCTGGCAATGGCGCGTGATGCACCACCTTGACCTCTGGCCTCCCTGTGACCTTCGCTACAGAGCTAGCAACCAACCCTGCTAGCTCCTCAATCGTTGTCTCCTTTTCACTTCCAATGTTGATCGGCCCTCCCTGCCACGAACTCTCCATCAACCTCTGCAGGCCCTCTACACAATCGTCGACAAACTGGAAACACCTTGTCGACTTTCCGTCCCCTGTGATAACCATATCTTTCCCTCTGAGAGCTGCCCCGATAAAGCTGCATACCACCCTTCCGTCACTCGCGTGCATTCTAGGCCCGTAGGCGTTGAAGATTCGTGCAACACGAATGTCGAGAACTTCACCATATTGCGCACGGAAAGCGTACGCGAGTGCCTCGGCGGCTCGTTTTCCTTCATCGTAACATGCTCGTGGTCCGAAGCAGTTCACGTTTCCAAGGTATCGTTCTGACTGAGGGTTGGCTTCCGCTTGCCCATAACTGGCATCTCATGAGTCGCAGCCAGGTTATTTTGCCCCAAGAAAGGGTAGTGAGCTTACACTTCCGAAGTACTCGCAAGCAAGACCCTTGCTTTCCACTCTCTCGCTTTCTCTAGCACGTTTCGTGTCCCAGAGTAGCATGTGTCGAGAATCCGCAGCGGTTCCTTACTGAACAATGCCGGACTTGCGGGACAGGCAAGGTGGTAGATCTGGCTGCAAGGCTCGATGTCGCCTAGAACAGGATTGGTGATGTCGGCTCTGTAATGAGGATTTAGTTATGTGTGCAATCAAGGAGCACCGGGGAAACCTGCTGCACGAATGTGAAATCGGCGCTCTCACGAAAGGGCTGCAAAGTAGTTGGAAAACTAGTCCAGTGATTGTCAAGGACGATCACTTTGTATCCTTGATGTAGCAGAGTGAAGACTAGGCGTGAGCCAATGAAACCAGCGCCCTGACCAAGAAGTTAGAACGATCTCAGGCTGAAACACAATACCTACGCCAGTCAGGAGAACGCGGTTGTTGTAGATCTTGTGCCTCTGATAGCGAATTGTCATGTTGTCGGTCGTTGAACTCCCGGCCATGTCCAGGGGAGTCTTTTGCACATATACACATCTTCGAAGGCTGGGAGCTAGCCTACATCTAGACATCGCAAGTGCTGGGTCGCACAACATGAATTGGGCGTTTGGCGCAGTGCTAATCCTTGTTGGGCTTACATTTTGTCACCCCACACACAGGACAAGCAGCATCTTCGTTCTCGTGGCTTGGTGGGTGCGTCGGACAGCGGTGAATGCGGATAGTCCACAGCTCCTGCATACTTTCGGAGATCGCTGGCGGAACTCATGGAAGGAGGGCGTCTCGTGCAACGTCACAATGGAGGCTGACAGTGTAGGCATCTTAAGTACTTCGCCCTTGACACCATTTCAGGCTCATCGAAGTGCTGACGGGTGATCATGAAGTATGTCATTCGCCAGATGGCAGACGTTTTGCCCTTGACAACAGAGAAAACAGTGGCCCGAAGAAGAATAGCAGAAGCGATCTGGCGTCCTTTGACCATTGTAACATGGCTCTTGCAAGCGAGATTAATCGTGCTCCTCATACAAGGCATCCGACACGCAAAGCCGGGCGAAAACATTGTTGTGCCGTGCCTGTACGCAGTCCTGCAAGCAACAGTATTGAGTAAAGAACGGCCCTTGACGCGTGATGAATATTGCTGACCCAACACTAGTCTCGGTGATCGCGGAAGAGGGCTGGAGATTCTGCATATGGGACGGCGAAGTGCAGTTCCGGCATAAGACTCGCTTGGTCGGCGATGATGTCCCATTTGTCGACCTGATCATCGTCAGCTGTGGCGAGGATGTCGGAATCATTCTTGACACGGCTCGAGCAGCTTGCGCGCAAGACTATCCGTCTTCTCGGCTTCGCATCCTTGTCGGGGACGACGGCAACGATGATGAGCTAGAGAACGCCGTACAACCACTGTCCAAAGTCGCGCCTTGCGAGCTTCTCTATCACCGCCGACCCGGGAATGCTGGCGCAAAGAAGGGGTACAAGGCTGGCAACATGAACGCCGCGCTGGCACATCTGGACACACTATCGCCTGGGCAGAAGACTGAGTTCTGCGGATTCCTCGACTGCGACATGATCGTGGAGCCCGAGTTCCTCCGCGCCTCTCTTGGTCACCTCATTCAGGAACCGTCTGCAGGTGTCGTGGTGATTCCTCAGAACTTCTACAATCTGCCCCGCAACGATCCGCTCTACCAGTCCATGTACGTGCACAACCATCTGGATCAGGTCCAGCGAGACACCCTCGGCGCTGGTTGGGAGACAGGTCCGGGGGTTGTCTTCCGACGACAAGCCATTATCGACATTGGAGGATTCGATGAATGGGTGCTTATGGAAGACGTGGTAGCTGGCATGCTCCTGAACGGCAGAGGCTGGAAGACAGTCTACTGTCAGGAGGATCTGCAGTGGGGACTAGTCCCTGAGACACTCGCGGCTCACGTAGCACAGCGTCAGAAATGGGTCAGTTGTGCAGAGACTAGCACGATCATTCTCATACTAATCGCTGGACACAGGTCGTGGGCACGGTTCGTGGGGCAAAGATTCTGGAGTTTGGCCTTCACGCCTCTCGTTTGCCAGAACTCACCTGGCGGCAGTTCGTTGTCCAATTCTGGTACTGCATGGGACCATATGTCTCGATCATACACCGGACTCTGCTTAGCTGGAGCTTTCTCCTCATTGTATCAACGAGACACTCAATTGTACTTGCAGGCAGCAAGACACAGTTGAACCAGCAGCTGGACGCAGCGTTCTTCCTCGGCATGTGTTGTCGGCTCGAGAGCATTGTCCTTGGCGTTTATTGCGGCTACCGCAAGATTCGGCGAAGAATGCAAGGAGCCATATGGCTGAGCCCCTTTCTGACGCTTTCGACATGTCGAGAATTCCTTCCAAAAAGTCTAGTGGGCAGACCAATGCGATTCGTTCCCACGGCTCGGCTGAATTCCAATCTGCTGGAGCGAGATGCCAGCTCGCGTGCTCCACTTTGGCATAGGCTCACAGTGATGATTCTCGAGGAAGGTCTCTGGTATCACCTGCTCATGGGAACCGTTGCAAGTGGTCTCCTCTACCGCCAGCTGATGGTAGCTCGAGCTCAGTTCGACCATGACTCCATGTGTGAGTATATATGGGCGCACGCGTTAGTTCCAGGCTTCGACTGGCTCATGTATGTCGATATGATGGCGCCTTTCGCATACGTTCTTCTTCCTCCGACAGTGCCCGCACGTCGCAGTCTGCTGGAGCGCTCGGTCCGGAAACAGATGGATGTATGGTACCCTAGAAGAGGCCGCAAGGAAGAGGAGTGGGACTGGTGGTACCTAGCTGAGGAGGTGCCGTATCTCGTAGCTTGCGTCGTATGCATCTGGGTCCGAAGAGGAGTATGTCCGAGCTAGCGAGATTGGCGATTGTCATCGCCCTCGATGCTTCATAGTCTATTTATTTAGTATTTATCTACTCGCGCGTACAATTTCGAGTGAGAGCTCTGTTGCGATCAGCTTCCTATCGATTTGATGAAGCAAGCGTTGCGATTG
The DNA here is from genome assembly GCA_022559915.2 of Septoria petroselini. NCBI lineage: Eukaryota > Fungi > Ascomycota > Dothideomycetes > Mycosphaerellales > Mycosphaerellaceae > Septoria > Septoria petroselini. The sequence goes on from JAFJTQ020000032.1 coordinate 318,554, forward strand.
TAGGACCTCTCGCTGGGGCTGGATCATGGCGTTGGTCAGGCCTTCGAATGCGTTCTGCTAGATGAGGACCGGCTGTAGAAGAATGACGATTAGCGCGGTTTGTTGCAGAACAGCTCTCACAACAAGTGCTGCGATGGACGAAGGCCCATCAGTGTTGTGCCAGTAGGTGAGATCGACAGGCATAAGATAATTTTCGTTGCTCTGTTCGTACAAGCTATAAACAACACAACTTTGCCAACACGTAGTCAAGATTGGATTTCTTCGAAGATAGCATTTCTATGCCGAGCCTCGTCTATCGCATTCTGACTTGTGCGCAGCGCATACGACGTGCTGTCGGTGCAAAGCGCCGACCTCCAATCTTGCTCAACGATCCTACGACACAAGACGACATTTGCTTATTCATTCGCCCGACATTGCCGCTTAAAGGCTTCATCTCTTTCCTCAATTCCACTACCATGCTCTGCCTAGCAGCCTAATACGCTACATTCCTCTTTGCAAATTGGGTTAATGGCAGCCTAGTACGCTACAGTCCTCTTTGCAAACTGGGTTAATTGGAAGGTCCTCGCTTTTCAACTGCTTCCTCTTGGCGCCTAAAACCACGTCCTTATTAGCGAGACCGAGAACGGTTAGGGCAACAATACTTTGAGACTTACACTCGAAAATTACTGCAGCCGCAGTCGCACACTCTCTCCATTCTGGTCCCCCTAGAAGTCTACCTTTCCGCCATTCCGTTCGTTTTTCAGGGTCGACCCAAAACCCTCCTTCGCAAGGTCCGTTACCGGTCTACATACGATAGTTAGTCATTCCACAGCTTACTGCAATTTCTGTTTGTATCAACAACTGACTCCTCCTTGATTGTCTAGACCTCTCCATCTAGCAGTCATAGTCCGGCCTTCTTCGGAAAAGCCCCCAAAGAATTTCTTATACTTCTTATAGCACTGGCAGGCTTGATTTGTGACGCATTGCTGGACGTGCCCTTTAGCACTTAACGCCCAGCAGTAATCGTGTTTGTCTGCAAAGACGCTAAGAGATCGAGTTAGTTGGAAATAGTAATATATTTCACCTGTATACACAGATCTTACAGAGCCTGAAGAGCGAGGAGAAGTACGAGTAAGAAGCGCATGTCTTTACTTGGTTCCGGGTGATTAAAAAGAAGCAGAAGTTTGCTCGTCGAAGACGTTCTCTAGTACTCCTTGATTCCATGCTAGTGTGGTCGCTGGTTCAATCAGCTCGCCATGGTATCGCTGCTCTAGACTTCGCACTGTTTCGCCTCGGCGTGCACATGCATCTCATCCCGCCGTAGTGCTTACATGATTACTAGACACCAAGCGCCACAGCAACGAGCTGACCGCAACCAACAGATTGGAGCAAGCGGCGAAACTGAGGCCTTTATACAATACACTATTGGAGCAGTCGGCTGAAGTAAGGCACTCCTATTCGCTCGAGTCTAGATGCCAACTAGCGTAGAAGTGTCGCCACGGTCACTAATCAAGTCATCAACAACTCGAAAGTAGTGTAATCATGACGTTGCGAGCGAGACACCTGCTGACACTAGCGCAACACTGCGATCGCAAAGACCCACGCCTAGCTGAAGTACGGCGCATCCTTTGCCCCTAACTACGCTGTGTCTATTACTCTTGAAGTCCTTCAAGTGCACGACCGTCCTGTTTTACACACTTGCCTAGGCCGGAATTAGAATCTTTACCGTGCTTGGAAATCTATTACCTATTACTATCTATCTTTAGCAGAGCACTGGACGACCCTGAGCTATAAAGAGGAGAACGAACTCCTTGCGCTTTTCTTAGACCGCTATAGTGACCCGGTCAGTTTAAGGATCACAGGACTCCTATGTCCTGGCTACCGCTACTAAGCTACTCCCCGTAAGAGGGCTAGCTATCTACATGGACAGGCCGCACTTCTACAGTCTGTGTAATGAAGAGTGAGACTAACCCCTGCTAGCGTTGTTCTAGATAAATAAACCGAACAAGGATACTTGGCCCTCTTCCATGTCGTGTCGTGTTCGTAACACACTCTCATAACACGTTCTACACTCCTTTGGCTCGACGCAAGATACTCTCGCCTGAACTAGAAGAAGCGGATAACCCAGTCGACGTCAAAAGGGTATGGTCCGGATACGGCTTGCAGGCTGGACTCTATACATCGTCGAACATCTTCTCGGGCTGCTTGCGATTTGGTAAGCAAGTCATGTCCTTGAAGTGTGTCTAGCAACGCAAATCACCTCCGGGATAGCTTGCCCAAGCATTCCTATCGGCATTTGTACCGACTCTCTTAACATGTACGCACACAAAATCTGTTAGAGTAATAGGTTCTTACCTTCTTACGGCAGCATATGCCGCATGACACGGCGGTATGTGCCCGTTGGGCTACATCAATCAAAGTGTAGAGTCTAACATAGATTTCGAGTATTCGGCGCACGTGCGTCGCTGTCCGTGTCATGTCGGTTTCCTTCTAATCACGCCGATGCCATAATTTAGCCCTAGACGGGTTTTGGCTTTTACTGTGAATACAGACTTTAGCAGGGAAACGGTACTCTAGTAGGGATATTATGGCACATGGCACATCATGCCGTTGAGGTCTATTCACAAACCCTGGCACGAACAGACTCCTTGATAAGAAGGCCTATTTTCGACAATGGGCATCTTCGCGGTAAAAGTCATTACTGTAAAGGCAAAGTGCTCAAAGAGGCCGTCGTAGCGGTAATGCGATTGCCCGTCCAGTCGCATCAGGACTCAGGACGTTCGCCAAGCGTGTCTATCTCTCGATTAACAACCTGCTGATCCGATCAATTTTTTCTTTACTATTCCCTCACGCTAGATGGAGTTGTGTTCGCTGCAGAGGCAATGTTTTTGACTGCGAGCAGCCACTTCAGAGATCGTCACGCCTTGGCCATACATTGACAGCAGCCACGGAAGCACACTGCAGCGCATGCTTTATGAGACTCTTGCTCGCTACAGACTGTGTTCGCCATGACCGGGAACCGCCAGTGCTTCCGTGTTATGGAGTATGCTAGAAAACCTCTGACACCACTACCAGGTAGCGCCTATTTCGATCAGCAGCCAAGGAATGTTTTCCAGTCCGTGTAGGTTCAAAAACTAGATGGAGGCAATGGGAAAGGCCGCTACGATTGTTGTTGCCGCCTTAGTAGCGAGGGGTACCGGAGAAGAGCTGTGAACAAAGAAACTTGGCCTAAGTCGACATCTTGCAGGACTGCATAAGGATCCGATGGCCGAGTCCTACAGGCTGTCTGCTGCTGAGGACTATCAGAGTTTACAGATACTACATAAAGTAAGCAAACTGAACCTTCGTCAGACCTGGCAGGAACGTTAGCATGGCTGGCAATAGCACCTGACCGATCCTCAAGTGGCGCGGATCGGTAGTTTCTGGCATGCAGCGGACCCTAGGAGCAAGAACAAGACATCTCGACGAAGCGTGAAGAAGGAGATGCTAGCATACTACCCTAGCTATTGAGCGCAGCTGCTCGCATCTGGCAAGGAGAATTGTTCCCCTAGAGTCTAGCTGATTTGGCCAAGAGCGAGGGGAACAATGCCGTACCGATATGCTGGAATTTGGTTCCCGGCTATGCTCTGTACGGATCATCTTTGTATTGAATCGACTTTGTGTAAATAGCAATGTTAGTCTCATCGAATTTCCATATCCTAGATCTGATTTTCAGCTTCCTAGTAGCAGCCGCTCCCTATCCCGTTTGCTACGCGCATCTCGGGAGCGCATCTACGTTCCGTGCGCGCAACTATATCCGGGGCAGGCGAAGTCCTTGGATGCGACGTGTTCCGGAAGAGGCTTCAGTAGAACTCTCCCGATAGTATAACGCACAGGATCGTACCTCAAGTTGGGCGCCCGCCTATTTGCGCATACCAAACTACGTCAGCAAGTACAGCACCTTTTGAGCGCTTTGGACCTTACAAATCGCAGACCATTTTTTTCGATGTACTCCGCATATAAGACCGTGCCGTCAACTGTTTGCCCGAACACGTGGGTATGGGCTGATAGGAGAGAAATTCAAAACATAGAGACGCGGTCTAGAGTAAAAGTCCTAAAAGATAGAGAGCGGCCGCATTCTTAAAGACATCGGTCTTTAGTGCATACAGATGTCGACCGGGAGGACCGGTCGCAGGCTTTGCACCCTATTTGGTGCGGATTAGTGCCGGAAGTAGACTTGATTCGTTTAGAGGATCGATTCGGTTAGGTATACTACTTAGTAGAGCTGCAGGAAGGGAAGAGGGGAACAGTTTTGAGTAGTTCGTATCTAATACTTACTACTCCCCCAGACCTCCCAAGGCAGGTTTGATGGCCGACATATAAACGAATGAAATGCCTTCCACGCCTGCTCAAGTGTTGCTTTTGTCCTTGCCCCGCCCCCAATTTCCCGAGTTCACAATTTGATCGCATTAGACTCAAAAGCAGTCCAACTCTGCATGACTGTGTGCGTGCTCGCCGTCCTAACAACTGCCCTGCAACGTCGACTTTCACAAGTCTTCTACGTTGACCTGCACAGTGACACCGGAGTGTCCACCGGAGGTCGACTGAGTAGATTTGGAATCACCCGGTACAAAGATGCCCGTGAAGGCACAAGCTCCCTTGTGGAGCACTTTATGCTTGGGTTGAGACTTGTATCTCAGACGTAGCAACTCCGTCTCGCCGCCGGAGACGGTACTGATGTGGAAGGGATATGGCTTAGCGTTTTGCTTTCGCGAGGCCACGCTGCCAGTATATTGATCCTCGAAGTAGAACCAGTCATCACCATTCTCCATACTAAAGATGTGAGTCTCGACATCCTTGTCATCTCCTCTGTTCCAGTGGAAAGCGTCGCTGACTATCTGGACCAGCCCGCCTTGGAGGCTAATGAGTCTGCAAGAGAGATTGCATTAGTGCCCACTTTCTGGGTTCGAGGTCCCATAGGGGTAAGCCCGTGAACAACTTACTGGGACGCCAAAAAGTCGAAAGCATCCTCGCTGTGGAAATCGTTCGGATCTCCAGGTGGCCAGATGACTGCCACAGACGGCCAGGTGAGAATGTCCACGCCTTCGAGATTATCGGCTCGGGCAAGAGATGTCCCATAGCCTGGCACTTTGGTACCACCTTTGTGTCGTGCATGCACACTCTCCGAAAGACTGCCGACCTCCCAGCACTCTATGGAGGGATTGCCGCTGGCATCGACCACAAAAGCCGAAATGCGAGAACTTCCGGGCAAGGGGTTATCTGAACAATTCCATTAGACTGTGTTGCCAGGGCATGTCGCAAGCAAGGCTTACGTCACTGATACCGATGAAGAGTGATCGACTAACCTTGTGTAACAGCTGAAGGGCGTGCCATTGCAGTCGGAGCCAGCAGGCACGCCATGACTGAGGCTGTGGGCTTCATGATGTGGGCGATACTGGATGATTAGTTGATCTTGAAAACCTGTCAAGATTATTATTGTAACTTGCAGACGGAAGATGGAGGTTGAGTGGTTTGGTAGGAAGCTGCGGGAGTTGTCGGTAGTTATACTTGATACAGTGCCCAAGCTCCCATTACCATCTTCGGACTCCTTGCCAGTAATTGGTTGGAAGAGTGCGGAGCGATCTAGATGTCCGCAGACATATCACTTCCTTCTAGCGCTTCGCAGAACTCCTCCTCGAAACAAGTTCTAAACCCTGTGAGCTTTAGACCTGTGAACAGTGGCTTGCAGCAAGGTGAGCTATGACCCGGCAAGTCATGAGAGTGAGCTCCGAGCTCGTGGAGTGCCGCGTCCTATCGTCAAAACTTGCATGGACGAGAAGCGTATGTGAAGTCACTTTACCGCCAACCGGAGCTATCCCTGAGATGCTTTACTCGCTCGGTGCAAACCCCGGCCCCCTCCCTCTACATGGCTTAATCTGTGACAGTGGGATCTCCTAGTGTTGCACCAACTTCCGACCTTGGACTTGTAGTAGATAGCTTCAATGCCATCAATAAGGAATAGGAAGCGAGAAGAAAACCACTCCATTGCCGTCAACGTGCTATGCTCCTATGAAAATACGATATTGCATGCGAACATTGAAGCACAACAGACACTGTGCACTTGAATCGAATACTGCATCTTCCTCGGACGCCGTTTGGCTTCGTACATGCATTCTTGCAGTGATGTAAGACGGATACCAGCGCGGTATCACAGAAGAGGGGCCTCCATATGTGGATGGGTAAGCGCATTGCCTTACGCAATCTGTCCGAACCATGTACTGCGTCCTATGGCAGTAGCCAATCACTATCGATCATGGTGTTACACGGCGACCTTGGCTGCTGTATACATTGATAGTCTGGGCAAGGACTTTTCATTCCGTAGCAACTTGAGAGTAATACCAGCAAACCCGCCTGTGGTGCCCATCGGAATTTGGTGGATTTCAAGGCGGAAACATGGCCCACAGTGCAATTGAGGCAAGTGCGCCAACAGTGGGCCCCTACACGAGAGGAAGTATCTGCTTAACATCCATAACTGTGTTGCCGTGTAGCAGATGCCGTAGATATTATCGTTCAGAGGTGAATCAGCACCAACATCGTGTTCAATAGCTGTTTACAAGGTTTATCGCAGATGTTAGCGCGAGGTAACAAGTCACGTATCTTCGGTCAAGCCAACGGCACCTGCAGCTTGTATTGCACACGCGAAATTGGTCAGATTGGAGGCGCTTCTCGACAAAAACGGGGAGCAGGTTGGCAAAAGTCGATGCCGCGGACAAAGCGGCCTGGCGCTTACGTAGTACGCACGCATTATTATCAGGAGTTAGCGTAATATCGACGATGCGTATATTAAAGCTAATAGCCTGTTTGCAACCTACGTAGAACCCGACTTTAACGTTATACGACTTAGTCTTATTAAGGGCCTATTTACTATATAATTTATTATAGAGTCGATAGGTAGAGCCTACTTCTATAGATAATTAAGTCTTTATAATAAAGGCTCTCTAGTTTATTTTCTAGAGTTCTAGTATAGTACCTACCTTAGTATAAGTATAAGGGGTTAAGCCCTAGTAATAAGGGCGCCGGGTAGGCCCGCGCTAGTTCTTAGTATACCTACCTAAATTTTTTCGGGCTCTATATAGACATTCCCTTCCTCTAGTATTAAACTTACTAAATACTACTAGAGTCTCTATATATACGTTACTCTCCTATAATATTAAGTTCGATTATTCTATAAATATAAATATTCCCGAAACCGCCTCCTTTCCTCTCGAGGCCGTAGCGAGGAAAGCGCGAAGCGTAAGCCCTAGACAAATCGCGAATAACGAAGTATAGAATACGCTACGCGTACTATATAACTACTAGGCGTAGATAGAGGCCGAACTAGTAAAGACTCGCGCTACCCTAAACGCGGCGGAGTTATTAAACAACGGATAGGGGACTAATAGTAACCTCTTAAAGGAGCTCCTTATAGTTCTATAAGTAATACTATACCTAGGGTCCGGGTAGTAATAGATAATAACTACCTATACCCCTAGGCTACTACGAGGGATATAGGCGGTTATTATAGTAATAGGACTAAGACGATGTTTAATAGTCCTACTTATTAAGTTTAGGTAGGCTTAATATATAACTTTAGATTCGTATACGTAGTAGAAGTTACCCGATAGGCAGGTCTCGAGGTAGTAACTAATGTGTTTATTATATTAGTTACCTAGGACTACGGGAGAGGGCGGAGAAGAAGTTCTTCTCCTACTAAGACTCTTAATGCCTAAGGCACTAGTTGCTTCTAGGGAGGCAACTAACTTATTAGATCATCCTATATATTCTAATACTCCTACTTAGAGTATCTAATTACTATTCTAATTTAGAGCACTTAATAACTATCTAAAACACTACTAACTTACTTAGTATAGCAAGCTGCCTAGCTATAGTGCAAATCCTAGGCTTAGAGTTATAGGTCGATATAAAGGGTCCCCTTTATATCGGCTTGCTATTTTGCTATAAGGCCCTAGGTTCGATATGTTCTAAGTTTACCTTTTTGTATAGCTTAGGCATACTAGAGCTACCTTATAAACTCTTAAAACTATAGCCTATTCTTTAGCTTAGTTAGACTATCGGCAACTATCTCCTTTATTAGGACATATTCTACTATAATCTTCTTTTACTACTAGAGTCTCCTAATAAAGGTATAGGCTATATTAATATACTTTAATCTCTCGTAGGTATAGGTATCCTTAACTAGGGTTAGAGCTACTTAGTTATCTCCTATTATCTAGACTAGCCTAAGTTTATTTACTATATTAGAGTTTATCTTAACTAGTAGTTAAAAGGAGCTTTCTCCTACTAACTCTATATAGTCTATTTCCCTTAGAAGTACTACTAGGAATTAAGATTACTTTATATATGCATTTATAGCGATATACTTAGCTTCTATTATTAATGTTGCTATAGACTTCTGCTTCCTACTTATCTATAATACTAGTAATCTATAGAGGAAGAAAATGCTACCTAGGATTAAGACTCTATCTACCTTATCTATAGCATAGTCTAAGTCTAAGTACCTAATTAGCTTGCCTCTACCTCTCCTAAACATTAATCCTAGGTCTTATAATAACCTTAGGTATCTAGATAACTTCTTCTATGCCTATATATATCCTTTAGTTAGATCTAACACATATAAGCTTAGTCTACTAATAGTAAAAGCAATGTCTAGTCTAGTTATAATTATTAGCTATATCTATATACTATTTGTACTTTAGTACTCTAACTTATTATACCTCTTATCTAATAGGCTAGTTAGTTTTACATTTATAGCTGTCTATTAGTAAGAGGGTAGGATATACTATGTCCTTTATTATGCCTATCTTAGTAAGGTTTTCCTAGATAAAATGTTCTTAGCTAAGCTTTAGAGTGCCTTCCTTTCTATCCCTAGTAATCTTTATTCTAAGGATCTTCTCTAGCTCTCTAAGGTCTTTAATCTTAAACACTTTACCTAACTCCTTCTTAAACTATAGGATATCTATAAGTCTAGGTACTATAATAGGGATATTATCTATATAGGTTAGGAAACAATAGGAGCGTATAGACACTCGACCTTATATTCGGAACGCTAACTATATAACAAAGGGTAACGAAATACTAAGTATAGGAAGACCTAGATATAGGCTCTAACTACTAGCTAATCTAAGTAGAGATCGACTAGGCTACGAGGGTAGAGAGGC